>JAGFNQ010000466.1:940027-1131997 GCA_024364735.1 Boesenbergia rotunda
CAAGCATACAATCGAATGGATTCTAATCGTGCCACAGGAGCATAGGTCTCATCATAATTAAGGTCTTCAACTTGACTATAGCCCTTGGCTACCAAGCGTGCCTTGTTTCTAATGATTTCTCCCTTATGGTTCAATTTGTTCTTGAAGACCCATTTGGTTCCAATGATGGTGGTCTTCTTGGGTCTAGGGACTAAGTCTCAAACTTGACTTCTTTCAAATTGACCTAGTTCATCTTGCATTGCAATGATCCAATCGGGATTATTTAATGCTTCATCAATTTTTCTAGGTTCAATTTCGGAAATTAGGGCAACTTCATTAGTCTCATTCCGGAAGAATGATCTAGTCCTAACCCCATGATGGATGTCTCCAACAATTTGATCTTGAGGATGATTAGAGGCTAATCTAGTTTACCTTGGTGTTGGTGGTGCTTCGTGAGTGGGTTCACTAGACACAAGTTCAGCCTCAGGATCCGGCTGATCTATGGATTGTCTAGGCTCACCGTCATCGGATTCATCACCATCAACAACATTTGGACTTTCATTCAAACTTAGTCTCTTAAGTTCGAATTGGACTTCATCTTCTGGTTGACCATTGACTTTTGGAATTTCTTCAAATACAACATCAGAAGACTCCTCAACCAGTCTAGACTTCTTGTTGTAGACTCGATAGGCTTTGCTAACGAGGGATCAGCCTTTGCCGTGAACTTTCCAAGATGATCATTGGTGTTTAGAATGAACACCTTACAACCAAACACCCTAAGGTGTTTAACTGTAGGTGGTTTCCAAACCAAAGCTCATGGGGAGTCTTCCCTAAAAACCTATGAATGAGGACCCAGTTTTGCACATAGCAAGCAGTATTTAAGCTTCAGTCCATAAGTAACTCGGGAGTGAGTACTCATTAAGCATGCTTCGTGCAGCCTCTTGTAGAACACGGTTCTTTCTTTCTACAACACCATTTTGTTGTGGTGTTCTAGGAGTAGAGAACTCATGTCTATAACCTCTATCTTGACAAAATTCTAAAAATCTTTGATTTTGAAATTCACCTCCATGATCACTTCTAATTGTCTTAATAGTTGATGATTTTTCATTTTCAACTCTTCTACAAAAAGAAATAAAAACATCTAAGGTTTGGTCCTTATATTTTAAAAAGTAAGTCCATGTATATCTAGTGAATCATCAATGATCACAAAGCAATATCTACTTCCATTCAATGATATGATAGTACTACAATCAAATAGATCCATGTGAAGTAAATCTAATGTAGTAGAAGTACTTACAGGCTTTTACCTTTATGTGCAGATTTTGTTTGCTTACCCATTTGACATGCATCACAAAGTTTATCTTTCTCATACTTGATGCTTGGTAAGCCACGAACCAATCCCTTGTTGGCCAACTTCCGGATGTTCTTCATGTTCACATGTGCTAGCCTCCGGTGCCAAAGGGTGGACTCTTCTTCTTTTGACATGAAACACTTAGCAGAAACATTAGTAGCACTTTTAAATGAAACTTGATAAATATTGTCTACTCTTGTTCCTACTAGTACCGTGTCCAAGGTGTCATGTTGTCTAACTAGACATTGACTTGGTTGGAAATCAATTGTGTAACCCGTGTCACACAATTGACTCACACTTAGGAGATTAAATTTCATCCCCTTGACTAGAAGGACATTTGAAATTCTAAGACATTCGGATATTTGAATGTCTCCTATTTCTATGACCTGAAGACTACCATTGTTACCAAATGAAACATTACCTCTACTTTTCTTGTGAAGTGTGGTAAACAATGATCTATCCCCGGTCATGTGTTTGGAGCATCCACTATCAACGAACCAAGTTGATAGATGCTCCCCCTCAATCATAACCTACACAATTCGAAAAATAGAAGTTTTAGGCACCCAAACCTTGGGACCTAAAGCATCAACTAAACAAGACTTAGGCACCCATGCCTTGACAACTTTCTTTTGACCCTTGGGTGTCCTAGATTGTCTCATATCAGTCCTAGACATCAAGGATACGAATGAGGGTTCTTTGGGACGGTAACCAATACCGGCCCTATTGTAGACTGCCATTTGGGCATTCAAGATCATGTCTAGGGTTTTAGAGCTAGTTGAGAACTTCTCAAGAATATTCTTGAGTCTCTCAACTTCACTCTTTAATGATTGGTTTTCTTCTACTAGCAACTCATCATGCAAACCATTTACATCCTCAACCTTAGAGGATTTCAAATTTTCAACCTCAAGTTTCAAAGACTTAATCTCATCCTCTAATAATTCAACATGCAAGTCATCAATGTTATCATCCCTAGATAATTTCAATTGATCAATTTCTAATTGCAATGCTTTAACCTTATTTTTTGACTTCTTAAGCATACTAGTTAAACATGCAATTGCTTTATAACATTTTTCAAGTTCAGGAGAAGTTACCTCTTCATCATCCGAAGATGATGAAGCCGCGTTTGATGAGTTGGAAGATTCATCACTGCTCTCTTGATCTCCCAATGCCATGAGTGCCACATGCCTTGTGCTCTTCTCCTCCTTCTCTTCATCGGATGAGCTAGAGGATGACTCATCCCAAGTGGCCTTCAAGGCCTTCTTCTTTTTCTTGAATTTTTCTTCTTTCTTTTTGGATTTCTCCTCCTTCTTCTTTAGTTTTGGACATTCATTCTTGAAGTGCCCTTTCCTACCACACTCAAAGCAAGATGCATTAGTCTTATCAAGTTTAGCTTCACTAGAGTTACCTCTACTCTTGAAGTGTCGACCCCTTCTCATCATCCTTCGCACAAAGTTCGTCATCTCGGAGGAAGAAGAGCCACTGCCATCTTCCTCGGAATCGGAAGAGGATGAAAAATGAAGAGACTTCCTTCTCCTTCTTCTTCTCCTTCTTATTCTTGTTGGATCGGTCCCCTGCAACTAAGGCAATCCCCTTCTCCTTGGGGCCTTTGTTAGCCATTTCATGCAATTCCATCTCACAAAATAAATCATCTAACTTTACAATGGATAGATCCTTGGAAACTTTGTAGGCATCCACCATGGATGACCACAAAGCATTCCTTGGAAAGGCTTTCATGACATACCTCACAAGGTCGCGATTCTCGACCTTTTCATCAATCAAATGAAGCCCATTGAGGACTTCCTTGAACCGGCTATGAAGCTCACTTACCGATTCGTTCTCCTTCATGGAGAGATTTTGAAGTTGATTGAGGAACAAGTCCCTCTTTGCGATTCTTGAGTCTCGGGTGCCCTCGTGAAGCTCAATGAGTTTGTTCCACAAGTCCTTTGCACTTGTGAAAGGACCAACCTTGATGAGTTGGTCTTTGTTCATGCCGCATTGTAGAGTGACAACCGCCTTCGCGTCGGCTTCACTCTTCCGAGTTTGTTCGGCAGTCCACCGCCATGATTCGAGTTCTTTGCCTTCATCATCCTTAGGAGGGGTGAATCCCTCCTTCACCGCGAACCAAGTATTGATGTCCATCTTCAAGTAATATTCCATCTTTGATCTCCAATATTGAAAATCAGCGCCATCAAAGAAAGGAGGTCGGGTGGTGGAAAAGCCTTCTCTCAACGCCATCTTGTTGATAACTCTCGGATGTTAAGCCGTGAACAGAGCCCCAAGCTCTGATACCACTTGTTGGAACCCGGATGGCTAGAGAGGGGGGGGGTGAATATAGCCAATCACTTTGACCTTTGTCACTTATCAAATTTCTGCACTCAACCTTATCAGTAGCACAGCGGAAGAAACAAAGGAAACAAAGCAGTGCAGAAAACAGAAAACGAAGGCAACAAACACAACTAGCAAGATCGCTAATAAGGAGGGTTTACAAGGTTCGGGGATAACTTGCCCCTACTCCTTGGCGTGCCCTTAAGGTGGGCGATCCCTTGATCGTCGGCAGATCAAGCCTCGGTTATCACCGGATAGAAAGCAACCTCCTTCTCGGTGGAGAAACCTCTCCACAGCGTTTCAATCACAGATTTAAGTTTAAGCACAAAGAAACAACAAGAAGGATCTTACTCAAACACTTAGCAAGGACAAGAACACAGCAAGCTTTCCTGAGCTCCACCCAGCGGCGATCTCACGCAAGAAACCCTTCCTCGTGTCTTCCTGCTGTCGGACTCCAAGCCTCTTGTTCTCTCCTTCAAGCGCTCAAGTAATGGATGATTGCTTCTCGATTGCAGTAGCTTCCTCAAGGTGATGAAAACTTCAGAACGCATAAGCTAGATGTGGAGAACACAAAGGCACAGCAAGAACTTCGTTCACAAACTCTAGAACTCTTTTTCAACAAAGCCTTCTTCCGCCCTTTTGTTTCTCCACTCAGCACCAGGTGACAGCATCTCCTGCAGCCTCCAGCTGCTTCCCTGCCAACGCCAGCTACCACTGAGCCCTCCCTGGACTTCCTGAGCTCCCCTCAGCCAAGCTCCAGTCGGCAGCTCCAGTCTGCAGCTCCAGCCGTTGCAACCTGAGATGGAAAATGGACAAACCTGCTCCAAGGAAAGCCTCCATTGACTTCTCCTTGAGTGTTTGAATCCTCCCCTGTCACCTGCAGCTTAATCAGAATGTTAGAGCAGCATATCACACAGTAAATCAAGTATCAGATGTAAGCAGCAGAGAATTGGATACGGTCAGGCGTGATCAGAGCGTCTGACAGTGCAATTTGAATTAAGGTGATCAGTCACCGGACCGATCGGAGAGCCTCCTGATCGGTCACCAGACCGATCAGGCTCCGTCCTGATCGGTCCCCAACGCTTGATTAGAAATCGCGATTTCTTTGGGACTCTCCTGGATCGATCATCAGACCGATCCCAGGTTGTGGATCGATCACCCGACCGATCCACCCTTTTATCGGGCGATTCCTGAGCTTCGCAGTCCAGACCTCCTGATCGATCACCGGATCGATCAGGAAACCTCCTGATCGGTCACCAGACCGATCAGGCTGGGTCCAGACCGATCAGGCTCCGTCCTGATCGATCATAGAGAGGAACCTGCGATGCTGGATCGTTTTCCAGAACGATCTGCACAGTGATCCTGATCGGTCACCAGACTGATCAGGAGCAGTTCAGCAAGGGAACTCAACCTCACTGTTTGCTCCCTGATCGGTCACCAGACCGATCAGGAGCAAGGCAATGGGTGAAACGCGTACTCCCTGATCGGTCACCAGACCGATCAGTCGTCGCTGGATCGGTCACCAGACTGATCCACGAAGGAGCACCGTGCCAACTCCCTGATCGGTCACCAGATCGATTCAGGGGCTCCAACCTAGCCCTCCAAGCTAGGGTTTCATCCACCTTAGCCCTTCAAGCTAAGGATTTTTCACCTAACCCTCCAAGTTGGGAATTTGCACCTAACCCTCCAAGTTAGGACTTTTCACCTAGCCCTCCAAGCTAGGACTTTTCACCCAACTCTTCCGGATTAGGACTTTCCAAACCTAGCCCTCCAAGCTAGGATCTGACCCTCTAAGCCAGGACTTTTTCACCTAACTCTCCAAGATGGGAATTTGCACCTAACCCTCAAGTTAGGACTTTTCACCTAGCCCTCCAAGCTAGGACTTTTCACCCACCTTTTCCGAATTAGGACTTTTCACACACCTAGCCCTCTAAGCTAGGATTTTTCACCACCTAACCCTCCAGGTTAGGATTTTCCAACACCTAGCCCTCCAAGCTAGGATTTTCAACACCATGCCTGATCCCCGATCAGGACTTAATCATAATCAATAATCATCCACCTAAACTAAAATCGGTGTCAACACCAAAATAACAATCAGGGCCAGACTGCATCAACACAACAATCTGGAGCGTCGGATTTGTATCTGACTGTGAAGAGGGAGGATGGATATGAGGCGTCGGATTAAATGTTCTAATCTGACGGTTGAGATCAAGATGGGATCTGAAGATCAAGGGATGAGATTAAAAGACCTTTAAAGGTTTATACCCTTTCGTTATGAGCGATCCAGATCTGTCCGAACCAGAGGGTACTTACCTCTTCACTCAATATAAATAGATCCCTCCACTTGATCATTTCATTCATTCAAGCATTGCAATCTAAAAGCATTCGCACTCATCCATCTTATGCATCAAGAGTCCAAAAAGCCTACGGAAAGGTTCGCTGGTCTCGGAATTTAAAGTGCTGCTATCCGTGAGCACTAGTAGCGGAGCAATATCGTTTTACGGAGATAGTATCGAACACTAGCCTTGACGTAAACTAATCAGTTTGCTTCCTCCGAAAGCAACCTCCCGGAAGATCCGACGGTCGTAAATCGACTAAGTCAAATACCGAGGAGATACAAGTCAGATTCCAACAATCGTAAAACGATATTCGGCAAACTGATATGGCCGGAATCAACGATGTACCAACCGCCATCCCTCACGCCGAGAAGCCGGAGAAATTCAATGGAGCCGACTTCAAAAGATGGCAGCAGAAGATGCTGTTCTACCTGACCACGCTGTACCTTGTACGGTTCCTGCGTGAAGACCCGCCAGTCGCTACGGACGATAATTTCGGGAGCTAGGCTGCTCGCGATGCGTGGTCACACGGAGACTTCCTGTACCGCAATTACGTTCTTAATGCGCTGGACAATCGCTATATAACGTATATTGCATGATGGAGACGGCCAAGTTACTGTGGGAATCGCTGGAGAAGAAATACAAAATCGAAAACGTCGGACTGAAGAAATTCATCGTCGGTCGGTTTATGAATTTTAAAATGGTAGATTCCAAGAGCGTCACGTCTCAGGTCCAAGACATGGAACTGATAATGATTGATTTGGACGCTGAAGGAATGCTGCTGAACGAGTCATTCAAAGTTGCTGCGGTAATTGAGAAACTCCCTCCGTCATGGGAGGATTTCAAAAATTACCTAAAGCACAAGCAGAAGGAGATGAGACTTGAAGACCTCATCCTGCGGCTGCGAATAGAGGAGGATAATCGAAAATTATCCGACTCTAGAGGAACAAAGTGGACAGTCGACGAGATGTCCAACCTGACGGAACCAAAAGCCAAGAAGCCGAAGCAACCAAACCAGAAGGCTCAAGGCAAAAGGTTCAAGGGCACATGCTACAATTGTGGAAAGTCAGGACACATATCCAAAGACTGCAGACGCCCGAAGAAGACAACCAAGAGCCAGAAGAATGTTGCGAACCAAGTCGCAACCTCCGCTGACATAGATCTTAGCGCTCTGGATCTCACTGCGGTCGTGTTCGAAGCCAACATGGCGGACAACCCGAAGCAGTGGTGGATTGATACTGGAGCAACCCGCCACGTCTGTTCGGACAAGGCGATGTTCTCCAAGTATACCCCGATAAGTGGAAGACAGCTCTATATGGGCAACTCCACGACGCCCTCAATTGTTGGACTCGGGACAGTCGTTCTAAAAATGACGTCTGGGAAGGAGCTAACTCTCATTGATGTGCTCCATGTTCCCGACATCAGGAAGAACTTAGTTTCTGGATCGGCACTTGTTAAAGCCGGATTCAAACTAGTGTTCAAATCCAACAACTTTGTGCTTACAAAGAACGGTGTCTTCGTAGGAAAGGGGTATTTAGAACAAAGTTTGTTCAAGATAGTTGTAATGACTGTACACCGTAATTTTGATGGTAATAAATTAAAAGCTTCCAGCTATGTTGTTGAGTGTTTTAATTTATGACATGATCGGCTTGGGCATGTCAATAATAATACTCTGAAATGTCTCGTCAAACTAAATTTATTATCGAACATCGATGTTGACGAAACACACAAATGTGAAGTGTGCGTGGAAGCGAAAATGACGAGATTACCTTTTCATTCGGTGGAAAGGTCAATGACTCCTCTAGAATTAATACATAGTGATCTATGTGACTTGAAATTCGTGCAAACTAGAGAAGGAAAAAAGTACTTCATTACTTTTATCGATGACTGCACGAGGTTCTGTTATATCTTTCTTTTAAGAAGTAAAGACGAAACCGTAGAAGTTTTCAGAACCTATAAAACGGAAGTTGAAAATCAACTTGAAAAATGAATTAAAATAATTCGTAGCGATAGAGGTGGAGAATATGGTGCACCATTTGATGAATTCTGTTCAGAATCTGGAATCATCCATCAGACAACGACACCTTACTCACCTCAATCGAATGGTGTTGCCGAACGTAAAAATCGAGCACTAAAGGAAATGATGAATGCCTTGTTGATAAATTCAGGCTTACCCCAGAACTTGTGGGGGGGGGGAGTCATATTATCAGCAAACCACATTCTCAACAAAATCCCTCACAAGAAAAATGATAAAACACCATATGAACTATGGAAAGGTCGCGAGCCATCGTACAAATACTTGAAAGTGTGGGGGTGCCTAGCAAAGGTTGAAGTACCTATGCCAAAGAAAGTTAAGATCGGACCTAAAACGTTCGATGCAATATTTGTCGGATATACCCAAAATAGTAGTGCATATCGCTTTATAGTTCATAAGTTAGACATTCCTGATATTCATGTGGGTACAACCATAGAATCTCGGAATGCAATATTTTTTGAAGACGTGTTCCCAAATAAGAAGGAAAACGTTCAAAATAATGACAACGAAATTTCTAACAAAGATAATGTTCCAGAACTTAGTTCTCATAAAAGAGCTATTGACGATCAAAGCCAAGAGCCACGTCGGAGCAAACGGGCTAGAGTTGAGAAATCGTTCGGGCCAGATTTCATGACATTCATGTCAGAAATGGACCCAAGAACACTAAGCGAAGCTCTCTCTGGTCCTGACGCCCCATTGTGGAAAGAAGCTGTCAATAGTGAAATCGAGTCCATCCTGAATAACCATACTTGGGAATTAGTAGACCTTCCTTCTGGTACTAAACCATTAGGTTGTAAGTGGATACTAAAACGTAAGTATAAAGCTGATGGATTGGTTGACAAGTATAAGACCAGACTTGTAGCTAAAGAGTACAAGCAACAGGAATGCCTTGAGTACTTCGATACCTACTCACCGGTGACAAGGATTACGTCCATACGAGTGTTGATAGTCATTACAGCATTGTATGACCTTGAAATACACCAAATGGATGTTAAAATTGCTTTCTTAAATGGTGAGTTAGAAGAAGAAATCTACATGGAGCAACCCGAGGGGTTCATAGCTCCTGAAACTGAGGGAAAGGTGTGTCGACTTGTTAAGTCGTTGTACGGACTTAAACAAGCGCCAAAACAATGACACGAAAAATTTGACAAAATAATATTGTCAAACGAATTCAGAATAAATGAATGTGACAAATGCATTTATGTTAAAAGTACACTTGAGAGTTATGTAATCGTCTGTCTATACGTAGACGACATGCTCATAATGGGAAGTAATCATGATATCATCATGAGTACTAAGAAAATGTTGACCAATAGTTTCGACATGAAAGATATGGGTCTAGCAGATGTCATATTGGGAATTAAAATTCTCAGGACGTCCGATAGGATAGTTTTAACACAATCTCATTATATAGAGTCAGTATTGAAAAGATTCAATGCATACGATCTCTCTACTGTAAAAACACCTATGGATCTAAGTCAACACTTAGCGAAAAACTATGGTGAACCCATATCGCAATTGGAATATTCCTGGATAATTGGAAGTTTGATGTATCTCACAAACTGTACTCGTCCGGATATTGCCTGTGTGGTCAACAAACTGAGTCGTTTTACGAGCAATCCAAACGACACCCATTGGAAAGCACTGATGCGAGTTCTTAGATATTTAAAATATATTACGAACTACGGATTACATTACGGAAGGTATCCCGCAGTCTTGGAGGGATATTGCGATGCTAATTGGATCTCCGATACAAAAGACTCTAAATCCACTAGTGGATATGTATTCACGATCGTTGGGGGAGCAGTATCTTGGAAATCCACTAAGCAGACATGCATAGCTTGGTCAACAATAGAATCCGAGTTTATAACACTTGACAGCTGAAGAAGTTGAATGACTGCGGAATTTCTTGGAAGATATTCCGAGCTGGACAAAACCTGTACCTGCCGTACTTATCCACTGTGATAGTCAATCGACAATTGGAAGGGGCACAGAATAGTATGTATAATGGTAAGTCACGACATATACGTCGTCGACATAATACCATTAGACAGTTGATCTCGAACGGAGTGATTGCAATCGATTATGTAAAATCTAAGGATAATTTGGCAGATCCCCTAACGAAGGGGCTAAATCGAGATCAAGTATATTGCTCATCAAGAGGAATGAGATTTAAAATTTATAACTAAAAATGACTGTAGCGGTAACCCAACCTTGTTGACTGGAGATCCCAAGATCTTGGTTCAATGGGACAACGAAGTTACATAAGTTATGTAACAGCACAAGAGAAATAATTATCTCTACTATCATAATCTTAGGATGATTTTGTGTTGTCCTACCACATGTAGTGAGGATAAACTTATGCTTTTAATGACTTCTATACCTTTAAGATGGACTATGGTAGGATACTTTTGATAGAAGTGTCACCTATGTGAGTATGAAGACAGACCGCTTTAATGAAACACTCATGAATCTAAGATGGTGTCTATGGCCGAAACGTAACCAACCATGAGAACCAAAAGTGGGTGAGATAAGTCTCTGTGTGGGTGTTATTGTCTTAGTATACACCAACAGCTGAGCAGTTCAAGACATCACGTTCACTGCACAACTTAATATGCTCGATAGCATTCCACTATGGAAGATTCAAAGCCACAAGCTACCTTTCTCGATGCATTGACTTATCGATTGGACTCTTGTAAAGTATCAACATGCATACATGCATTAATTTTCATTCATGTGGGGGGATTGTTGGATATGATTTTGCAAAGTAAAATTTTGATGTTATCGATTGTTGAAAGTCAAGTTTGACTTCAAAATCGAAATCTACATTTCGTGTAGATAAATCTGGACTATTTATTTGCTCAAAACTGATTAAAGGTGAATGAGAAATTAAATATTCAAGATACGCTCAAATGAACATTAAGGAAAAAGATGAGCCCTTAGTCCCACATTGCTAACCGGCGAGAGCCAGTGTTTCCTTATATGTGTTCCTGTGCTAATGTTGTTAATACAAAAGCATAGGAGGTCTCTACCCTTGGGCGAGCAGGTGCTCGCACCTACGAGCCCGCCACGTGCGCACGCGCGTAATGGGCGCTTTGTTGGCGGACTTTGCACTTCGCACGTACGCATTGTCGCGAGGAGCATTGAGGAACTTTAATTTATACTCCACGTGACGATGACGTGTCGTGATCAGGTAACGCCACGTGGCATGTTGGTGTGCGTGTCATGATCAGGAGGCGCCTCGTGGCATGTCGGTGACGAGGCAGTGCCTATGTGGCACGTGACTGTGTAGAGAACGATGACTGGATTGGGCGAACAGATGGTGGCTGTTGGATCAAAGATCTGGAGCGTCGGATTTGAATCTGACTGTGAAGAGGGAGGATGGATCTGAAACGTCGGATTAAATGTTCTAATCTGGCGGCTGAGATCAAGATGATTCTTCAGATCAAGGGACGAGATTAAAAGTCATTTAAAGGGTTATTCCCTTTCGTTATGAACTGTACAGATCTGTCCAAATCAAAGGATATTTACCTCTTCACTCAATATAAATAGATCCTCCACTTGATCATTTCATTCATTCAAGTATTACAATCTAAAAGCATTCGCACTCATCCATCTTATGCACTTGCGGAAAGGTTCGCCGGTCTCGAAATTTGAAGTGCTACTATTCCGAGACGACGTCGTTGTATCTTGGAAATGAATTACTGCTATCCGTGAGCACCAGTAGCGGAGCAATATCGTTTTACGGAGATAGTGTCGAACACTAGCCTCGACGTAAACCAATCAGTTTGCTTCCTTCGGAAGCAACCTCTCGAAAAATTCGACGGTCGTAAGTCGATTAAGTTAAATACCGAAGAGATACAAATCGAAATCCAACATAATCTCAAAAAAAATAATAATAAAAATAAAAATAACGACAAAACTAGTTCATTAATCTGATGCATGGAGAAAACAAAGTCAAATCTTTCTTCATCAGATCATCACGCTTATTGATTAATAAAAGACAAACACAAGCGTCGATTGAAAAACTCGAAAAATCAAAACCAAACACCTACTTATTTCAGGAACACCCACCAATGAAGTAGAAGTAGTAAAAGAAGAAGAAGAGGACAACTCAGTTACAACCTTACGATCGGAGACTAACTGAACCAACAAAGGGAACAGTAAACAAAAAAAAAAAGGGGCAAGGAGTAAGAAATTCAAACCTGCGCGGTAGTGAGCTCTTCGGGCGAGTCGGAATCGGTGCCGTCGGGCATATCCTTAGTCGCCCGCCGACCGGCCGACCGTCGACCGCCGTTGGCGGCGGCAGCCAAGGTTTTTAGATCGCGCTATTAGTTTTTTTTATGAAAGATAAATATATATCGTCAAACAAAATAGTATAACAAACTATGCCTCCTGTGAATATCTATCTGTTTCTGACGAACTGTCAGATCCAAACAAATATCTTAGGATAATACATATATGTACTTAGGGGCGGATTTATATGGGGACCCGGGAGGGCCACGACCCCCCCTAATTTTTAATAATATTATTTTTATATATAAATTTTTATTTTTTTAGTATAGTAATTTTTATTTTCTTAGTATATATATAATTTGACTCCTTTACAAGTCTATATTTATAGTGGGTTTAATGGTAAGTTTAATTTTTGTTTTAGCATACATTTAGAGTTCAAATCCCTTGCATGATTAAATTTAAATTTTTTTTTTTCAAATTTTAACTCAATATACATTATCTTTGAAAGATTAGAGAAGATATTATTATAATAATTATTTTCTTGATTATTATTATAATAATTATTTATATTGATCCCCTCAAACATATAATCTTAAATTCGCCACTGTATGTACCTTCATGTATACCAACCCCAAAACAAAACTATCACTTTCATGAAGACCACATCCTGTCCATGCTAACATCAACCTAATCTCAACTCCAATCCATGCCACCAATCCACCAGCCTACTGTGTGTTGCTTTAAATCCCGTGCTGAGCTTGCTTTAAATCTCGTGCTGAGCTCGCAAAATTGCTCAAACCGGTCCAATCAGTTCCTTGAACCATCTTACCACCAGTACTTTGCCAAGATCAGAACGTTGCCAATGCTGCTGTGATAACCACTTCCAGCTTCGCTCCAGACTGATGTCAATGTTTAACTCAAACCCGATGTTCATTTTTGGCAAGTGACTAGCCGCAACCGAATTTGAATGTCTTTACCATAGCCAGTACCATGAACTAGATAGGCCTATGGTGGGCCTATTCACCTCCGAAGGCTTTTTGGTAAAACCTCAGCCATCAACGTATTTGGTGTGTTTTTACCGTAGCTGTTATCTACGGGCTAGATAGACCTATGGTGGATATATGCACCCTTGTAGGCTTTTTGGTAAAGTCTCAGCCGTCAACGGATTTGGATTGTCTTTACCGCAGTCATTTGCTACGGACTAGATAGATCGATTTTGATGGATCTATTCACCATGGGCAGTCAAAATATGATCAACAGGCAATAAAACAGCCCCCACACATAGCCAATCACAAACCCAAACAAAACAAATCCAGTTAATAGCAAACCAGTGTAATCTAACTAATCACCTCAGAGCCTGATTAGAGTATGCCTGACTGACCAAGCTCTCCCTGTACAAGTCCATCATGATCCATCTATCCCGTTCAGCCCTGCACACAATCAAACAGCTTAGTCCTGGTCAACCACATGCAACATATCATGTACAAATAATTCTGATCAAACTCATTCAACACAACATCAGACCACTCATGCAATGAAATTATCCCACAGGCATATGCATTGCTGATTGGCTCATGTGCAGCCCACATTCCAGCAAGGTCAGCTGGCAGTGGTCCCATGTTCAAAACCATGGCTAATATGGTTGCAACCAAGCCTTTATTTGGCTCATGTGAGGCCATGAACCCATATTCAAACCCAGCCCTGCTGAGCCCAGGTGCACCCGACCAGAGCTGACTTGGTCAGCCTGCAGTGTAGCTGCCGGACAGTGTCTTGACCCTGATCAAGCCTGAGTGCAGTCAACCAGGTCAGACCCTGGTTTTTTTTTTACAATCACTCTCAATCCTCACATGTCCCTCCCTTCCCACTCCTCTTCGGATACAATCACTCACTCACCACCTCCTCAACCCTCCAGTCGTGTCTCAAGTGCCTGATATATATGTATCTGAACCTTTTTGAATACTGCCTCCACATCGAACCGTCCATCCTCAAATCTGCAGCTATTCCGTGACCGCCAAACATAATGAACCATCGTCGCCACTGCTAAATGTCGTACCTGCATCATCTAACTCCTGCCACGGTACTGTTTAATGAAGACTCTGAACATCCGACGGTAGGTAGCCATATCCTGTGGCATCTGTAACCAGGCACGGATCCGGCTCCACAATTGATGAACTGGTGGGCATCTGAAAAAAATGTGCTCCTGAGACTCTGTCTCCACTCGGCATATGGAGCATAATCTAGCCTCCTCCCCCAGATATGCTAGACGATCACAAGTGAGTAATCTCCGATGAGCGAGCAGCCACAATGTAAAGTAATGACTCGGATGCATATACTTTGTCCATACCATCCTAGCCCACGGCTTCCGGTCTCCTGGCACACGGAAGAAATTGTACGCCATCCCAATACCCCTACGGTGCTGACTATGCTGCTCAAACCAACTGCTCAACATCTGTTGCACCTCGTCTACTGAACCCATATGCGTGAGTATCCGGTCTCTGATCTGGCACAACCTCTTAATAAGCGATGAATCTGTATGCTTCACCCTCCAACTCCATATATCTGACTGCTGCAAGTAAGTGTGATGTATCCAACGGATCCATAGTGTATCCTGCTTGTCCTGAATCCTCCAAAGTAACTTAGCTAGCAATGCATCGTTCCATGCTCTGAGGTCCCTGAATCCCAGTCCTCCCTCTTCTTTGAGCTTACACATCTCTATCCAAGCAATGGGTGGGTGCTTGGAGGTCCATTGAAATCGACGACATAAACTGTATATCCTATCAATCACTCCCACCAGTAGAGGAAGAATCGACAACCAATATCACTCCACCCCCTGAAGTACTGATCTGATCAGCTGAGCTTTCCCAGCATGAGACAATGTATTCTTGGGCCAAGCATTTACCTTCTTTGCCAAGGCGTCCATTAGTGGTGCATAATCTGCTATCTTGAGTTTCACTGAAGCCAATGGAATCCCTAAGTATCTGAAAGGCATAGTACCACTCTGGAACCCTATGAGCTCAACTAGTGCACTTCTAGTATCTGCATTAACTCCCGCAATGTATATACTCGATTTATCAAGATTGGCCCTAAGACCAGCCATCTGCCCAAACTCCTCCAAGCAACCCATAAGCATCCCAACTGAAGCAACATCACCTCTAGAGAAGAGTAGCAAATCATCAGCATAAGCAAGGTGTGCTATCCTCAAGTCAACACATCTCGGATTGAAATGGAAATCTGCCCTTCTGGTGCTCTGCGACAATAATCTAGCCATATACTCCATACATATACCAAACAGATACGGCGAAAGAGGATCACCCTGCCGAAGGCCCCGTGCCCCTCTGAAATGACCATATAGACTGCCATTAATACTTAGTGAATATGATACCGTGGTAATGCACTCCCGCACCCATATGATATATGCATCTGGGAAATGCAGCCCTTGCAATACTTCAAACAAGAAGTCCCAATTCACTATGTCAAATGCCTTGCGGAGGTCAACCTTGAGGGTGCACCTTGGAGAAATTCTCTTCCTTGTATAATTCCTTAGTAGCTCTTGAGCAAGGAGTATGCTATCTGTTATGGTGCGCCCTTTAACAAAGCCGTATGTGCCGGGTGGAAAACATGATCCGCAACCGTTGCAATCTTCCCTGCAAGTAGCTTGGATACCACCTTGTAATACACCAGCAACATGATATAGGCCGATAATCTGTTACCTTACTAGGATACTCCTTCTTAGGCACCATTGATATAAGTGAGTGGTTCCAAACTTTCAGCGACCTGCCACTCCTAAAAAACTCAAGCACAGCAGCCACAAAATCATCTTTGATTGTATCCCATGAATGTTTGAAAAACTTGGACCCATACCCATCCGAACCCGGGGCTTTTGATCAACAATACTGAAAAGAGCTTGCTGGATTTCTGCTGGCGTGGGCTCCCTAACCAATGCTACTTGCTGCTCCTCAGTGAATGCCCTACCAAGAGGCAAACAACGATGCTGTAGGGGTTGACGCTGCACTGATGTACCCAGTAATCCTTCATAATGCCTCAAGAACTCATCGACCACTTCACCATGACAACTCGTGGCTTCTCCTGATGCCTTTTCTAGCACAACAATCTCCTTTCTCTTGCTATTTCTCTTCACCAGCGCATGGAAGAAAGCTATGTTCCTATCAACTTCTTTGAAGTATTTAACCTTTGCTTTTTGTGCACAGAATTGGTAATCTGCATTACTTAATTGTGCTGCCAGCTGCTGTACCCTTTTGTAATCCTGCTCAAACTCCCCAGACGTGAGTCCCTCTTGCTGCATACGCTGTAACTCTGCTAGTGCTACTGCTGCCCTCTCCTGGATGTGCTGAAAATGCAGGTGGTTTAATCTCTTAAGTTCCGATTTTAGCAGAGAAAATTTCTTCTTCAGCTTAAACTGCGTTGTGCTCCATTCTTCCAGCCGCAGGTCCAATTCCCAGGTTCTGGTGACGACTGCTTGGAAATCTAAGTGGAGTGTCCACATGTTAAAAAATTTAAAAGGCCTTTTCCTTTGGTCATTGCCATCTGAGATGTTAACAATGCATGGTGTGTGATCGGAGTACTGCCCTGGTGCGCAAAAATCTGCCACAGTCTGAATCCCCTCCTCCAGCCACCTCTTATTGACCAAGGCCCGATCCAACTTACAGAACACCCTGCCATTAGACCAGGTATATTGGCATCCTACTTGTGGGAGATCCTCCAACGAATTGAGCAAAACACAGTCTTGAAAATCTGCAACCTGATATGTGTTCACTGCCCTTCCACCCTTTTTATCTGCTAGAGTAAGTGGTGCATTGAAATCCCCCATCAGTAGCCATGGTTGATCCATTTCAGCTCCAATATTGTCCAAGCCTTCCCATAGTCTTCTCCTGCTGGTAACTGATAGCAACCCATATACGAACGTAACCTGAAAATGCTTCTGGGTCATACGACAGTCCACCTTTACATGCACAAACTGCTCATCCCACTTGGTAATTTGCAGGTTGCCCTTTTATGGATTCCATACTACCATAATTCTGTTGGATTGTGTGCTCGGAGTCACCAGAATATGATGTTGTAATTCCCATTGCTGAAATCTTCTCTGTTTCATTCTGATAAAAGCTGCATCAGTAAGCTTGGTTTCCATAAGTCCCATCACTGCAACCCTGTTCTTGCGAAGGAAGCTCTCTACCTCCTTTTGCTTGGGGCCCTGGTTCAGGCCTTCACGTTCCATGCCGCAATCCTCACAATGATGAGGCCGGCCTTGGCCGTCTTAGATTTGGTAATCGAACCCTATTGCCTTCATGCATACCACTCCTCTCCCTGCCAGCCCTACTGCCTTGTTTTGACTGAACCATTCCATCTTCCTGTCTCATGTTGGCATGAATGATTTGCATTGCCTGATGGTGCCTAGCAATCGGAAAAGCTGGTGCTGGAAGAGCTGTTACCAATTCTGCTACACGTGCACCATATTGAGGCATGTCAATCTTCCTCTTTGCTGCCCTCGCTCTAGTTTGAACTGACCATCCCCCTGCATCCTTATTATTATTGTGTCAGCAGTTTCAGATGGTAGTTCCGGATTCTGATCATCTGTGCAATTGTCTTCTGACTCTTCAGCTTGCATATTAGTACTACTGCCCCGTGGATCATCCAATTCTGGCTCATCTGTAGCAGACTCAATCTCATCTGTGCTTTCTTTCAGCTGTACAACCTTCGCTGCTTCTGTTTCCTTCAGATGTTGGTCCCGACACCACTGCTCAATTGCTACCCTATTATGCTTCTCCTGGTATAATGCAACTGACCTTTCTTTAGCTAGCTTTAGGTGCCCCTCCTCAGCCGTGTGCCCATTCAGAGTGCATCCATGCAGGTACTGACTCATCAGTGGTTCCTCTGCCTTAAACTGCATAGCTTCAGTTCTGCATTACTCCTTCCTACTGCACACTGTCCTCCCAGACCAGCAGTCTATTGGTTAGGATCGATCTGTTCATCAGATTCACCTGCAGCATTCAGAACATTGCCGCCCATTATCTGGCCCTCCAGTTCTACATTTGTTCCTGCATTTCCTTATCTCGCTCTACTAGTTCGATTGTTCTTTAGCACGAGTAGACCTGCGCAATCATATCGAACTGGACTTTAATGGCTCTGGACACGGCAAACCGGTTTGGAGTTTCGATTGGCCCAATTGCGAGCCACCCAAAACTGGAGTCCAATTGGACCAATCCTGAAGAATCTGAGAACAGAAAGCCCAATGATGCAACCAACACGTTGGAAGTTGAAACAACTCAGGGGGCGCTTGGTATATATTTAGTAATGGGAATGATAATGGGTTTGATTGAGGAGTTTATGGGTTTGGTGATAACCTAGTGGGGGGTGGTTATGAAATCAAGGGTATCATATCCTTATTTTGATTCCGATTCCCGTATACCAAGCATTATTAATGGAAATAAAATAGATTTCATTCCCATTCCCACCTTCTAAACCCGCTTACCAAGCGCCCCCTCAAATTTAACAAGGCACATCGAACCACTTTACACACATAAATGATAATAGTTTAAAATTGATTTGAACAAATATTGAAGCATATTTTTTTTTTCACTTTCCTATTTTTTTAAAATCAAATATTTAATTTTTATGATCCAATTAATTCTGAAAACAATCAATTTAACCTCATAAAATTTTTTATTAATTATTAAAATAAATCTAAAAATATAAATGGGATCTAGTGATCCCAGTGATCCAAATTTGAGAGATAAATTTCTTGCATTCCTTAGATTTTGAACTAGGGGTGCATTAGGAGTTCCAAGATTTGTTTACCACCATAGTTTGCTGAATCGTGATTCTATATAGGATAAATTTGGGATCAAGATCGGGTCAAATTTTACTATTCTATAAAAAAAAACTTTTATAATTTTATGATACATGATTAATAATTAGAAAAAAAATTAAAAATTATTTATATATAAATAAATTAATAATTTTACATATACCTATATTATTGGCACTCGACATTACGGATGATCAACCCTAGACCGGAGTTCAATTGGCGCAATCCTAAAGAATCAAAGATCAGAAGGCCCAACGATGTAACCAACCCGTCAAGATGGGAAGTTGGAACCATTCAAATTTAACCAGGCTCGTCGAACCACTTTACACACATATAGTAATAATTTTAAAGTGAATGGAGTACAAATCTTAAGTATGTTTTTTCCCTTTCTATATTTTTTTTAATAATCAGATATTCCAGTATTACTATCCAATTAATTTAGAAATTAATCCATCTAATTTTATAAACAAATTTCATCATTAGAATTAATTTAGAAATGTCTACATAATGACCTAGCAGCCCCGGTGGTCCAAATGTGAGAGACAAATTTCTTGCGATCCTTGGATTTTGAAGTACGATTGCATGAGCAGTCCCAAGGTTTGCTTATCATCATAGTTTATAAAATCCTGATCCTATCTAAGATCGATTTGGAATCAAGTTCAAACCCGGATCGAATCATATAATTCTATTAAAACAAAGTTTTAAATTTTATGTACATGATTAATAATTAGAAAAAAAAAAATTCTTAAATGCATATTTACATATAAATATTTTAATAATTTTACGTATATACATAATCATCATTATTAAATGTATAAATTTAACTTAATTAATAATTTAACTATTATTTTTTCACAGTAATACTCAATAATATTTATATTTTCATATCATAAAATATAAAAATATAAAATTTCTACTAACACAATAATAATAATCATATTCAACTTTAAAAAAAATTCTTAGTTGATAAAGTGACCTAATTTAAAAACCAATAAATGAGCCGCCATAGCGATTTTTCAAACTTAACTTACCACTGCACCGTAGCATGGGGGCTCTCCTTTCTAATGTAGTTGCTAGCCTTTAAACCATATTTACAATCAAATTCGATAGCGACCTACGATACAATTTTAATATCACCTAAAGTTTAGAGAATGGAGTAGGATTTATGGCACCATGTGGTTGCCAACTAATCCCCGAACAAACTTGCCCCATTTAGGACCGAACTGAACTGGTGCGTATGCACTTGCATTAATTCGGCGAAGCAAGCGTCGTTAGGGCAAGGAAAGGGCCGTTCATACTGGACCACACAATTTGTGTTGGTGTCAATCTAATTAAAGCTGCCTCTTTCAACCTAAATGTGGCTCATTAGACAATTGTTTCGTAGAGCGCAGCTGTAGATCGAGTGTGCGATGCTGCGCCACCTATTTAGGTGTCTGAATTAAATTTGGATTAAATTGAGTTTTGGATTTTTTTTTCTTTTAATTTTTTTAATAAATAATTCTTCCTCTTTCATATGTCTGGATCAAATTTAAACATTTAGATTTTTTTTAATAAATATTTTTTTTAATTTTATTCGTAAGCATTTAAATTTTTTTATATTAAATATTATAATCTAAAAAAAATTAAATCCTAGAAAAAAATTTTATGACGTTAAATCTAATATAACTTAATTCATAAATTTAAAATCTTAAACACTAAATACATATAGTATCTATTTTTTTTATTTTAAATATTATAATTCAAAAAGGAAAATTAAACTCTAAAAGAAAAATTTTATTAATTTAAATTTATTGTTTCCCAACTTTTAAATTTCAAAATTTTAAATTCTAAATATATATAATATATTTAAAAAATAAAAAATTAATTATTATACTTGGATTTGAATGCAAACGTCCTAAGTTCGAACGGGTGTAGGATGAGCAACTCACAATATAACATTTTTATTTATATATATATATATATATATATATATATATATATATATATATATATATATATATATATGATCCTGTCGAAGAGCGAGAACCGGTCTTCACTCGGATGACTCGGTCTAACCAAGATGACCCGGTCTGCTATAACCCGGGGGGGGTCGGACTCGGGCTGAATAGGAGTCAGGCTTAAGTCGCTCGGCTCGGACCAAAACAGAGCTCACAATGTGGTGGTGGGGTTGCAAAATGGCAGCAATCCCTCTACAGAGCCATATGGGGGGTTTATATAGGGGAGAGATAACTCTCTGCTGTATCAGGGCTGACAAATCTCATTAAGGGAGGATCAGTTGACAGATGGTGATAGTGACAGCCGCATTAATGCTATGAGACTGCCATAGCCGTCTGACACCCTGCCTAATATATCTCTTCTGTCCCTCCTTAACTCTCGGCGGCTCTGCCAGGCAATGATTATGCGCGGGGGGTTGTCTTCTGAATATTTGATAAGAAAGACTTATATAATAAGAAAGACTCATAATTGTTCGGCCGTCCTCGTGTGATCGCCAGTATCTGGCTTCGGACAACAGACTTTGAGGGGCCGATCTCGGGTGACCGACCCCGAGTGTCCCGACCTCGGGTGATCGACCCCGAGTGTCCGACCTCGGGTGACCGACCCCGAGTGCCCGACCTCGGGTGACCAACCCCTAGTATCCCGACCTATTCACTATCGGTTTAGATAGGCAATCGAACCCGACCAAGCTCCTGATCCTTCTAAAAATCATACGCCCGGATCACAGGCAATGATTATGCCGGGGGGATTGTCTTCTGAATATTTGATAAGAAAGGCTTATATGATAAGAAAGGCTCATAATTGTTCGGCCGTCCTCGTGTGATCGCGAGTATCTGGCTTCGGACAACAAACTTTGAGGGGTCGACCTCGGGTGACCGACCTCGAGTGTCCCGACCTCGGGTGATCGACCCCGAGTGCCCGACCTCGGGTGACCGACCCCGAGTGCCCGACCTCGGGTGCCCGACCCCGAGTATCCCGACCTATTCACTATCGATTTAGATAGGCAATCGAACCCGACCGAGTTCCTGATCCTTCTAAAAACCATACACCCGAATCAAATATATATATATATATATATATATATTGTAAATTTACTATGTACACTGTAAATGGGCGTCCAACGATTGCTCAGTCGTAGAAAGGTGAATCGCTCGTCCCTTAACGTCTTCGTCAATTATCACAGAATTAATATAAAAGAGATAAATTATAAGGACTATTAATCCGAATATTATGACTAGCGTGAGTACATGGACGCTCGGGCTCACTCGGACACGGAGTACTGTGAGGGACGGATCGTATATATATCGGAGACGCGTCTAACAATCCTCTTAAACTAAAGAATACAATTTTATTAACATATAATGATATATACAATTAAACATAATGATAATAATCACGTTCAACTTCAAGAATATTCTATTGATTACAAGATAATCCAATTTAATTGTCAACCTATTAGATAATAGACATCTAAAAACGTATCATTTTAGGAAAAAGATATAACATAATATTATTAATCAAAAACTAACTAAAAATAATTAAATAGATGTTTAAATAATCTTAAAACCCTTAGGAAAAAGATATAATATAATATTATTAATCAAAAACTAACTAAAAATAATTAAATAGATGTTTAAATAATCTTAAAACCCTAACACTAACTCTGTAAAAGATAAAAAAATAATAATAAAAAAGACTAATAATCTTCTGAGCTTCTGAAAAAACTTTAAATAATATTTTTTGGGATTCAATCTTAAAACTAACCTGTAGATCTTTGAACGAGTTTCAATTTGATATATTATAGGTCACGTGGTTTAATCCGAGTCAAAAATTATGACCTCTTGAAGCTTTCACCGATCCTGCTCCGATTCTGCTCCGATTCTGTCCGATCCTATACGATTCTGTCCGATCCTACCGATCCTGCTGCGATCCTGCTACGAAAAACGATTCTGCGCGATTCTGGATCGATTTCTGGCATAGGATCGTAGGATCGTATGATCCTACGATCCAGGATCGCCATTTTACAAACTATGATGCAAAATATACCTTTGCCATAAATGACGTCCACAATGAATTCAGGTAATCAGATCCATGGCTTTTTGTCTGGTCAAAATCAATATAAAATAATTAATGAGATTTTTTTAATTTTAAAAAATCGATTTGGTTCTAGAAATTTTTTTTATCGGTTATCATAATAAATCGAAAAACGTTCATGATGGACGATCCGGAAACTGAACATTCTAACATTCGTGCCCCATTTGAATAGAAGAACGTTTCTTGTGGTTTTTTTTGAAAGGTGATTCTTAGGAATTACATTCACATATTAGTTATAAATAAAAAAAATCAAGAATTTAAAAAGATGACAACTATGATGACAATTATCTTTATTGATATGAGACTTTTTTAAGAAGAGACTAAGAGTAATTCACGAGAACATAGGTTCAAAATGGACAATATTATGTCATTATGGAAATATATATATCTTTGATGCCCCAACAAGTAATATCAAAGCTATGACCAGACCATGTGTCATAGGAAGGGTATTCGAACAAGTTGTGAGGAAACTCAGAGCATATCAAGTGTGATCGGATATTTACCGGGAAGCTTGAAATAGGTCAAGAGCAACAGGATGTAGATGCTCGGGGAGGCCCAGAGGCCGGGAGCAAGTCAGATGCTTGCGGGGAGGCCTAGAGGCCCATAATAGGTCAAAGGATGACCGTATACTAGCGGGGAGGTCCGAAGTAGATTAAAGAGTAATCAGATATTTGCAGAGAGGCCAAACCAATAACAGTCCTTCGTTTAGGAGAGGATTATTATGGATCAATTAAAATTTTATATTGGTTAGAAATAAAAAATATCATTAATTTAACAATATAAAAAAATATCTCCATTAATATGAGAGTTAAAGTCTAAAGTGAATTATTCCGGAAGGAATCGACGCAGACGGTCACTCATCGGAGTGCAGCCCACGAGAATGATGACGAAAGGGAAGGAGCTCTCCCCCTGCGCGATTAACACGAGCGTTAATGGGAACACATCGGAGGTTTTCCGGCGGAGCCCACTCCGACGCTCAAGTCAGTACTCAAGTATATGGAAGAGAAGAACTAATGAGAAGTACAAGTAAGATGAGCGTAACCCCTTTACCTGGGAGTTGGAATACCTTATATACCTGAGACGGTGGTCACAAGTGTCCCCACGTTCTTCTCCACATCCCTTCAATTGTCGGTTACTGGATAATTTTTGTAACGGTCCTTGCTGCAATTAAATCTATACCGTTACGACAATTAAGACTTTAATGGCCGCATATTATGGACGATGATTATTCCATAATTATTGATGGTAATTATACATCGATCCGCAAAAAGGGGACGGTTACTTGAGGTTGGGTCATCGGATAGAATAATCCTCGAGCTCCGCTCTCCCGAGGCGATCTCGGGGTCCTTTGACCCGGGACGGTCCTGGGCGTCTGTCCTCCCGAGGTGGTCTCGGGCACGTGTCTCGCCGAGGTGGTCTCGGGCACCTGTCTCACTGAGGTGGTCTCGATGGACCCTGCCACATAGTTTCTTCATTCCATGTGTCCACCATGGGATGCTTAACCCCGTCACAAATTCCTCCCTTTAAGTCTAATCGAAGGAAGTGTGACTGACTGATTAGACTAGTTGTGTAACGAAGAAGCTATGCCGTGGTGGGCCCATATATCCATTATTTCTTGGCGGCTTGCCGGGTTCGAGAAATCGAAACATTCGTCCCTGGACCCCAGATGACTTCTTGAATCAGTCCAACATCTCTGCGAGTTTCGAGGCAGCGCCATGATAGCTGTCCATGGCCCTTTAAAAGCACACGGGGTCTCTTAATGGCGACAAGGTGGTCTAACGAATGTAGTCTCACTACGTACTCCGCTATTCTCTGCACGGCGATCTCCCGCTGATACGCGCCGCATGGCCATACGAAGCGACGGTCGTAAAGGATGGTGGCGCGTCGGGATGCACAATCAGTGCCATTGACATGTCGCGCTCCCATTGCTCACACGAGGGCGACTTCTCTCTATAAAAGCGGGTGCAACAACACCCTTTCGCCTTCTTGCCCTATCTGCTTTCAACATCCTCATTCACCTTCTGTTCACCCTGCCGCAGCATCCCCTTCAAGTGTAAGCCTTCTTTTGTTTTCTCCTTTGATTCACCGTCATGAGTCCAGTAGAGAAGAAGAAGAAGACCCGAGGCGAGAGTGAAGGTCCCTCATAGGAACAGACTTATCACCTGGAGTGGTATGATACCATCTCCTCTAGGGTTAAGTTAGAGATCCTCCAAGCCGCCTGCGAGAAGTATGGTATCCTGACAGACTTAGAGGTGGAAGTTCCTGCGTTAGGTCAATCACTCGTAGAACCTCCTCTAGGTTTCTTTACTTTTTTCTAGGGCAGGTAGAGTTAGGGCTTCATTTCCCTATTCGCCCTTTCTTCATGAGTATTGCCACTTACTTTGACATTCCTCTTCACCAACTGGCTCCAAACACCTTTGCTCATATGTGTGGGGCATTTGTCCTCTTTAAACATTTTGATATCTCTTTGACCCCCCGATTTTTCTATTTCTTTTTCGTTCCGATTGGCTCGAGAGGGCGTTTAGCTTTACAACCCGCACCAGCCATAGGTTCCTAGGGAGTCTTCCTTCCTCCCATAAGGGATGGAAGAAACATTTTTTCTTTATTCGACTCCCCTAGCGTCCCTTCAGCCCTAGTCACTGGAGGGAGAGCCTGTCACCTATCCCAGACCTCGGCGACTTCCAACAGGACGCAGAATACTAGAGGGCTAGGGGTATCCTGACCAGAATGGAGTTCCACGACATCAAGTTAGTACAATGCGAGGAGCTTCTTTACAGGGCTGACCTCAGCACGTAAGTCACAAGCCATAGCCCCAGTCTCCGTAAGTTCTCCTTTTTGGTAAATATCCTTGTTAATTCTAACTGATATCCTTTCGACATTATTTTGCAAATGACATAATGCTCTCCCGAGCTATTAACCGGCTCCTGAAGTGGGAGCAAGACAACGAGCATGCCCTGGTTCCCGCTCTAGTTCCTTCTGCCTCGATGGGCATCCCGGACGAGGGCTTCGAGGAGGCAGCCGAATAGTCAGAAGACTGGAAAGCCCTAGAGCCACCCAAGGATCCAGGGGCAGCCGAGCTGCCCACCAAACCTGAAGGGGATTCCCCTCCCTCCCCCGTCAAAATAGGAGATGGGGAGACCGCGCTTGCACTTCCCGTCGATCAGCCAGTGCCCAAGGCAACCGAGAAGAAGCAGCGGAAATGGCTTGCCCAGTAGCCCCCCCCCCTTGAAGATGTTGAGGAAGATCACATCCTCGGAGCTTCCATCAGCCGTTGATGAGGAGGACGTGGTGCCTCTGTCCAAGAGCATTCAAAAGATGCCCTCCTCTCCTTCTGGGATCTCCACTAATCTAGCCACCCTTGATCCAACCGCCCCGACCAATACTCCAGCTAATTGGTGAGGTAAGGAGGTGCTGCCCGGTGTGCCTCGCTTCCACCGGAAGGCCTCGGTGGCGAAGAAAGCGACTGCCAAAGGCTCCTAGTCAATCCAAACTAAGGCAACCCCCTCCAAAAGTCATGGACAGCAGGGGTGTCCAGCTCGGAGGAAGACGTCCCCGACCCCAGAAAAGTCCCTGGCCCATTGACTCAGGCTGCAGAGGAACTTCTTCCCCCTCCTGCTCAGCTGAGGAGGTTGGTTGGGTTAGCCAAGTCTTGGGCATGCTACACCAGTCTCTGTTGACGATAGTTGCACTTTAATTTTCTCCCCCCCCCCTCTCTAAAATTTTCTTTTTACACGCTCTAATTGTCACTCTTCCATATTGTAGGTCGGTTCTAACTGCGCTACTACGAGCCGCTTGTTGTGCTCCCGAGGGGTTACCGAAGACCTCCTCCGTTGAGTGGCGAAATCAGAAGCAGAGACTGGTCGTGCCCACGAGGCAGGGCTCCTGCAGCTAGAGGTCAGCAGGGCCTAAGGGTGAAGGTAGAACATTGCCTCGACACCCTGCTTGCCTCTGAGGAGACTCTGCACGGTTACCACCTCCGAGAACGCTCCCTATCGGAGAAGAACTAGGTCCTCTCTGATGACCTGCAGAAGCTGACCCAGGAGCGGGAGCAACTTCAGACCCAGACGAAGGAGTTGTCTGCCAGCGTCCAACTCCTGGGGTCCTCAATGAACACTCTGGAGGATCATACCAAAGAATAAGAGCGCCAGCTAGCCACTAAAGTATCTGAAATAGAGCTGGTAGCTGCATATGCATCTGACCTCCAGGAGGAAGCCGCCCGAGCCAAGGACAAGGCTTCGACCACCTCTCAGAAACTAAGGAAGCCCTAGGGGCTCAGGATCGATTGTCTTGGGAGGTGGTCGAGTTGAAGTCTTCCAAGAAGGAGGTTGAAGGTGAACTACAGAAGTACAAAACCGATCAAGCAAATCAACTGTCCAAGGCTAAGGTAGAGTTCAAGGCCCGATTTTTGCAGTCTGACGAGTTCGGCGACCTTTTGGCTGGGCAGGTGTTGAAGCGCCTAAAATAGGGTTTCAATGGTGCCATCAGTCAATTGAGAAAGACCCAACTGTTGAAACCAGATGCAGATCTGAGTGCCCTGAGCATTGGTCAGGTCTGGGATGAGCTTTCGCCCTAAGAGCAGGTAATATAGCAGGTAGTAGGGTTTTAACAACTCTTGGTCGGGCATCGGCAGCACCCGGACCAAGCCAACTCACCTCGGGCATCCGCAGCACCTCGAGGCAGTAGGATTTAATAGCTCTTGGTCGGGCATCCGCAGCACCCGAATCAAGCCTACTCACCTCGGGCATCTGCAACACCGTGAGATAGTAGGGTTTTAACAGCTCTTGGTCGGGCATCCGTAGCACTCGGACCAAACCTACTCACCTTGAGCATCCGCAACACCGCGAGGTAGTAGGGTTTTAACAGCTCTTGGTCGAACATCCGCAGCACCCGGACCAAGCCTACTCACCTCGGGCATCCACAGCATCTCGAGGCAGTAGGGTTTTCACAGGCAGGTACTCGGTGTTCTTTAAGTAATATTACATTTGCTCGTTTATTTAATGAACTACAAGGCAGTGCTAGCAAGGATACAAGTTTTATGTGGACAACTCAAAATCTCATCGAGTACGATAAAGTCGGAGATGATTGGCATGTCATGGCCTCTCCAGCCCCTTGCCTTTGTCATCTTCCAGATAGTAGCTGCCTCCTGTGAGCTTTCTGGTGATGATGTAGGGTCCGCCTCACTGAGACTCCAACTTTCCCGGGTCGTCGACTGGTTTGATCCTCTTCCAGACCTTGTCTCCGACTTCAAAGTTGTGGGCAATCACCCAACGATTGTCGGCTTGTTGCATACGTCATCAGTATGCTTCAAGCCGGGCGACTGCTTTATAACGGACCTCTGACACGAGATCTAGGTCGATTAGCCGCTCTTGATCATTGTCCTCTTTGTTATAGTGTTATCATCGGGCGGACTCCTCGCCTACCTCCACCGGAATCACGGTCTCAGCTCCATATACCAGCTGAAAAGGACTCTAGCCAGTTCCTTCTCGTGAAGTGGTATGGTCGGACTACAAGATGCTCGGGAACTCCTCGACCTAGCTACCTCCAATGTGATCTAGTTTTACCATGAGTCCTCTGAGGATTTCCCAGTTAAGGACTTCGGCTTGGCCGTTGCCCTGCGGGTACGCGATTGATGTGAAGGCCTGGTGAATACCTAGCCGCTCGTACCATTCTTTAAGTTTGCACCTGGCAAACTGCCTTCCATTGTCCGACACCAGTTTGTGAGGGATGTCATACACGTAGACAATATCTTTCCATAGGATCTTCTTCACAGCGGCCTCCATGATGTGTGCCAGAGGCTCAACTTTCACCCATTTGGAAAAATAGTCCACGAGAACTAACAGAAATTTCTTTTGCTGAGGTCCGATGGGAAATGGGCCCACAATGTCCATTCCCCACTGATCGAATGAGCAGGACACTATGGAAACGCGTAGGGGCTCGGTCTGTCGATGAGTCACATGCTAATATCTCTGGCAGGCCTCGCATCTGGCCACGAACTTGAGGGCGTCGGCCTGCAGAGTGGGTCAAAAGTACCCTGCCAAATAATCTTCCTAGACAAAGACCTCCCCCTAATATGACTTCCGCAAATGCTTTCATGTACTTCTTGCATCATATAGTCAACTTCCTCTGGCCCGACACATTTGAGGAGTGGTCGGGCAAAGGCTCTCTTATATAGTTGATCTCCGGCTAATGTGAATCTGGCAGCCCGGCGGCGGAATAGTCGGACTCCTTGGTCCATGCTTGGAGTGTTCCCGTTGCGTAGGAACTCCACATATGGATCCCTCCAATCAGCTACAGTATTGCCTTCCGCCTCTTCTCCAATCTGAGCTACAGTCTCTTACGGGGCACTTGGTTCATCTAGCTGCCAGGCCGAGATGGAGCTAGCCAACCTGGCTAGCTCATCTGCCTTGACATTATTTGCCCGGGAGATCTTCTGCATGATAACCTCCGTGAAAGAAGCTTTTAGCTACTCATCGAGGGTCACATACCTCTGCAGGTGTTCACACTTTACTTCGAAGTCGCCCTTTATTTGCTATGCCACAAGCTGAGAGTCCGAATGTACAACGACTCGAGTAGCTCCCACATGCTTGGCTGCTTGCAAGCCTGCTAGGATCGCCTCGTATTCAGCTTCATTGTTGGTGACTTTGAAGTGGAGTTGAATAGGTAAATGTAATGTATCCCCTCGGGGGGAGACCATTAACACTCCAACTCCACTATGCCTGCTGTTGGAAGACCCGTCTACATAAATCTTCCAGACTCCCTCGACCTCGGGCTCATGGATGGACTCAAGCATGAAATCCGAAAGGGCCTGTGCCTTGATGGCAATGCGAGGCTGGTACTTAATCCCATACTCGCTCAGCTGCGCAGTCCACTTGATTAGCTGACCCGAGACTTCCGGATTGGTGAGAACTCTTCCCAGCGGGTTGTTGGTGAGAACCACAATTGGGTGTGCCAGGAAATATGGCCTGAGCCTCCGGGCCATTAAGACCAGAGCGTAGGCCAGCTTCTCTATCATGGTATAGCGTGTCTCTACATCCTTCAGAAGATGTTCGAAGAAGTAGATGGGATATTGCACCATGCCTTCTTCTCGGACGAGCGCAGAGCCCACCGCTTGTTCTGTTACAGATAGGTAGACAAATAATGTCTCCCCCTCCACTGGCTTGTAGAGGATGGGGAGTTCAGCAAGATAGGCCTTTAGATCTGCAAAAGCCTTCTCACACTGGTCATCCTAGTCGAACTTGACTGTCATTCTCAGAATCTTAAAGAATGGTAAGGTCATGTCTGTGGACTTAGAGATGAACCTGGATAGAGCCGTAATTCTACCATTCAGCTGTTGTACTTCCATGAAGTTACGAGGGGATGACATATCCAGAATAGCCTTTATTTTTTCTGAATTAGCCTCAATTCCCTTCTTTGTCACCATGTATCCCAAGAACCAGCCACTCTTCACCCCGAACAAGAACTTAGCAGGGTTCAACTTTAGCTTGTTGGCCCTTAAGGTGGCGAACATTTCTTCTAAGTTGGCTATCATGTCCTTTCCCTTGTCAGTCTTGACCAGGATATCGTCCACGTACACTTCGATGTTCCTCCCAATCTGATGCCCGAAGACTTTGTCCATCATCCGTTGGTAAGTTGCCCCAGCGTTGCGCCATCCGAAAGGCATGACATTATAGCAATATGTGTCATTTGCTGTTACAAAGCTAACTTGCTCCTGGTCTTCGAGAGCGAGAGGAACTTGATGGTAGCCTTGATAAGTATCCAACATCGAAATGAAATCACAACCGGCTGTAGAATCTACTAATCGGTCTATTCGAGGCAAGGGATAACAATCCTTAGGACAGACTTTATTCAAATCTCGAAAATCAATACAGACCTGTCATTTACCCCCTGTATTAGGGACAAGGAGTACATTAGCTAACCAGGCTGGGAATTGAACTTCTCTTATGTGCCCGACTCTTAACAGCTTGCTGACTTCTTCTATGATAGCCTTGTCTTGCTCGGGTGCAAAATGCCTTCGCCTCTATTTCATCGGCTGAGCTCCAGGGATCACATGCAAGCGATGCTTGGCTAGAGCTGGGGGACTCCTTTGATTTCCTCGGTAGCCCAGGCGTCCCGATGGCTCTGCAAGCAGTTGATTAGACAGTTTCTCAGCTATGGTGTAAGGTCGGTGGCAATCCTCATTACTCTCCCCGTATGTTGAGGGTGGATCTGGACCTCCTCGCTTCCGACCTCCCTCCGTTGTTCTTTGGGTTCTTCCTCCTCTCGTAGGTCGGCAAGATTAATTTGCAAAGCTTCGTGAGACTTCGGATTCTTGCGGGACTCCGATCTGACTTCCCCACTATAGCATCGCCGAGACGCTAGCTGGTCTCCCTTAACCTCGACCACCTGATCACTTATCGGAAACTTGATCTTCTGGTGGTAGACCGAGACCACCGTCTAGAATATGCTGAGTGTCAGGCGCCCCAAGATGGCGTTGTAGGATGAGGGAGCATCGACGACCAGGAAGGGAGTCCTCCTCGTCCTCTCCAGCGTGTCACCACCCAACGACAGCGATAGGATAATTTGCCCTATTGGTTGTATTCGGTACCCGATGAAGCCGAAGAGCGGAGTCGAAGCCAGATACAATTCATCCTCGTCAATCTGCATTTGATCTAGGGCAGCCTTGTACAGGATGTTCACGGAACTACCTGTACCCAGGAAGATACGCTTAACCTCATAATTTGCAATGCGTGCAAGAATTACCAGGGCGTCTTCGTGGGGAGATTCTACATCCTCCAAGTCCTCAGGGCCGAAGGAGATTGTAGCGCCATGATGCTGGCTCCGACTTGTCCCGATGGTGTAGTTCTCCAACCGACGGGTGTGAGCCTTCCTCGCCCGGTGGGAATCTCCTCTGGTAGGTCCTCCCGAGATCAGCCCCACGTGGTCGGAAGGCGGACCACGTGCAGGGGTCTTGCCCTTCTTGGGGTCTCGTTCCAATGAGGCAGACCGACGGGGTGCAGCCTCCCGACTCCTCCTCCTTGAACATGACCGAGATCGATGTCGGGCTTTATTCTCTCCCGACGGTCATTTACGAGGAGAAAAGCTCCGCAGAGGGGACCTCCGACGATACTCCGTCTTCTTCCACTTCATCCGAGGTTTGGGGTATGCTTCCTCATTTAATTTTTTCTTCAAGACATGACATTCCTCGGTGGACTACGTCGTACTGCCATGGAAGTCGCAGTACCTCATCAGCGGCTCTGGTGCCGGGTGTCAACTATCTCTACCAACTTTCGCTTACCAGCCCACTGGTCTTTCCCTGGGTGAAGATCATTTCCCCGAGTTAGAGCCGGAGGATCCCTCCTCTCTGATCATCCCACCGGTCTGCGCAGGGACCCCAGCTGGTTCCTTGCGGCGGGCGTGTTGCAGTTCTTCAACATTGATGTGCTTGACAGAACGCCCTATAAAATCATCAAAACTGGTAGGTGACTTTTTCACTAAAGATCGGAAGAAATCCCCTGGGTGCAGGTGCTGACAAGGATCTCTGATGATGCGGTTGGCATATCCTGCGCTACTCGGTTGAATCGTTGGATATAATCCTTGACCAGTTCCTTCGACTTCTGCTTGAGGGCGAATAAATTTAACGTCGTCTTCTGATAGCGACGACTGCTGGCAAAATGGTGGAGGAAGGCGATTCTAAACTCCAGGAAGGAGTTGATAGAACCCTATGGCAGCCTCTGAACCATCGCTGGGCAACCCCCGATAGGGTGTTCAAGAACACCCGACATTTTACACCATTAGTATACTGGTGCAAGAGTGCCGCGTTCTTAAACTTGCAAATATGATCTTCCGGATCTATCTTTCCGTCGTAGTCGACAATCTTAGGACCACAAAACTGCTTCCGCATGAGATCCTCTACGATGACAAGCGAGAAAGGGGTGGAGGGTGTCTTCTGGAAGTTCTTAGGTCCTTCCCCCTTCCCCCTCCTTGTCGTAGAACGCTGGAGGCAGTGGAGTTAATTTTCTCCAAATCTCCTAGGGACTCTCATTGGTGCGCTGGAGGTATCACCACATGCCCCACCGGTGGTGAGATAGATCTTCGGTGGTGGTGGTGCGAAATGGAGATTCTGGGGATCTCTACTTGCCCCGAAGCCACTCGACGAGATGCGGCTTGCTCGATCTGGTATTGTTCGAGCGCACCCTTAATGGCGTTGACGATCAATCGATCTAATTCCTCTTTCGTCAGCACGATGGGTTGTCCCTTTGGCTCTGCCATCGGTGCTCCTTCTGATGCTTTGATTGATGTTTCCCACAGACGACGTCAAACTTGTTCCGGAAGGAATCGACGCAGACGGTCAGTCACTGGAGTCCAGCCTACGAGGATGATGACGAAAGGGAAGGAGCTCTCCCCTGCAAGATTAACACGAGCGTTAATTGGAACACGTCAAAGGTTTTTCGGCGGAGCTCACTCCAACGCTCAAGTCAGTACTCGAGTATATGGAAGAGAATAATTAAGAAGAAGTATGAGTAAGATGAGCGTAACCCCTTTACCTAGGGGGTTAAAATACCTTATATACCTGAGACGGCGGTCACACGTGTCCTTACGTTCTTCTCCACATCCCTCAATTGTCGGTTACTAGATAATCTTTGTAATGGTCCTTGCAGCAATTAAATCTAGACCGTTGCGACAATTAAGACTGTAATGGCCGCATATATGGGTCACGATTATTTCATAATTATTGATAGTAATTATTTGACGATCCGTAAAAAGGGGATGATTACTTGAGGTTGGGTTGTCGGATAAGATGATCCTTGGGCTCCGCTCTCCCGAGGCGATCTCGAGATCTTTTGGCCCGGGAGGGTCCTGGGCGTTGTCTATCCTCCCGAGATGGTCTCGGAGTTTTGTATCCTCGAGGTGGTCTTAAGCATCTGTCTTCCCAAGATGGTCTCGAATATCTGTCTTCCCGCGGTGATCTCGGTAGACCTTGTCACATAATTTTTTTTATTTTATGTATTTATCATGGGATGTTTAACCCTATCATAAATAATATTATATCATTATAATACGGCAATTTACCAAAAGGCGTACGCAACAATCGGTAATTACCAACGGGCGCACCATGGTTTTATTTTCACCAAAGGGCGCACTCATTACAGTGAACTTCCTCTTATATCCCTCATGTTATCTATTGCCTTTCTCTTTCTCTCTCAGTAATAAATTCTGTGACGTCAGCACATGCAACGTGACTTAATTACTGACTTTTATTTTAAAATAATATCTAATGGAATCGGCGCTAAATTAAAAAACGTAAGGTAAAAATTAAAAAAATATTTCACTTTAAAAATTTCTCATCGAACGTGATTTAAAAATATAAATAAATAATTTTTATTTTTATTAATAGAAATTAATATATTAAATAATATTTAATAAATATGTTAATGTATAAAAAGTTTTTGGAAACAAACTGTTGGATTTAAAAATATAAATAAATGATTTTATATTTGATTAATAGAAATTAATATATTAAATAATATTTAATAAATATATTAATGTATACATATGTTTTGAAAAACTGACCGTGGTAGCTTTCAGGCCCACGCTGGGCCTGAAATTTTTTTATTTCAGCCCAGCGTGGGCCTGAAATTTTTTATTTCAGGCCCACGTTGGGCCTGAAATCTTTTGATTCAGGCCCGACGTGAACTCAAATTTTTTTTTCTATTTAAAAAATATTAATATATAAAAAAACCTATCAAAACACTTAATTTTAGATTCAAACGCAGGGCCTGAAGTCATCCCAGGAGGGTTTGAAGTCAAATAACTTCAGATCCTATAAATAATTAATTTAATAAATAATAATTAAATATAAAAAATATTTTTTAAAATAAAAATTTTTTGGTGAGGGCCTGAAGTCATCAGTGACTTCAGGCCCTCTATATGAAAATTTTCCCTTAGGCCTGAAGTCATTCGACTTCAGGCCTAAGGAGGGCCTGAAGTCTGATGACTTCAGGCCCAAGGAGGCCTGAAGTCATCAGACTTCAGGCCCAAGGAGGGCCTGAAGTCTAATGACTTCAGGCCCTCCATTAAATATATAAAATAATAAAAACTTTTTAAAAAAAAAAGGTATAATATATAATTACATAATAATAAAATGTTATAGGAGTGGTTTAGGTATATCAGTGAGTTTTGAGCAAAACTCACTGATGGACCTACCATATTTGGAATTCTGAAAACTCATTATCAGTAGACAGGGTTGAGCTAGGAGATGAGATTTTGGGTGTCGAAACCTCTAATCTTGCCGTATCACCAATGCTATAGCAGTGGTTTAGGTATATCAGTGAGTTTTGAGCAAAACTCACTGATGGACCTACCATATTTGGAATTCTGAAAACTCTATATCAGTAGACAGGGTTGAGCTAGGAGATGAGATTTTGGGTGCCGAAACCTCTAATCTTGCAGTATCACCAATGCTATAGGAGTGGTTTAGGTATATCAGTGAGTTTTGAGCAAAACTCACTGATGGACCTACCATATTTGGAATTCTGAAAACTCTATATCAGTAGACAGGGTTGAGCTAGGAGATGAGATTTTGGGTGCCGAAACCTCTAATCTTGCTGTATCACCAATGCTATAGGAGTGGTTTAGGTATATCAGTGAGTTTTGAGCAAAACTCACTGATGGACCTACCATATTTGGAATTCTGAAAACTCTATATCAGTAGACAGGGTTGAGCTAGGAGATGAGATTTTGGGTGCCGAAACCTCTAATCTTGCTGTATCACCAATGCTATAGGAGTGGTTTAGGTATATCAGTGAGTTTTGAGCAAAACTCACTGATGGACTTACCATATTTGGAATTCTGAAAACTCATTATCAGTAGACAGGGTTGAGCTAGGAGATGAGATTTGGGNTGTTTTGAAAAAACTGACCGCGTGGTAGCTTTCAGGCCCACGCTGGGCCTGAAATATTTTTATTTCAGGCCCAGCGTGGGCCTGAAATTTTTTATTTCAGGCCCACGTTGGGCCTGAAATCTTTTGATTCAGGCCCGACGTGAACTCAAATTTTTTTTCTATTTAAAAAATATATTAATATATAAAAAAACCTATCAAAACACTTAATTTTAGATTCAAACGCAGGGCCTGAAGTCATCCCAGGAGGGTTTGAAGTCAAATAACTTCAGATCCTATAAATAATTAATTTAATAAATAATAATTAAATATAAAAAATATTTTTTAAAATAAAAATTTTTTGGTGAGGGCCTGAAGTCATCAGTGACTTCAGGCCCTCTATATGAAAAATTTTCCCTTAGGCCTGAAGTCATTCGACTTCAGGCCTAAGGAGGGCCTGAAGTCTGATGACTTCAGGCCCAAGGAGGGCCTGAAGTCATCAGACTTCAGGCCCAAGGAGGGCCTGAAGTCTAATGACTTCAGGCCCTCCATTAAATATATAAAAATAATAAAAACTTTTTAAAAAAAAGGTATAATATATAATTACATAATAATAAAATGTTATAGGAGTGGTTTAGGTATATCAGTGAGTTTTGAGCAAAACTCACTGATGGACCTACCATATTTGGAATTCTGAAAACTCATTATCAGTAGACAGGGTTGAGCTAGGAGATGAGATTTTGGGTGTCGAAACCTCTAATCTTGCCGTATCACCAATGCTATAGCAGTGGTTTAGGTATATCAGTGAGTTTTGAGCAAAACTCACTGATGGACCTACCATATTTGGAATTCTGAAAACTCTATATCAGTAGACAGGGTTGAGCTAGGAGATGAGATTTTGGATGCCGAAACCTCTAATCTTGCAGTATCACCAATGCTATAGGAGTGGTTTAGGTATATCAGTGAGTTTTGAGCAAAACTCACTGATGGACCTACCATATTTGGAATTCTGAAAACTCTATATCAGTAGACAGGGTTGAGCTAGGAGATGAGATTTTGGGTGCCGAAACCTCTAATCTTGCTGTATCACCAATGCTATAGGAGTGGTTTAGGTATATCAGTGAGTTTTGAGCAAAACTCACTGATGGACCTACCATATTTGGAATTCTGAAAACTCTATATCAGTAGACAGGGTTGAGCTAGGAGATGAGATTTTGGGTGCCGAATCCTCTAATCTTGCTGTATCACCAATGCTATAGAAGTGGTTTAGGTATATCAGTGAGTTTTGAGCAAAACTCACTGATGGACCTGCTATATTTGGAATTCTGAAAACTCTATATCAGTAGACAGGGTTGAGCTAGGAGATGAGATTTTGGGTGCCGAAACCTCTAATCTTGCTGTATCACCAATGCTATAGGAGTGGTTTAGGTATATCAGTGAGTTTTGAGCAAAACTCACTGATGGACCTACCATATTTGGAATTCTGAAAACTCTATATCAGTAGACAGGTTTGAGCTAGGAGATGAGATTTTGGGTGCCGAAATCTCTAATCTTGCTGTATCACCAATGCTATAGGAGTGATTTAGGTATATCAGTGAGTTTTGAGCAAAACTCACTGATGGGCCTACCATATTTGGAATTCTGAAAACTCTATATCAGTAGACAGGGTTGAGCTAGGAGATGAGATTTTGGGTGTCGAAACCTCTAATCTTGCTGTATCACAAATGCTATAGGAGTGGTTTAGGTATATCAGTGAGTTTTGAGCAAAACTCACTGATAGACTTACCATATTTAGAATTCTGAAAACTCTATATCAGTAGAAAGGGTTGAGCTAGGAGATGATATTTTGGGTGCCGAAACCTCTAATCTTGCTGTATCACCAATGCTATAGGAGTGGTTTAGACTCCTATAGTTTTGAGTTTTGCTCAAAACTCACTGATATACCTAAACCACTCCTATAGCATTGGTGATACAGCAAGATTAGAGGTTTCGGCACCCAAAATCTCATCTCCTAGCTCAACCCTGTCTACTGATAATGAGTTTTCAGAATTCCAAATATGGTAAGTCCATCAGTGAGTTTTGCTCAAAACTCACTGATATACCTAAACCACTCCTATAGCATTGGTGATATAGCAAGATTAGAGGTTTCGGCACCCAAAATCTCATCTCCTAGCTCAACCCTGTCTACTGATATAGAGTTTTCAGAATTCCAAATATGGTAGGTCCATCAGTGAGTTTTGCTCAAAACTCACTGATAAACCTAAACCACTCCTATAGCATTGGTGATACAGCAAGATTAGAGGTTTCAGCACCCAAAATCTCATCTCCTAGCTCAACCCTGTCTACTGATATAGAGTTTTCAGAATTCCAAATATGGTAGGCCCATCAATGAGTTTTGCTCAAAACTCACTGATATACCTAAACCACTCCTATAGCATTGGTGATACTGCAAGATTAGAGGTTTCGGCACCCAAAATCTCATCTCCTAGCTCAACCCTGTCTACTGATATAGAGTTTTCAGAATTCCAAATATGGTAGGTCCATCAGTGTGTTTTGCTCAAAACTCACTGATATACCTAAACCACTGCTATAACATTGGTGATACGGCAAGATTAGAGGTTTCGGCACCCAAAATCTCATCTCCTAGCTCAACCCTGTCTACTGATAATGAGTTTTCAGAATTCCAAATATGGTAGGTCCATCAGTGAGTTTTGCTCAAAACTCACTGATATACCTAAACCACTCCTATAACATTTTATTATTATGTAATTATATATTATACCTTTTTTTTAAAAAAGTTTTTATTATTTTTATATATTGAATGGAGGGCCTGAAGTCATTAGACTTCAGGCCCTCCTTGGGCCTGAAGTCTGATGACTTCAGGCCCTCCTTGGGCCTGAAGTCATCAGACTTCAGGCCCTCCTTGGGCCTGAAGTCTGATGACTTCAGGCCCTCCTTGGGCCTGAAGTCATCAGACTTCAGGCCCTCCTTAGGCCTGAAGTCGAATGACTTCAGACCTAAGGGAAAATTTTTCATATAGAGGGCCTGAAGTCACTGATGACTTCAGGCCCTCACCAAAAAATTTTTATTTTAAAAATATTTTTTATATTTAATTATTATTTATTAAATTAATTATTTATAGGATATGAAGTTATTTGACTTCAAACCCTCCTGGGATGACTTCAGGCCCTGCGTTTGAATCTAAAATTAAGTGTTTTGATAGGTTTTTTATATATTAATATATTTTTTAAATAGAAAAAAATTTGAGTTCACGTCGGGCCTGAATCAAAAGATTTCAGGCCCAACGTGGGCCTGAAATAAAAAATTTCAGGCCCACGCTGGGCCTGAAATAAAAATATTTCAGGCCCAGCGTGGGCCTGAAAGCTACCACGGTCAGTTTTTTCAAAACATATGTATACATTAATATATTTATTAAATATTATTTAATATATTAATTTCTATTAATCAAATATAAAATCATTTACTTATATTTTTAAATCCAACAGTTTGTTTCAAACAACTTTTTATACATTAACATATTTATTAAATATTATTTAATATATTAATTTCTATTAATAAAAATAAAAATTATTTATTTATATTTTTAAATCTCGTTCGATGAGAAATTTTTAAAGTGAAATATTTTTTTAATTTTTACCTTACGTTTTTTAATTTAGCGCCGATTCCATTAGATATTATTTTAAAATAAAAGTCAGTAATTAAGTCACGTTGCATGGGCTGACGTCACAGAATTTATTACTGAGAGAGAAAGAGAAAGGCAATAGATAACATGAGGGGTATAAGAGGAAGTTCACTGTAATGAGTGCGCCCTTTGGTGAAAATAAAACCATGGTGCGTCCGTTGGTAATTATCGATTGTTGCGTACGCCTTTTGGTAAATTGCCGTTATAATAAAGATACATCTCTATTCGCGAAGCCAAAATGATAATCTTCGCCCAAGTCGTCATGACTGCTCCATGCAATTTAAAAATAAAATAAATCATGAAAACTTCATCCAGGCCTTTCACCATCTAAGCCGATGAATCCTAACTGCCGAAAGCCTAGCTAGATACGCTGTCGGGCGATGTGTACAGCTCGAATTGGTCCCATCCAGATCGCATTATGTGCCGCTCTGGTTACCCGGAAGAGAGGATGAACCAGAGACAGATAGCTAAGTGGAAAAAGACCCACAGTACGATGGGGGGAAAAAATCACAGGCGGGTTTCATATTGAAGTGGTAAAAAACATGATTCGCTTACAAGCGTCCGAGTGACGTGGCTAGCTCATAAGGTTTCATATTCATAGAAAAATAAAATATTGGATTAGGTAGATGAATTTGGGATGATAACATTTCAGGATTCACATCTCATTTAAAAATAAATTTTTACAAAATATAATATAATTAGGGATCCAATCGTAAATGTCTGAGAAAATGATTAGTCATCCTACCGCTACACCGTAGCCCTGGGAGCGTTTCATATTCATAAAAAAAATGATTAACGAGGGTTTTCCAACCTTGGGCGACCGGCCCGGTCTCATGGAAGTTTCCCACCGACCGCCAGGGTAAATTAGGAAGTGCTCACAGTGAACGGTCTAAAAGTCCAGTGTTCCAGGGTTCACGCCCCATTTGGAGAAAAAATTCCTACAGATATACCGTAGTTGGGGATTGAACCGCGTTCTATATTCATAGAAGAAAAATAGGGACGTGTGATTTGATGGTCATATATTCTCATCATACATGATAAAGTAAATGATCCTGTCGCGAAGCGAGGTGGAAGTCCCAAGGGTTGGATGGTCTCCCGAGTGACACGAGCGACTGAGGTGATGACGACCTGGCTCTGACCTAGCTTCGGCCTGCAAGACAGTGACCGTTAGCAAATCCACCGAGAAGTTTCCCCGGCAAGACACTCCGACGATTAAATCAGTATCCGTAGGAAATATAGTGGAGTAAATGAAAATATAGTAGAAGGGAGAGCTCGCGCGCATACCTGCGAAATGAGGAGTGAAGGGCTTATATAGCCGGAGGAGCTGACAACCCCTGTCCGTGTCGACGAGACAGGGATATGGTATCTGTCATCTCGTATGAGAGCACCTGAAAGTACCGCGGCATGACGCGGGGTGCTTGGGCAGTACAACGGTACTGAATCGGCGGAATAACCGTGAGGGGTGTCATGAATGACCAAGGCGCGTAGTACCCCGATATCAAGATTGTACGCCAGATGTAATGAGATAGGGTGGCGTAGGAACGATTTAGTCCGTAGCCCGAGCGCCGACCGCCGGGTTCGAGTGTCAAGGACCGGGTCTGATAATGGCCAAGGAGCATGGGCCGCCACGCGTCCGACTGGGAGTGTTGAGGCGCGGGATACGCCCTGAGTCGGGAGTCTGTTAGGCTATGTCTGTCGGACTTTGTCTCGGTTCTGTGGATTGTCAGATCAATGGGATGCTGAGGGAGCGTGGGCCGCCACGTGTTCGACTGGATTGTTCGACCCAAATCCGGATCGGGGTACGGGTTTATGCGACCGAGTTAGGGGACATTCGGGATCGACCCGACCGACCCTACTCGGGGTCGGTTGGTGAGCGCATCGGGGGTTTCCTGGCTCAAGAACTCCCAGGGTGAGGTCTTCGTTGGTCCTTCTGTTGGACCCTCGTGGTGCCAGGCTAGCTGGCTGAGCGGGCTTATCTACTCGTAAGCGAGGTCGGGATCGGTAAAATTAACCTAACATCATTGGAGCTTTTCTTATAACCGGCATTTAAAAGACAAAGAAAGAGGGAAAATCAGATAACTTCGTGAATACGTTCAATTGCATACGGCTATTAATCAATATAAATATATGATGTAAAACCTGGAAAAAAATAATTATGCTAAAAAAACATCTTTTAACGATTTAATATTAAAATATCATTCGAAATTGAGAAATGTGTATTTCAAGAATTTATGAGTAACAACAATGTTAATTTTTATAAAACTGATAATTGGCCGGTTTTGATAATTTATTCGAGTATAATTGTCAAGTATCATCGTATCCAATAATTGAACTAGATCGAAATAACAGTCTATTGTTTTTTTTTTGGTTGGAATTAATGAGGATAAAGGTTAGAAAGAAACTGAGGTATGGAAGTTTGAAGGGCACTTTAATGCCCCCGGGTCGGCATAGTGCAATGATAAAATTGATGGATTCATATAATATCATAATTTGTAATCCTAATGAAATTAAGGTAGGTTTTATCAAAAAAAAAATACAATGTAAATGACATGACATTCTAATTTTAACGATTTTTGACGGGTTCATCATGCCTCCTAATTATAGTTTAGGATTTAGGACGGCGGCCTCCGGCCATTGTCAATATCCAAACGATAATCAAATTTATATATGAAAAATATTATGTTATTCATGTTGAGTTTTATATTATGAGTTTACGTTGTGAATATCAAAAGTTATTATTGTGAGTATTTTCTCATTTATTCGAGTATATAAAAATCTGGATATAGATTAACAGAGAAAAAAAAGGGGAAATTTTCTTAAACTCCTTAAGTTCAAACTCAACTTTGCATGCAGTCCTCATTTAAAGTTTTCTTTGTATGCAGTCCCCGATGGGATTGACAAGACAATTCTATGAGTATTATTTGAAGAAAATTGAGTATAAAAGTTAGAAATTTGAGTATGTAAGGTTGCATCCACCACATTAAGAAACTGTGTACTCAATTTTCACTCTTTTATACTTACTTTTCACTCTTTTATACTCATTTTTCACTGATGTATACTCAATTTTCACTCTTTTATACTCAATCTATCAGGAAGTAAATGTAAAGAATTTATCAAATGGGGATTGGGGAGTTTTCTGCAATTTATCTAAAAAAAATTGAAGGTCACTTTAATGATTTTTAAATATCAAAAGCCATTTTGAAAATTGAGGCAAAAAAATTAATTAAACTCAGACGTCTTTTTCCGTTTTGCCTCCGGAGTTTGTTTAAAACAGATTTAATGGATGCCTTGTCTCATCGAGCTTCTTCCACCGTGCGACGGCCGCCGCTGCCTCCTCGTAACCGGAGCGAGAATGGGCAAGGCAAGCAAGTGGCTGAGGAGCCTCCTGACGGGCAAGACCTCGCCGAACGACAAGAATGAGAAGACCGAGGCCTCCCCGCCGCCGTCGCCGTCGCCGACGCAGCTGCCGGTTGCCAAGGAGAAGAAGCGCTTGAGATTCCTGAGACCCACGGTAGCCGGGAGGAGCACAATAAGCACGCTGGGTGGCGACCAGCCTCCGGAGGCTGAGTCTGCCCAGAGAAGGCAGGCCATGGCAGTCTTGGCGGCCACGGCTGCCGCAGCGGAGGCTGCTTTTGCGGCGGCGCAGGCGGCGGCCGCCGTCGTGAGGCTCACCGCCAGTTCCAGCCACCAAATGGCCGAGGAATTCGCCGCCACCAGGATTCAATCTACCTTTCGGAGATACCTGGTTCTGCTCTGCTCTGCTCTTCTCTTCTCTTCCGTTCTTCTATCCGCTTCGCGTTCGATCATAAAATTCTCTACCTCTGCTCTCCAGGCAAGGAAAGCTCTATGCGCATTCAGAGGCTTGGTGAAGCTGCAAGCTCTAGTGCGAGGCCAGTTGATCCGCAAGCAAACCGCCGCCGCCGCAGCCGCCGCCTCTCGTTGCTGCATGCAGCGCAAAACCATCCACTGGAGATCATCGCCAAAGCGCCCAAGATCTCGACATTCACACGCAAGCCCGATCCACGCCTTAGACAGAAACGCCGAGGACATCAAGATCGTAGAGATGGATCTTGGGACGCAGAGCTCATCGGGATACTGTGGCCATGCTGCTGCGCCTTGCGATAGGGCTTCTCGCAGCAGTCCAGTACAATACTTGTCCTCTATCTCGGTGCCCGATGCCACTCCTCCTTATGACTGCCGCTTCTTCCCGAGCTACATGGCCGACACCGAGTCTTCCAGAGCAAAGGCCAGGTCTCAGAGTGCGCCGCGGCAGCGAACGGATGCAATTGGACGACAGACGAGCAGGCGGAGACTCCCTGCGAGCGTTACCGATTACGGCGGATCATTCGTGGCCGATGAGAAATTTCCGTGGAATCGGACCCGTCTCTTCCGGGATTAGTCGGTGACCTTGTTAGTTGTTCGTGCTATTTCAGTTTAGAGTTACGATAGAGAACGTGAATTCACAACATGAAACTCAACGTGAATGACGTGACACTTTTTGTGTACACGTTCGATTGCAACCTAGACACCAGCGACGGTCTCCGGTCACTGCCCCGAACCAAATTATAATCTGGGGGCACGATGAACTCGTCGAGGATCGTTGCAATTAGAGTGTCAAATACAAATTTATGTTGTGCATCATTGTTGTTCAACTTAAAATAGCTGGACTCATGTTTTGGCAGGGAAGATATGCAAAAGATTTTTTTGGGGGAAAAATTTTTCACATTCTCTAAGGGAATTAAAATTTTAAAATTAACAAAATTTGAATAAATTTAGAGGATAAATGATATGGGGGATAGTCACTCAGTCAAAAGTCAAGCAGAGCTGTATGTGATGGACAAGATCGGTTAAAGTGAGATTAGAGTTGGTTCAAATGGAGTTCAAGGTCGAGTCCGGAAAGGGTGAGACATGTGCAAGATGGGTTTGATCCAAACCCTCTTTGGGATCGATCCAATCCTGACACCTCCAAACTCCGTCACTCCCAACTCTTCCAAATTGGGATAGTCTTGGCTTCTCGATACTCGGTCACTCCCATCTCCTCATCACTCAATTGTTCTCGCCTCTTCTGATGCTTGACTGTACATTATCTGTACACTAATTATTTTGGGGATTGTGATTTACTTTCTTCATAATATCTTTGAGACGGATGGAACGAGGACGCTGGGGTGAACGATTTCCCCCTTTTAATTTCTATTGCTTGACTCAGTCCCTTGACAGCCGATCAGTTCGAGCCTTCACTTCATGCACAGGTGTGGAGGGTGTGGCCAATGAAAAATGCAGCGAGCATGGCTCGTGGAAGAAGTGAAGGAGTGGGGTGACGTGACATGCATCTTCTCCAGTTGAACGTGGAAAATTGGGGATGTGAAGAGGGAGCATGGGTGACATGCTTCTCTCCTCCCAAGTAATATAAATAAGAGTCTATTCATGCAGGCACAGGTACTTGGACAAACGATCTAAAGGTTTGATATATTTGTTTTTTATTTTTATTTTTAATTTTTTAAAAAAATATAATTTTTTGAAAAATATATTTGATTTATATTTTTTAATTTTATTTTTTAGAAAAAGATATAACATTTTTTGAAAAATTAGAGAATGAAATAAAGTCATTTTCCAAAAAATGAGAAAATACGATTTTTTTTTGAAAATGAAAATAAAAAATGGAGCAAACCAAACGTCCTCTAAATTTTCGTTCTACCTTTTTGTTCCTTTTGCTCTTTCAGCTCTTAGAAGCTTAACTTGAGTATCAAAGTGGCTGAGCTAAGGTCCACAATCCATTCTAACTCTCTTTGAGTTTCGAAGAGATTTACAAAACTCACTCATCATCGAACCAATAGAATCAGTCAATCTCAAGACAACTCATCAATGGTTCACTCATCCTCGATCTTAGGCCTGAATAAATTGGTTGTTTCTATGAGAAATCTGAACTAAAATGTTGAGATGGTTGACATGGGAAAACCCGTAGAAAATCATGACACCACCAGTGAAAAAGGTTGGGATGAAATTATCACCACAACGAAGGAAGACTTCAACCCGCTTGTCGCTACCACAGTGTCAGAAGTATTGCAAAGTCACCCTTGCTATCCCCTACTCCTACCCTAGTACCCTCGGTTTCAGCCGAGATACTTCCAATCCCTAACCAAGTACCCCCCGCTCCTGCCGAGACCCCTCAAGCTTGGGCCACAACTCTCACCACGATGTCAATACAACAAGAGGAACAGATTCATGAATCCATGGCCGGGGAAAAGCCTCCCTCAAATCTCAATAGGAGCAGAGCGTCCTCTTTCATTGAACAAAGAAATACTCATGGGCACCCCTTCCCTAAGGGTATCCTTGGGAGGAGTTGTCATTCCATTTATGATCGTCGCAACTCGGAGAGTACACGGGATTGTCATACTTGAAGACCACCTATGCCAATTTGAAAATATCTTTGCTCAGCAATACATGGACGTTATTAAGTACCGAGTCTTTTTGACAATCCTCTTAGGATCGACACAGAGGTGGTCCAGCCGACTCCAGCCCGCTTCCATTCACTCCTTTGATGACTTTCGAACTATTGTCTTGCATCACTTCACCAGCAGTAAATGGTATCATATGACTCCTCTCAACATGTTCGCAATTAAGTAAAAGAGTTGAGAGACACGGAGAGAGTATACCTAGGGCTTTAAAAGAACCAAACGTTCATGGGCAAGCTTGGTGTTCGACTTAGTAAGAGTTTGTTTATGTTCGTTCAATATACATAAGAACAATTAAACAAACAAGCTTGAATAGCTTATTAAGCTAAACAAATAAGTTTGGACATACATGTGTTCAATTCGTTAATATTCGTGAATAACGTTCGTGAACAATATTCACGAATCATGCTCATAATAAAACTCTTATGAATAAACTAATTAAACAAAAAAGTAAAATATAATAAACAAATAAATTAGAATTATCAAGCCCAATAAACAATTAAATAAACAAAAGTTTCAAATAATCAAACAAGCTTGAATTGAGAGCTTGATAACATCTAAACAAACCAAGCTTGAACCAAACTCAAGCTAAGATTGAACCAAGCTCAAGCCAAGCTTGAATTAAGAGCTCGATAACATCTAAATAAGTCAAGCTCAAGCCAAGCTTCAAATAAGCTCAAGCTTATAAAAAATAAACTAAGCCAAGTTTAAACAATCATTTCAAAGGTTTGATTCATTCTAAGTTCGGCTTTTTACCAAAGGGCGTACCCAAGAATTGGTAATTACCAAAAGGTATACCATGGTTTCTTTTTTATCAAAGGGCGCATCCCTTTTAGTCAACTTCCTATTATACCCCTCCCGCCAAGAAATGACTTTCTCAATTCATATTTTCGAGACATCCGAACCACTTTATCAGTAAAATAATATTTTGTGGTTCGGATGGGAGAGGAGAAAGAAATGCTTTATCAATAAAGAGAGAGGGCAAAGAAATGCAAATTATAATAATTGACTACTTGGTCAAAATAAGAACCCGTCCGCCTAGTATCGTTGACCACGTTGCAGCTTGGAATCCAACTCCAATCCCTTCACCCTCCTCTCTTTCGTATACAGACAGCTACTAGCTCCAGCTTAATTGCCTGCAGAGACGAATTAACCTTTAGAAGCCACAAGTGGAGAGTGTTGGTGCAAGTTGCATCAATGATGTTCCTCTTTAAGTGTTTTAATGTTTAACAATATACTTAAGTCAGTGATATATTAAACAGACAAAGGGGAGCAAAGGAGAAGTAACCTATGTTGAAGAAAAGTCCTAGTTAACCTAGGTATCGGAACCCTAAGACCTGGCGACGGGCTGCTGGGCACCTAGCGAAGGGCTACTAGGCATCGAAATCCTAAGACCTAGCGAAGGGCTGCTAGGCACCTAGCGAAGGGCTGTTAGGCATAGGTCATTTTAGATTGTTTTAATGCGGTGCTACTAATGACATTAGTGTTTCAATGCAGGGTTGCCTGAGCTACCGAAAGCCAAGTGATGCTGAAAGTTGCATCTATGTGGGTGATGGCAAGTCGGTCGAAGTGGAAGTCATAGGTCATTTTAGATTGTTGTTAAGCACTAGTTATTATTTGGACTTAATAGATACTTTTGTTGTACTGTCCTTTAGACGGAATTCGATTTATGTTTCTCATTTGGACAAATTAGGTTATTGTTGTTTATGTGGAAATAATTAGTTTAGTTTATCTATTAATTCTACTATTGTTGGAACCGGTTCACTTATCATTTATGATAATCTCTATATGCTTGATATAAATACTTCTTATATTGAAACCTCAAATGTGGAATCACATGGTACTAAGCATAAATTTAATATCGAAAACTCAGGTGCATTATGGCATAAATGTTTAGGGTACATCTCTAGAAATAGAGTTGAACGACTTGTATTAGATGAAATTTTACATTCCATTGATTTTACGGATTTAGACATTTGTGTTGAATGCATTAAGGGTAAATAGACCAAAAGAAAGAAAGAAGGTGCACATAGAGCATCAGAAGTATTGGAATTGATACATGTGGATGTTTGTGGACCATTTCCAACACCTTCTTGGAATGGTCAATAATATTTTGTATCATTCATTGATGATTATTCTAGATATATATACATATTTCTTATTCATGAAAAGACTCAAACATTGGATATTTTCAAATCATTTAAGGTTGAAGTTGAGAACCAACTCGACATAAAAATTAAGTCAAATTTGATCGTGGTGGAGAATACTACGGTAGATATGATGGTTCAAGGAGCAACATCCAGGACCTTTGACTCAATACTTAGAGGAGTGTGGAATTGTCCCACAATACACCATGCCAGGCTCGCCAGCATGAATGGTGTAGCTAAACGATGAAATTAGACTATTAAGGATATGGTAAGGAGTATGGTTAATCATTCAACTTTACCAATATCACTCCACGGAGAAATATTAAAGACAACAGCTTACATTCTAAATCGAGTACCCACTAAAGCAACTACTAAAACACCTTTTGAGCTTTGGACAAAGCGAAAGCCAAGCCTAAAACATTTTCATATTTGGTGATATCCAATTGAGGCTAAACCGTACATGTCATATGAAAAAAATATAGATTCTAGAACAGTAAGTAGCTACTTTATTGGATATTCTGAGCAATCAAGAGGCTATAAGTTTTATGATCCCAAAGTAAAGACTATCTTTGAGACGAGAACTGCAACATTCTTTAAGGATATTGAGTTTGGGAGGAAGAATAAAGTAACAGATATTGTCTTTGTGGAGGAATGTATTCCTACTGCTCTTCAAGAGGAAATGGTTTATATTCCTATGATTACTTCAAATAATGATCAGGATTTTATTCCTGATAGTGATCAGGATGCAATACAAGAACAACATGGCATTGCCAATCAACTCCCAAAAGAACAAACTCAACAGCCTCAACAACCAATGCATGAAGAACAAATGCCTTTACGTAGATCTACTAGAGAAAGGTGGAGTGCTATTTCGGATAATTACATAGTACTACTCCAAGAACATGAGGAAAATAATGGCATAACGGAGGATGATCCAATCAACTTTCATCAAGCCATGCAAGATTCAAATTCTCAAAAGTATACTGAGGCAACGAATGAGAAGTATAAGTTAATGCAAGACAATAAAATTTGGGAACTTGTCCTATTACCGAAAGGTGTGAAACCCATTGTAAATGAATTTAAAAACCAAACGGGATTCAAATGGTAATGTGGAAAGATATAAAGTACGTCTTATAGCTAATGACTATACTCAAAAATATGGGATTGACTATAAAGAGATAATTTCTCCAGTTTCAATGAAGGACTCTTTTAGGATAATCATGACACTTGTCGCACACTTTGATATAGAACTCCATCAGATAGATGTCAAGACAGTTTTCTCAATGGAGACATTGCGGAAACAATCTATATAGTACAACCAGAATACTTTATATCAGGAGATCCAAAGAGTATGATTTGCAAATTTAAGAAGTCCATTTATGGGTTAAAACAAGTTTCTCATCAATGGTACCATAAATTTCATCAAATAATCATCTCATTTGATTTTGAGGTGAATGTGAAAGATGATTGTGTATATCATAAGTTCAGTGAGAGCAAACATATTTTCCTAGTTTTATATGTTGATGACATTTTGCTTGCCACAAATGATATAGGTATATTAAATGATATCAAGAGATTTCTATCTAGATATTTTGTAATGGAAGATCTTGTAATGCATCTTTTGTATTAGCAATCCAAATACATTGGATTGTTCTCAAGGTATTCTTGGATTATCACAAAAGAACTATATCGAAAGGTGCTTAAAAGATTTGGCATGGAAGATTGCAAATCAGGAAACATCTCATTTGCTAAAGGAGATAAGTTTAGTCTTAAACAGTGTCCTAAAGGAAGCTTCGAGACTCAAGAAATGCAAAAGATTCTATCTCTATGCTTAGATAGTAGGAAGTCTTATGTGTGCTCAAGTTTATACGTGTCCGAATATTGCGTACATTGTTGGAGTGTTGGGCAGATATTTAAGCAACCCAGGAATGGATCATTGGAAAGTAGCGAAGAGTGTAATGAGATATTTAAAGAGAACTAGTGATTACATGCTCACATATAAGAGGTTAGATACTTTTGAGATCATGGGATATTCTGACTCTATTTTTGTTGGATTCCAAGATAGCATGAGATCCACTTCAAGCCATTTTTTTTTTGTTGGCTGGCGGAGCTATCTCTCGGAGAAGTGCCAAATAGGCATTGACAGTTTCTTCCACCATATAAGCAGAGTTTATAGCGTGTTATGAGCCATCTAATCATGGAATATGACTGAAAAATTTTATCTCCGAGTTGTGTGTTTTTGGGAAGGGTTGAGAAACCACTGAAGTTATTTTGCGATAATAGATCAGCCTTATTGTATTCTAACAATAATAGAAACTCGACAATATCAAAGCACATCAATATCAAGTTCCTTGCTGCAAAAGAAAGAGTACATAGTTGACAGATTTTGATAGAACACATAGGTACAAATTCCATGATAGCAGATCCTTTGACGTAGGGTCTACTGCCCAATGTCTTTTATGAGCATACCACTCATATGGGTGCTATTCAGTTTAGTGAAATCTGTTAGTTTACATGATCATTATATTTACTTATGAAACGGATCTTGAAATCTATATATTTTACATACCTGAGCTTGATGAAGAAGTCATTGTAATATAATTATTTTGCATATATGATTTCTCTCTCGTTCCTTTCTTTATGAAAGCACACAATGTATACACACATGATGGAATATGATATGCCTTCTCTTTAGTAGGCCAACAGAGGACCAATATATGTGTAACCTCCTTTTATTATGCATCCATCATGCATCGGTTGCATATACTTATTTTTATTTACATCCGTTACAAATAATAATAAGTATATATATATGTATAGATGAGTTATATTTGATTAGTAACTTAAATTGCATGAAGTTACTTTCATTCTAATTTTATATGTATGTTTCATTTGTGACTTCAATTGAATGAAGTTACTTAAATTTTAATTTACATGTTTATTTAATTTTAAGGCCAACTAATATTAGATAATAATTATTATCTAACAAAATCTAGATCTAGTAGAAGTTTGCACTATATTTGTTTTCTATATATGCTTGGTTATGTCTCTGAAATTTATGTATTTATAGATTTTCTGGTCGGATATAAATTTAATATTTATTTCATTATACTTTGTGCAACTTAAGTTAAAGTTCTGATCACTTTAATTAAGGAGGATCAATTGAAAATTGACATGAATATATCACCTTGTATGTAATTTTCATGCTACAAATTCATAATTGATTTTGTCATTTTTTTTGATTTTGTCATTTGATTGTATTGATATACGTGACTGTTCCGAAAAGAATCAATGTCGATGGTCAATCACCAATGTTTAGCCCATGCGGACGCTGACGCTAGGGGGAGAGTTCACACTCTGGGAGATCAACACGAGCGTTAGGGGAATATGCGGAGGTTGTTCGGCGGAGCCCACTCCGATGCTCAAGTCAGTGCCTTGATCCAGGAGATGAAAAGAAGGCAAAAAGGGTATGTGTGAAGTAGAGAGAGCGTAACCCCTTTACCGGAGGGGTTAGAGTACCTTTTATACCTGCGGCGGCTGTCTCACGAGTCTCCACGATCTTTGCCACGTCCCCCCAATTGTCGGTTACAGGATCCACGTCGTCATTAAGTTTGGCCCGTTGCGATAATTATGGGTCATGATGACTCCGCGATAATGGGTGATGGTTATCCGTAGATATGAAGAAAGGGGGACCGTTCATTGAGGTCGAATGCTTCTTGGGCTCCGCTTCCCCGAGGTAGTCTCGGGGTCTTCTGGCCCGAGGGGTCCCGGGCATTTTGCCTTCCTGAGGTGGTCTCGGGGACCTAACTTCCCGAGGTGATCTCGGGAGTGCGTCATTTGATTTGATCTCTGGGCATGTCTACCCACGGGGGGTCTTGCGGGATCTCCTTCCCGAGAGGGTCTCGGGAGTGCGTCCTCTGATTCGATCTCCGCGACGTGTCTACCCACGGGGGGTCTCGGGGGATCCCCTTCCCGAGAGGGTCTCGGGAGCTCCGGAAATAGAGTCGTTTAGACTCGCTATATCTTGCCACATAGCTTCTTCAATCCGCGTGTCAGTCACGGGGTGCTTAACCCCATCACAAGTCCCTCCTTTCAAGTCTAATCGAAGGAAGTGTAGCTGATTGATTAGACTAATGGTGTGGCGAAGAAGCTATGTTATGGTGAGTCCCTGCACCTACTACTACTTCATTGGCGGCACGTTGGGTCCGAGGAATCAAACATTCATCTCTCGGCCCAATGCAATCTTTTGAAATAGTCCAACAGTCCCAGTGCATTTCGAGTAGAGGCAAAGGTTCACCGAGTCTGTCGTAAGACAAAGAGATAAATGAAGTGCTAGCACGGAGCTAGGTTCATCGAGCCTGTCGTAAGATGAAGAGAAGCGCTAACACGAGCTAAGATCACCAAGCCTATCGTAAGGCAGTGAGATAAATGAAGCCCTAGCGCGGAGCTAGGTTCGTCGAGCCTGTCGTAAGGCGAAGAGAAGCGCTAGCACGGAGCTACGATCATTGAGCCTGTCGTAAGACGAAGAGAAGCGCTAGCACGGAGCAAGGATCACCGAGTCTGTTGTAAGGCGAAGAGAAGCGCTAGCGCGGAGCTAGGATCGCGAAGCCTGTCGTAAGCCAGTGAGATAAATGAAGCACTAGCGCGGAGCTAGATTCACCGAGCTTGTCGTAAGACAAAGAGAAGTGCTAGCACGGAGCTAGGATCGGTGAGTCTGTCGTAAGACGAAGAGAAGTGCTAACACGTAGCTAGGATCGTCGAGCCTGTTGTAAGGTGAAGAGAAGCGCTAGCACGGAGCTATGATCGCCGAGTCTGTTGTAAGGCGAAGAGAAGCGCTAGCACGGAGCTAGGATCGCTAAGTCCGTTGTAAGGCAGTGAGACAAATTAAGCGCTAGCGCGGAGCTAGGTTCGCCGAACCTGTCGTAAGGTGAAGAAAAACGCTAGCGCGGAGCTAGGATAGCCAAGCCTGTCATAAGACAGTGAGATAAATGAAGCGCTAGTGCGGAGCTAGGTTCGCCGTGCCTGTCGTAAGGCGAAGAGAAGCGCTAGCACGGAGCTAGGATCACCGAGTCTATTTGTAAGGCGAAGTGAATCGCTAGTGCGAAGCTAGGATCGCTAAGCCTGTCGTAAGACAGTGAGATAAATGATGCGCTAGCGCGGAGCTAGGTTCATCGAGTCTGACGTAAGGCGAAGAGAAGCGCTAGCACGGAGCTAGGATCGCTGAGCCTGACGTAAGGTGAAGCGAAGCGCTAGCACGGAGTTAGGATTGTCGAGCCTGTCGTAAGGCGAAGTGAAGCATAAGCGCGGAGCTAGGATCGCCAAGCCTATCATAAGGTAGTGAGATAAATGAAGCGCTAGCGCGGAGCTAGGTTCGTTGAGCCTGTCGTAAGGCGAAGAGAAGCGCTAGCTCGAAGCTAGGATCGCCGAGCCTGTCGTAAGATGAAGAGAAGCGCTAGCACGGAGCTAGGATCGCCGAGCCTATTGTAAGGCGAAGAGAAGCACTAGCACGAAGCTAGGATCGCTGAGCTGTTGTAAGGCGTAGAGAAGCGCTAGCACGAAGCTAGGATCGCCGAGTCTGTTGTAAGGCAGTGAGATAAATGAGTGCTAGTGCGGAGCTAGGTTCACCGAGCCTGTCGTAAGGCGAAGAGAAGCGCTAGCGCGGAGCTAGGATCGCCAAGCCTGTCGTAAGGCAGTGAGATAAATGAAGCGCTAGCGCGGAGTTAGGTTCGCCGAGCCTGTCGTAAGGCGAAGAGAAGCATTAGCACGGAGCTAGGATCGCTGAGCCTATTGTAAGGCGAAGAGAAGCGCTAGCGCGGAGCTTGAATCACCAAGCCTGTCGTAAGGCAGTGAGATAAATGAAGCACTAGCGCGGAGCTTGGTTCACCGAGCCTAACATAAGGCGAAGAGAAGCGCTAGCACGGAGCTAGGATCGCCTAGCCTGTCGTAAGGCAAAGAGAAGCGCTAGCACAGAGCTAGGATCGCCGAGCCTGTCGTAAAGCCAAGAGAAGCGCTAGCGCGGAGCTAGGATCGCCAAGCTTGTTGTAAGGCAATGAGATAAATGAAGCGCTTGCGCAGAGCTAGGTTCGCTGAGCCTGTCATAAGGCGAAGAGAAGCACTAGCACGAAGCTAGGATCGCCGAGCCTGTTGTAAGGCGAAGAGAAGGCTAGCGCGGAGCTAGGGTCGCCAAGCCTGTCGTAAGGCAGTGAGATAAATGAAGCGCTAGCACGGAGCTAGGTTCGCCGAGCCTGTCATAAGACGAAGAGAAGCGCTCGCATGGAGCTAGGATCATCGAGCATGTTGTAAGGCGAAGAGAAGCGCTAGCACGGAGCTAAGATTGTCGAGCCTGTCATAAGGCGAAGAGAAGCGCCAGCGCGGAGGGGATCTACTGGAAGTTCCTAGGTCTTTCCTCCTTATCCCCTCATTCTTCTTGTCGCAGAACACTGGAAGCAGCAGAGTTAATTTTCTCCAAGTCCCCTAGGCACTCTCACTGATGCATTGGAGGTGTCGCCACATGCCCCACCGGTGGTGTGACAGATCTTCGGTGGTGATAGTGCGAGTGGAGATTCTGGGGATCTCGGCTTGCCCCTAAACCACTCGACGCTATGCGGCTTGCCCGATCTCATGTTGTTCGAGCACACCCTTAGCGGCGTTGGCGATCAATCGATCTAGTTCCTCTTTCGTCAAGACGATGGATTGTCCTGCCGGCTCGGCCATCAGTGCTCCTTCTGGTGTTTTACTGGTTTCTCACAGACGGCGCCAAAGTTGTTCCAGAAGGAATTGATGTCGACGGCCAGTCACCAGTGTTCAGCCCACGCGGACGCTGATGCTAGAGGGAGAGTTCACACCTTGCGAGATTAACACGAGCGTTAGGGGAACACGCCGGAGGTTGTCCGGCGGAGCCCACTCCGACGCTCAAGTCAGTGCCTTAATCCAGGAGATGAAAAGAAGGCAAAAAGGGTATGCGTGAAGTAGATAGAGCGTAACTCATTTACCGATGGGGTTAGAGTACCTTTTATACCTGCGGCGACTGTCTCACAAGTCTCCAAGATCTTTGCCACGTCCCCCCAATTGTCGATTACAGGATCCACGCTGTCATTAAGTTTGGCCTGTTGCGATAATTATGTGTTATGATGACTCCGTGATAATGGGTGATGGTTATCCGTATATTCGAAGAAAGTGGGATTGTTCCTTGAGGCCAAATGCTTCTTGGGCTCCGCTTCCCTGAGGTGGTCTCAGGGTCTTCTGGCCCGGGGGGTCCCGGGCATTTTGCCTTCCCGAGGTGGTCTCAGGGACCTGACTTCCCGAGGTGATCTCGGGAGTGCGTCCTCTGATTTGATCTCCGGGACGTGTTTACCTGCGGGGGGGGGGGGGGGGGGGGGGGGGGGGGGGGGGGGGGGGGGGGGGGGGGGGGGGGGGTCTCGGGGGATCCCTTTCCCGAGAGGGTCTCGGGAGTGCGTCCTCTGATTCGATCTCCGTGGCGTGTCTACCCGCGGGGGGTCTTAGGGGATCCCCTTCCCGAGAGAGTCTCGGGAGCTCCGGAAGGAGAGTCGTTCATACTAGCTATATCTTGTCACATAGCTTCTTCAATCCACGTGTCAGCTACGGGGTGCTTAACCCCATCAGTGACCATTGATAGTTTAATTGTGAAAGATACAACGAAGACTACATTGATCCTATATCTATATAATTAATGGACGAGATTGTTAAAGAAGTCATATGGTTATAATGACAAAAGTTTTGAGCTTATTTAGGTTAACACATATGATTCAGTAGGAGATTATTAGAATTTTGGGGTCATAATTATAATTATAAATATCGAATGTCATCAATTAAATAAGTCTTAAACTATTGTGATCAAATTTTGAAATTAAGGAATTTGATTTAAGGGCTTAATTATTATGAATAAAATAATATGAATATTAAGTACTTAAGGGCTTTTGTTTTGTTCCCTATCTATAAAATGTTTTGGAAACCTAAAAAAATCTGTAAATTGAAGATCATTCTCTCTAGATCGATTGTAAACTATGGATTTTGATACGTTTTTACAACTTTAATTATTATATGTTTATTATTTTTTAAGAATGAAATAGAGATTAAAATTTGAGGTGAGATTTCTCAATTCTATTTTCTATCATAACTCTCTTTGAGTTTTGCAGAGATCCATGAAACTCACTTATTGGGACTCGTAAATCTCGAAGACAACTCACGGTGTCCGCGATCTTCTGTCGGAATAATAAATATTGAATGCAACGACATAAATTTAGGCGTGTAACAAGATTTGATTGCTAAAATATGAAATCCTAATTCTCCGAACTCCCTCGATAATGTTATGGGTCTAAACGAGTCTTTGCCCCTAATGTACTAATCATCCGTCCACGAAGAGACTTGTCAAAATTACTCAAGCACTTTGACTGAAGTTATAATTAATACAACCTACAAAATCATTTGATTTCAATTTATTCCTCTTCAACTACACATTTTATAACCTCATAACGGATTGACAAAGCATTGGAGATAAGCGAATCTTCTTTTTTGTCACTTTGAACTACACATTTCACAAACACCGCACTTAAAATTTGTAAAATATGTAAAAATTAATTTTTATTTTTTTCAAAAACGTACGACAGTTCAATATTTATTGGTTCAGTAAAGTGCTGAAAATATTTTGGTCCAATTAGAAAAAATAAATGTATTATTTAGCAATTATCTTTGATGTCCTAATGTAAGCATTCCCATTCAAAATAAAATAAATAAAATAAAATAAACATCATTACCTACAAAGGACAAGAAAAGGTTCGTTCTTAAATTATCTATGAACTTAATAAGTATACATATGTTTTTTTTCACTCTCATCGTCGCATAAGATCATACTGGAATCTTATAACATGGTCATAAGAATGCAAGTTTGACGATAACATACGTATCGTAGCTACACTCCATAAACACAAGGTGAAATTTACAGCATCCAGCAGATCTAGTGGAGGATGAACACTAACGCTACTCTTTGTCCAAACCGCCTAACAAAAGTTCACACTAAGAGCTACAAATCACTGATCTAGTGGTACAATTAACATTACATGCCCAGTGATACCAACCAATGGAAACGACACTATCACTCCTTGGAGGACTTGTTGATGAGGGATTTGTGGATGTGTGGGATGACTCCGCCACCTGCAATGGTGCCCTTGATGAGGGTGTCTAGCTCCTCATCCCCTCGAATGGCAAGCTGAAGATGGCGTGGAGTAATTCGCTTCACCTTGAGATCCTTGCTTGCATTCCCTGCAAGCTCCAACACTTCTGCTGTTAAGTACTCCAGTATCGCAGCTGAGTACACAGCTGCAGTGGCTCCGACACGGCCATTCGCTTGAATCCTGGCCTTCAGCTGCCGGTGAATACGGCCAACTGGAAACTGCAGACATCATGTGGATATCAAATAAATCTTAACCATTTTTTCTCAAAAAAAAAAATTGATATAAGTAAATTTGACGATTCTGGATTTTAGGTTATTGACTTTCAAGTAGCCATCAGACAACGACATTAATTAAAGATGCGAAAATGCAAGTAACACTGCATGTATTGACATAATTTAGTTCAAAGATAAAGAGTTATTACCCCAAAAAGGATCAGAATGTAAATTGCATTCACAAGACTGTTGCTAAAGTTTGAGGAACATTATTTAAGAGCTCATAATCCCCATAAAAACAAAAACATTTTAAAGTTTGCCTCTACCCCTGCTTGCTTTGTTGATCTTAATCAATTTACTCTTACTAGCCTATCTGATCGCGTTTCATTGTCTATTGGGATTACAACTAATTCAAGAATTAGAGATGATAAAATCCTGAAAATTTTCTTTTGTAATTTTTTGCTTTTTATTGACATTAGATATAATTGCATGCATGAAACATTACCTATCTCTCACTATATACAGATAATATTCTGTGAAATTTGCTGTTCAAATTGATTCATTGAAGAAAATTCTGTCAGTGGAACATTTTAGTTACTAACAAGGGATTCTTACCAATCAATCTTAACTACTCTTCTCTTGATTTCCTACTAGTATTGATCTGAATAAATTCATTTAATAATTTTATTTCAGAGCATTCCCCTTCAAGTATATATACAGATTTTACATCTTATATGGTGTATCAAAACTTTCATATCTTGAGATCATTTCAAGAACAAGCAGTAAGATAAACTGAACTATGAATCCTCCAGCAATAGTGTATAAATATACATCCATAATGATTGAAAAGAGTGTTAACTGTGAGCAATTTGATCTAAACCTCCAGGGTTTTTTTTCAGCGTGACTACTTGTGGCTGCCTACACTTTGTTATAACCATCGATAACTAGCAGGTAATTGGGCACAACCTGACCAACCTTTGTTGAAACAGAAGCTTTGATCTTGACTTATTGAAGGGCCATGTTAATATACAGAAATTTCTACACAAATCCAAGACCTAATGCCCACAAATATCGACAATATAATCTACAATATTTGTTGATAAAGCAGGAAATTACCAACTCGACTTCAAACGAAGAAGTGACTGTCACAAAATGATACTGTTACTTGAAAACATAGAGTTTCCTTTCTGATCTTTTGGAGGGGAGAAATATATTCGAAAACCTAACCACAAAATGTATAGGTAAATACCCACAAAATGATTCTCCATAGTTCGTGTATATTGTTGCACAATCTATTTAACTACAACTTACTACCATTCTAGCTGTGATTCAAAGTTCTAACCAAATCAAACTAGATGACTTGAAACTAGCAAATGTTTTCTTGCAGAAAAAAGGACATTGTAGAATGAGGATATGGTAGAACAACAACAAACCTAATTCGTCCAAGTTCAGACAACATGAGAATTTCACGATGAGAAAAGGAACAAAGAGGGATTAGCCAGTATTACCTGCAACCCAGCGCGAGCAGACCGGGAGACTGGCTTCTTCTTGTCTTTATCCTTGTCCTTGTTCGCTGCCGTCGTCTTCGCCGCAAGGAGCCCCTTCCCTCCCTTACCCACCATCTCTCAACTCCCTAAACCCCAAAAACACAGATTTAGAACCCCAAGCAAATCAAAAATACCAAAACAACTAGCGAATCCACCATGCACAGACACCCGAACGATAAACGAGCACCAGAAACACAACCAAATCAGGAGAAATAAAAAACAAAACAGCAAAAAAACCAAAATCGTCGCGCAAAAACCGAAGTGAAAAAACAAGACAGCGAGATCGAGACATGACCCGACGGAAAAACCTTAAGACCCCAGAAAAGCGAAGATGGAGCGAAGGAAACGCTACTATTCTCCTCTTCCTGCCTAGAGCGCGACTCTGAGAGGAGGAACGGATAATGAAAAGCCGAGGGGGCAAAAGACAAAAGGCATCGTGGTGGCCGTTGCTTTCGAGAAAACCACTAGGTAGGCCCGATCATGATTCGGAATCATCGATTCAACGGTTCGTGGGAGGTTGACCATTAATCTTAACCGCCCAAGTCGATTATGGTTCACAGTTCGGTTCACGATTCACTACAGTTCAAAATTATTATATTAAAAAAATTAAAAATTAAATTAAAAAAAATAAATTTTATTAAAAAAAAGAGTTTGCACTTATATAAATTACCTACGTATCCCCTTAGGATGTAAGGAAATCAAAGTCCACATAATTCTTTTATATTTTTACCCTTTTATATTCTTTACATTTTTATCATTTCTCACTCACTTCCATTTCCTCCTGTTCCCATTGTATTTGTTCCTTCGGTATCAAATTCTTCGACTTCGTCTTCTGAAAGTTGCATTCCTTGGATTCACTTCTCGGCTCTGGTTCAATTATCTAGTAATGCTTGAGCTTCCAATGAGTCGGAAGACATAGTTGATCGTCGTTCATCTAATATGTTGTCGCCGGCACTGAACGTCTGCTCCACAGCAACAGTTGACACTGGAGAAGCTAAAATTTCTTTTGCGATTACTAAGAGAACGGGAAAGTTTTGAGCCTTCTGTGACCACCACTTCAAGATATCGAAGTTTTCGCTATCTGCTACATTAAAATCAAAAGAAGTTGTAAAATAATTCTCAAGTTCTTGTGTGGAACTTGAGGATCCTGGTGGACGTTTCGTCCGTTCCTGTGTAGAAATATTAGTTTGTGTTTCATATTTAACATAATATTGATTATAAAGATCATATAAATAATTTCTAATATTATATATAATATTAGCTGGATCCGGAGAGGAAGAATCATTAATAGGAATTAAAGCGTCATAATATAAAGTTAACATTTCTTGTAAAACTTCTAATTTAAATCTAGGATCTAAAGAAAATGCAATTAAATAAATTTCAGGAATAAAATAAAAATATTTTTCTCATTTAGTTTTCATAGCTAATATACATAAAGTTAAAGCTTCATTATTTACATGTTCATTTAATATTAATACTATACTACAAAAATTCACTAAAATTAAATAAGCAGTGGGATAATAAACACCGAAAAGTTATTCAATTACATCGTTAAAAACTTTTAAAATTTCACAAATATTACTACAAATATTCCATTGTTGTGAAAATAAATATACATTAGTATTGCTATTTTGTGCAAAAAATAAACATAATAAATCTTTATATTGAAATGAATCTTGTAATAATTGATATGTTAAATTCCAACGTGTTGGAACATCACTTGAAAATTTTTTAGGTCTCATTCAATTAGCTTTACAAAATCTACCTCATTGTTTCATCATAGATGGATGAGACCATAAGTATGAAATTGCGGTTCTAATTGGTTGAATATAATTTTGTAAAAGTTTTAATCCATCTTGAACACATAAATTTAAAACATGGCATACACAACGAATATGAAAAAATAAACCACCAATAACAGGTTGACAAATAAATTTTAGTTCATCTATAGAAGCGGTATTAGAACTAGCATTGTCTAATGATATTGAAAATATTTGATGAGTCAATCCATATTCTTCTAAAATTAAGTGTAATAATTGTGCAATTTTATGAGCAGTATGTGATTTATCAAAAACTCTATAAGCTAACTGATAGGGTTGAATGAGATCTGGCCAGGATGAAGAATGAAGAAGCTGCTTGGACGAAGAAGCTGCCTGGTACACCAGTGGAAGGCCAGGACGACCTTCCTTCCCAGGTCCCGGGAATTCCTGAGGACAACGCGCCCGGGAAGGACAGAGGGAGATCTCTCTTGGGAACACCCCGGGAGGTTATGCCCCGAGAGCCCCTCGGGAGCTGTGACAGGAGAAGGCCCCGAGCTCTCCTGGGGGGGGGGGAGTCCCCACAATTACCGATCTCGGATACTGACCCCTCTCTGAGTACGGATAAGCACTCCTCGACAGGAAAAGTCTTCGCAACCCCAAAATCTTGCAACGGGCAGAGGGTGATAACGGTGCAGACCTTTTCAAAGGATATCCCATGATCACCGAACGAAGGGGAGGACGAGTCTTAAGGTACGGGAGATGCGGCATCAGATAAGGGGGCGCATGTAGTCTGTGGCCATCGGTATAAAAGATAGTTCAACCCCTCTGGTAAGGGGGTTACGATCTCTCATTTTACATACTGTCTTTCTTTCTCACTGTCGATTACTCTTCGGACACCCTACTAACTTGAGCGTTAGAGTGGACTCCGCCGGACCCCTTCCGGTGTGTCCCCTGACGCTTGTGTTAACTTCGCAGGACCCCAAGTTCCTCCCTGGCGTAATAACTTCCACGCGGGTCGAGCCTCAGTGACTGGCCATCGTCGACGACTCCTTCCGGAACAAATTTTGCGTCATCTGTGGGAAACTAACAAAGCACCTGAAGGAGTGCCGATGGCAGGATCGGAGGTACAACCCCTTGCCCTCGCCAGAGAGGAACTTGACCGTTTAATGACCAACGCCATTAAGGAAGCCTGGAGCAACACCAAGTTGAACAGGTTGCCCCACAACCAGGGGTCCGGCGGGGGAGGAGATCCCTAGGGTCTCCACCTTGCATTCCTGAAGATCCGTCACCTCCGTGGGGCGACAGGACGGAGCAACTCAGGGCCCTCAGAGAGAATCCCCTGGAGATGTACGAAGGCTCATTCGGTGGCCTCCAGTGCTCAGAGGCATGAAGAGGGACTGGGGAAGAGGGATGGGCCCAAGATCTCTCAGAAGACTCCCTCTACCCCTTTCTCGTCTGAAATTGTCGAGGATCCCATGCCGAAGCAGTTCCGCGGGCCGGGATACCTGAGTATGATGGGAAGACGGATCCGGAGGATCACGTCTGTAAATTCAAGAATGCGGCACTTCTGCACCAGTACACTGATGGGGTGAAGTGTCGGGTGTTCTTGAATACTTTGTCTGGAGCAGCTCAGCGGTGGTTCCAGAGGTTGGCACAGGGTTCCATCAACTCCTTCGCGGAGTTCAAGACAACATTCCTCCATCATTTCGTGAGTAGCCGGCGCTACCAGAAGACAGCACTTAACCTGTTCACTCTCAAGCAAAAGCCTAAGGAACCGCTCAAGGAGTACATACAGGGGTTCAACCGGGTGGCGCAGGACGTACCCAGCGTGACATCGGAGATACTCGTCGGTGCTTGCACCCAAGGGCTCGCCGAAGGGGACTTCATTCGGTCCTTGGTGAGGAAGCCCCCCATCATCTTTGACGATTTACTGGGATGCTCAGTCAAGCATGTCAATGTAGAGGAAGTACAGTACGCCCGGCGCAAGAATCCAGTTGGAGCTCCTCCTTCGGTAGCCCCTCGGTCAGACAGAAGGGAGCCCCCGGCTCCGGCGCGGGGAAAAGACCTTCCGCTCGGGAAGGATCACTGGACCGGCAGGCGTCGGCTGGTGGAGACGATAGACATCCAGCAGCCGAAGTCATTGCCAAAGTACTGCAATTATCATGGCAGTTCGACTCACTCCACAGATGAGTGACATGCCTTGAAGAAGAAGTTCACTGAGGAAGCAGACACCAAACCTCGAAGAAAATGGAACAAGTCGGGGCATCAGCAAAGGTCGCCACGGCGAAGCATTTTCCCTCGGCGACGGCCCGCAGGGGAGAACGAAGTCCGACCATGGTCCTGATCGTGATCGAGAGGTAGGAGTCGGGGGCCCGCACCCCGAAGATCCATCTCCTTAGAGAGAGATCCCCAAAAAGGCAAAGCCCTCCTTCGGGCCATGTAGGGGTTATCTCCGGAGGACCTACTGGAGGGGACTCTAACCGGGCCAGGAAGTCTTACACCTGGCGGTTGGAAAACAACTCCATCGGGACAAGCCGAAGCCAGGTGTCCGACCCACAATCTCGTTCGGGCCATCCGACCTCGAAGAAGTGGAAGCCCCCATTAGGACGCCATAGTGATCGTGGCTTGCATAGTCAATTATGAGGTGAAGCGCATCTTCATAGACATGGGGAGTTCCGTGAATATTCTGTACAAAGCGCTTGGGAGCAAATGCAGATAGACGAGGATGAAATGATCCCCGTCTCGAGCCCATTNACCTTGCTAAGCATTATGAAATGTGAATTGCAACTTTTCTAAACATTTTTAAGCAACAAAAACTTGATTCAAAGGAAATTGATACTATCTTGGCACAAACACCTTTTTCTCTAACAAAGTATCAATATCTCTAACTACTCACACTTCTACTCATCCAATGCAATCATAAGGATATGTATGCTAAATGAAATGACATGGAATCTTTACTCTAAGAAATTTAGCATGTAAAACTATCCAAAACTCAAATATGTATAACTCCATAAAAAGAGAACTTGAATTCAAATGACTATAACATTGTGAATTAAATAACTAAATTGTCTTGTGCAAGATCTCTCCATACTCAGCCACCACACACACTCTACTCAGCACCGCCTCGTCGTCTTCCTTCAGAATTGCTTGCCTTTACCTTTATCTGCAATAAGAGGAAATGCAACTAGTAAGCAAAAAGCTTAGTAAGTACTATCTAGCTCACAAAAACTCGAAATATGCAAAACATGCTTCTAGATCAAACTGAACATCATATGAGATACTAATATGCTTGAAAGAAAACTAAGAACATGTATAGCTCAAAACATGCATACTCAAGCAATAATAAATCTCAATTTACTTTTCTTGGCTCAACTTGAAACTTTAGCTATTCTTTAACTTTTGAAAACTCTTTAAACTTTAGAAACTTTGCTAAAGCATATACTTGAAAATAATAATCACTTGGATCCACTGAAGACGTAAGTACCATCTCATGCGCGTTCCCTAAAAGGTTGGGGTAGCGAGCCGCCAATCCTAATAGAGCAGACCTTGGTCTACCAGGGCCAAGACCTTGGAATTGGACACCTGGATTTCTTTAACGACGCCCTTGGACGCCGGGTACTGGCCTTAGAAAATAAAATAGCTTTTCTCTCTTTTCTTTCTTATCTGTAAATGCCTTGACATTTTCTGGAGCACCTTGCGTGCTAAAATCCCTAAGTCTTGACTTTTGGGGATTTCTTAAGGCCTTGGCCTTTTCTTTTCTTATCTTTAGCTTCTCTTTTCTTTTCTCATAGCTTTCTTAGACCCTAAACTCATATAGGGTATGTGATTAAACTTATACATAAGCATACAACAATTAATGAACTAAGATCACATGCAAAAACTTAAACGAAAATGAAATATCTCTTTTAAAAACTTTTAAGGGAAGTTCTTGCAGAAAAACCGCCTCTTACTGCAGGTGAGCAGTACTTACATTGATATCTTGGACTTACAACCAAGATTGATGTCTAGAGCTCGAGAGAAACTTGAGATCTCGGAGAATTCTTCACGCCTACGCGTTCCTCTCGTCGCGGGGATCCCGAATATAGGATTATCTCTTGGAGAAGAGTCTTGGCCGGCCCTCTAGGGCTTGGTGTGGTGTCGCCCAAGAGAGGAGAGGGAAAGGAGGGGTCGGCGCAGGTTAGGGGAAGGAGAGGGTTTGAGAGAAAATAAAACTTCTCTCTTTAATTACCTATTTATACTTATGGGGCGGATCAACCTAACTACACCTTAAATATCCTTCTCTCCATCCTTTGTCGTGCTGATACCCCTAGCCCAGCTGGTTGCGCGCGCTTGCGGTTTCGTGGTGGTCGCGGGTTCAATCCACCGGCTGCTCATAAACGTTTTTCTTTTTTTTATATACCAAACGAACTCGGAAAATTCCATAAAAATACTCTAAAAATCCCTAAAAATATCTAGAATATTTCTAAACCATTTTTAGAAAATTCTAAGGACTTTAAGAACTAAAGATGGAAATTTGGGGCGTTACAGACTCTAACCGGGCCAGGAAGTCTTACACCCGACGGTTGGAAAACTACTCCATCGGGACAAGTCAAAGCCAGGTGTTCGACCCTACAATCTCGTTCGGGCCATCCGATCTCGAAGAAGTGGAAGCTCCCCATGAGGACGCCATAGTGATCGTGGCTTGCATTGCCAATTATGAGGTGAAGCGCATCTTCGTAGACACGGTGAGTTCCATGAATATTCTGTATAAAGCGGCTTGGGAGCAGATGCAGATAGACGAGGATGAACTGATCCCCGTCTCGACCCCATTGTTTGGCTTCACGGGGTATCGTGTACAGCCGTTGGGGCAAATTACCTTGTCACTTTCGTTGGGCAGCGATAGGCTCGAGAGAACTCGGAGGACTCCCTTCTTAATCGTGGGCGCACCTTCTTCCTATAATGCCATCCTGGGACGACCAACGCTCAACACCTTCCAGGCGGTGGTTTTTGTGTACCACCAGAAGATCAAGTTCCCGGTGGGCGATCGAGTGGTGGAAGTCCGAGGGAATCAGCTAGTGTCTCGTAGGTGCTACAGCGGAGAGGTCAGGTCCGAATCTCGGAAGAACCCACGAGGCCTGGAGGAGTAGTTGCTGAAGAAAAATAAAGAAACTCAGGAGGTCTCAATCTGGCTGAAGTCTCTGGTCCTTCTTATCTTAGTACAGTTTACAATTTATTTAGAACGTCTATTTGTGTCTCTCTGTGCTTCTGCAGCAGAATCGGGTAATAAAAGGAGATGCTTCTTTCAAAATGACTATGCGCTACTAAAGTAATCCAAAACCTTAAAACCCTACGGTCTAGCCGACGCCCGGGGTACTTAGGCTTGGTTGGGACCTACGTGCCCGGTCAAGTAATCCAAAACCCTATGACCCTGCGGTCCACCAACGCCCGGGGTACTTAGGCTTGGTTTGGGACCTACGCGCTCGGCCAAGTAATTTAAAACCCTAATACCTACGTCTAGCCGATGCCCGGGGTACTTAGGCTTGTTTGGGACTACGCGCCGGCCAAGTAATCCAAAACCCTAAGATCCTGCGGTCTAGCCGATGCCCAGGGTACTTAGGCTTGGTTTGGACTTACGCGCCCGGCCAAATAATCCAAAACCCTAAGACCCTACGGTCCAACTGACCCCGGGTACTAGGCTTGGTTGGACTACGGCCACCAGTAATTCCATAAGATCAGCCGACGCTGGTACTTACTTGGTTTGGGACATACGCGCCTGGCTAAGTAATCCAAACCCTAAGACCCTGCAGTCCAGCGACGCCCGGGATACTTAGCTTGGTTTGGGACTACGCGCCCGGCCAAGTAATCCAAAACCCTAAGACCCTGCGGTCCAGCCGACGCCCGGGTACTTAGGCTTGGTTTGGGACCTACGCGCCCGGCCAAGTAATCCAAAACCCTAAGACCCTGCGGTCCAGCCGACGCCCGGGGTACTTAGGCTTGGTTTGGGACCTACACGCCCGACCAAGTAATCCAAAACCCTAAGACCCTACGGTCCAGCCGACGCCCGGGGTACTTAGGCTTGGTTTGGGACCTACGCGCCCGGCCAAGTAATTTAAAACCCTAATACCCTACGGTCCAGCCGACGCCCGGGGTTCTTAGGCTTGGTTCGGCACCTACGCGCCCAGCCAAGTAATCAAAAATCCTAATACCCTGCGGTACAGCCGACCCGGGGTACTTAGGCTTGGTCCGGGACGTACGTGCCGACCAAGTAATCCTAAACGCTACTACTCTGTCCCACGGGAGACGTAACCAGTCTAGAAGCATAAACAATATGGTATACCCAACTGCGGGGAAACTGTCGAAGCAGCAAAATATCGACACAAGGCAGTTATATACACATAAAAGGTACTAGGAGGAATCGTTTATTTTATTAACATAAAGGGGTACATGAAGATATATATCTCAGGAAGCTACCAGGGAAGCATGGGGTCTCCGCGACACTTCCGCCTTCTTTATATGTAATCCTGGGACTTGAAGTCGAATCATTGACGAAGATGGATGCCTGAGGTATCACATGAATTGCTTGGGTGCTCCCTTCGAGTAGTCAGGGACGAAGATGAATGCCTGAGGTAACACATGAGTAGCTTGGGTACTCTCTTCGAGTAGTCAGGGACGAAGATGGATGCTTGAAGTAACACATGAGCAGCTCGACCCCATTGGAACACCCCCTCTCTGTCAGTAACAACATGCAACAGGCCGAAAAAAGAGGAGGGGGGAAAGGCCGATACAATTTCTCTCCGAAGCACAAAGGACACGACTTCGGGTCGCAACAACCGCGATCCCCCCAGGTCGAGAAAAAACTCAAAGAAGAATTGCCTTAAAGAAGGGAAGGAACAATAACCAGATGGAAATATTCTCAACGCAAAGAAAGTGGTTGCAGCCCCTCCTCTATTGGTGACGACGTACCCCAAAGACACCTTCATCTGCCCGAAGCTTGGAGGAAACGAGCAGTTGATGGCGCATGGGGTACACGGCCACCAGCCGACCAGGGGTTTGACAATCAGCAGGAAGAGATTATCTCCCCCATGCCTCCAGGCAGACCACATAAGGTCTTTTCTGAACTCCTCAGATAACCCGGGAGTTTCACACCCCGGGCATCATCTCCACCATGCTCCCCGGTGAGGGTCACAATATGGATGCTTACACCTCTAGGGGGTCTCTCAGCCAAGAACGCCACGGTATACCCAGGGATGGGCATTAGGGATACCAATGAGGAAGGAGGAAGCCAGCGAAAGAGGTAGGGAAGAAGGTACACCCTTCTTCCCCTATTTATAGTAATGGTTGCCTCTCCAGGCAGTTAATGCAGGGAGAAGGCAATTACGCCAATGGGCGCTGAGGCGTCATTTCGACTGACACACCTATGCTGCGCCCCTAGGAACTCACGACTCTCAAGGTGTCTAATAAATGAGATCGCAGATAATACGGAACTGACGGTTCGAAAACCATCCGAGCACTTCAATAGGAAATCTCTGCGAGGACCCGCCGTAAACATAAATAGAGGATATGAAGAGTTGATTTAAAAAACACCAGAATTAACCTCGAAGACAATCGATGGTTAGTTAAGTACATAAAGGTAGAGGGCACATCACGCAATAGCACACACACAGGGAACAAGGAAAATGGTTATAATCAAGTAAAATCGATACAACCTGACTCATCTCTCGTGCCCACATCAGGCCACTCGTGGCCTCGGGAGAGGACCTTTACCTAGTTCGGAGGGCATCTACAATTTCGGGGTAGCGTCAGAAGGCAGGAGCTTATCCTTCTTCAGCTTATCAATGGCCCCATTAAAGCTCTGCTGTAGACGCTCCATTACCTGGTCAGCTACAATGGTACAGAACTCCTCCGAATCTAAGAACTTCGTTTTGAAGCCCTCCTCAGCCTCCTTAGAGGCAAAGCCTCGGATGCACAGAAAGTAAGAAGCTCAGCCTCAGCAGCTTCCACAGAGTGCCTCAGCCACCTCAGCTCAGCAGACATATCGTCTTGCTCCACCAAGGCCTCTCTGAGGCTCTCTGACACTCCTCGCTCGTTCGCCCGAGCCTGGATCAGGTCATCCTCCAGGATAAAGGCACGGTCAGTGGCCATCAGGAGACTCAACTCCATCTGGCTCAAGAGCTTCTGCTCTCTCGCCTGGAGCTGATCTCTCTCCTGGGTCACCCGGAGAAGTTCCTTGGTAAACAACATAGACTTCTCGGACACCAAGCATTCTCTGTGCCGAGAAGTCTGTAGAGCTTGCTCTTGATCCTGCACTAATTTCCGCAGGTGCTCGACTTCCTCGCGAAGGGTTTTGCTGACGCCAGCTTGCGTCACTCCTGCCTGACGATCATGATCAGCCGCAGCCTCTGCCTGTAAGGTTCGATGGAGTAGGGCCTCCACTTGGGGCCCGGAGTACAGCCCTGGCCAATTGCTACGCATCCTTTGCAGCCTACCATCACACCGAGAGGTGAACAGTCGGGTAGGAAAACATACAATGTAATAAAACAATTCGTACCTTCAGGAGTGTCTCTCGAAGACCGGCTAGAGCTCCGGTCGAAGCTTGCACGACTACCCCTTCCAGAGTGCCGGGTAGTTCGTCTCGCCCCTCATGCGGCGGTGAACTCGGACGAAGGGGAAGTCGTTGAGCGGATGGAGCTTTCGGGGGCACGATGGAGGGGCCGGAGTCATCCCCTTTGGAACTAGAAGTCTCCTATGATAAAACCCCCTCAGTCGAGGTCTCCTTTAATTGCACCAGAGGGGAAGATCGTAAGGAGGCCTCCAACGCTGCATCCAACTTCTCCCTTAGTCGATCTAGTTTCAGCCGGTATTGAGGGCACAATGTCTTCTTACCCGTGGGAGGGGTGGCTAGGTCGACGGAGCTGGTAGGGGGCACTGGGATGACTGCCGCTGGAGTGGAGGCCGATGGAGCAGGACGAGGAGCTACTGCCTCGGCTGGTACAGTTGCTTCCTCAGGCACTGGAGGAAGAGGAGAAGAACGTGCAGGACAATATTTTTTCTAGGAAGGGCCCAAGCCCTTGGGGAGCCGCCGCTTCTGCCGAACGAAGGACCGGGTAGCCGGAGGAGTAACTGAGGGAGGAGACTCTTCGTCCATCCTGTTAGGATAGATTGCGCTCGGGGAGGAGCCACCCTTGGAATGAGGATCCATCACTTGAGCAACCTGGGGAGCCGGAGGCCCTTAGTCCTCGGTTGGTGGGGATGTAATAGTAACTTCGACCTTCTCAGGTGGAGCGACCCCATGAGTCGAGACAGCAGGCCCCTCAAGGGACTCGGTGGGAGCAGGAGGAGCGTCAGAAGCGACCGGAGGAGGGTTCAGTGCTTCCTTATTGGCCACCTCCACTTGATGAGCCGACTCATCGCCTTAACATACATAACTTCCTCTGCAGAAGCCAAATAGAAGGAGCATCAGTCAGAACCAATGTGCATGAAGGAAAAAGACGGGCATACCTAGGGTGGAGCTGATTTGCGTTACTTTAGGGCTAAGGCCCACCCGATACATAAGCTCTTCGCTCTGTACTAGCCCCGGGCCACTGAATTCTATGCCAGAAAGTACCCCTCTAGCATGGTGGTACACTGGGCTACAAAGAAAGCTCTCTAGGAGAGGAGGAGCCGGCAAATCCGCGATCCAACACAGAGGGCTGAAGGGCAATGACGGTAGGCGGATGAAGAAGAATTTCTCCTTCCACCCCTTGTGCGAAGAAGGAAATCCTCCAAGGAACCTATGGCCTGGACAGGCCACGAAGCTAAAAACTCCTCTCGATCCTATCGGGATGAAGAAAGAATGGAAGAGGTGCAGGGTCAGAGTGAGATCAAAAAGCTTGAAGATGATATATGCCCCCCTCATCTGGGCGAAGGCATTGGGAGCCATCTGGTGCAAAGGGATGTTAAAGTAGGAAGTTATGTTTGTAAAGAAGGGGGGATAGGGAAACGGAGCCCTAACTTCATCTGCCCTAAGAAGAGGGTCAGCATGTCTGCTGGGGGCTCCACGGGTGTCTGGTCCACTTTAGGGATGACAATCGCCATCTCGGTTGGGACCCCATAAGCCTCGATGGCTGCTTGTAGGGCCTCCAGCCTCACTCTCAAAGAGGTGGATTCATACCATTCTGCCCAATAGGCCTCCATGACCCCTAGACAGAAGACGAGAGAAAGACGAACGACTCACGCGCAGAAGAAGCTCCACCAGGGAGAAGGACGAGGTACACCCAGTCGCCGAACCGGAAGTGGAGGCCAACATCTGCCTTTTCCCTCTTATATCCCGGCAGCCACCTGCCTAGGCACAATGGGGAAATGATGCGTGGAGAGCAAGAAACCGCTTCACCTAGATAGCCGAGCGTCGCAAGCTAGCCATACCGACACACGACCATGAGGGCTCATGGAGATGATTGTTAAAACATGTGGCGAGCAGGTATAAGCCTGAACCCCCTGTTACCCTCGAAAAAGGGGACCATGCGCATTTACCACGAGAAGATAGGCGTCATTATAAACTTTCGAGAATCGGAGTAGCCTTTTTGGAAAAAGAGGAAAGCAACAAAAGGGATCACCAGGAACATAGGTCGAAGATGATGCGGTCGAAAAAACCCCTCATAACTACTACGGGTGAGAGGGCAAGAAGACTTGTTAGGGCTCAACTTCTTCATCCATGCACTAGTCCGATCAGTCATACCTTTCCTTCAATCAGACTTGAAAGGGGGGACTTGTGATAGGGTTGAATGATCCCTGGTCATAATGAAGGATAAACAAGCTGCGCGACCCAACAATGATAGGTTAAGGTAACCCTCTCCCTTAGGCCTCGGATATCCCCGAGGGTGACGGGCCCAGGAAAGGCATCTGGGAGAACCTCCTCGGGAGCACCCCGGGGGTTAGGCCTCGAGAGCACCTCAGGAGCTATGGCACCCAAAGACCCCGAGTTCGACTCGGGAGGTAGAGTCCCCGCACTAACCGACCTCGGACACGGATCCTCTTCATGGTACGGATAAGCACCCCCGGTGGAAAAGGTCTTCACAACCCCCGAATGTCACAATGGACAAAAGCCAATAACGACTTAGACCATTTCAAGGGGTATCCAGTTACTGATGAAAGAGGAGGACGTGGCTTGCGTATCGGGGACGTGGCATAGATTGAGGACATGAGCCTGGTCTACGGACTTCAGTATAAAAGGTAGTCCAACCCCGCCGGTAAGGGGGTTGCAATCTCTCATTTTACATATTATCTTTCTTTATCACTGCGATTACCCTTCGGACAACCTACTAATTTGAGCGTCGGAGTGGACTCCGTCGGATCTCTGCCGGCGTGTCCCCTAACGCTGGTGTTAACTTCGCAGGACCCCAAGTTCCTCCTTGGCGTAATAACTTCCACACGGGTCGAGCCTCAGTAACTGGCCATCGTCGACGACTCCTTCCGGAACAACGACAATTCAACAAACTTAAATAGCAAGTAATCTTAGAAGAAACATTCACTTCTTAAAAGACTCTCAAGACTCCCTAAATGGAAAATTTAGTCAACTTAATCTACTTAGTATTCTTACTAAGAAATAGTTAATGGGGTCTTGGGGGAAAATTCTTTTATATATATATATATATATATATATATATATATATATATAATTTTGCAAATGCACTTTAAAATAAATTCTTTTGAAATCATAGGTCTTTGAAAAGTCTTATAAATACTTTGAAGCATTTTGGAAAATGCTTTGAAAACAGTTTGAAATTAGCTTGAATGAAATAACTTAATTATTTTTTTAGTTTTAATCTATCCCTAAGACAAAATAAAAAGTTTACCATATAATTAACAAGGAATTCTAAGTACATGACAAGTTAAGGGGAGACCCTATTGAAAAATCAAAATTTTCTTTCTAATATATTTGAAAAAACATTTTTCTAAATATCATTTAAAAAATTTATTTAAAATATCATTTGCACTTAGTTTTGTTTTTAAAGTTACTTTGAAATGAGTATTTTTTTCTCGAGAATCATTTTGAAATTATTTTTTTAAAAAAATGTCTTTAAAAATGCCTTAACTTTTTGAAATGTGATAATATTTTTGAGAATCTTTTGCTTTAAAAAATATTTCCTAGAACTCATTTTTAAAAATATTCTTTTGAAAATAGCATAATAATTTTTAAATCTTTTTGACATTAAAAATATTTTTTTACCATTGAAGATGCTTGACAAATCATTTATTTAAAATATTTTGACTTGAAAATACTTATTTTTAAAAAGATTATTGAAAAGTTATAGTTGAAAATATAAAATGCTTTGGAAAGTTATTGGAAAATACTTGTTTCAAATTATTATTAAAAAATATTTGTAAAAGGTGCTTTAGAAATCAGAATATATATATATATATATATTATTGGATACGATTTTACAAAGCAAAATTTTGATGTCATCGATCGTTGAAAGTCAAGTTTGACTTCAAAAACAAAATCTATGTTTCACGTAGATAAATCTAGATTATTTATTTGCTCAAAACCGATTAAGAATTAATGAGAAATTAATTGTTCAAGATACGCTCAAATGAACATTAAGGAAAAAAATAGAGTTTTTCGTCCCACATTGCTAACCGGTGAGAGCCAGTGTTTCCTTATATGTGTTCCTGTGCTAATGCTGTTAATACAAAAGCACAGGAGGTCTCTACCCTTAGGCGAGCAGGTGCTCGCACCTGCGAGCCCGCCACGCGCGCACGCGCACAATGGGTGCTTTGTTGGCGCACTTTGCACTTCGCACTTACGCATCGCATTGAGGAGCTTTAATTTATGCTCCACATGGCGATGACGTGTCGTGATCAGGTGACACCACGTGGCATGTCGGTGAGACGTGTCGTTATCAGGTGGCGCCACATGGCATGTCGGTGACGATGTAGTGCCTATGTTGCACGTGACTGTGTAGAGAACGATTACTGGATTGGGCGAATAGATGGTAGCCGTCAGATCAAAGATCTGGACAGATCGCAGGAAGGTGCGATCTGGAGCATCGGATCAAAGATCTAGACAGATCGCAGGCAGGTGTGATCTGGAGCGTCGGATTCGAATCTGATTGTGAAGAGGGAGGATGGATCTGAGGCGTCGGATTAAATGTTCTAATCTGGCGGCTGAGATCAAGATGGGATCTGAAGAGTTATAACTCTTCAGATCAAGGGACGAGTTTAAAAGACCTTTAAAGGGTTATACCCTTTCCTTATGAACGGTCCAGATCTGTCTGAACCAAAGAGTACTTATCTCTTCACTCAATATAAATAGATCCCTCAACTTGATCATTTCATTCATTCAATCATTGCAATCTAAAAGCATTTGCACTCATCCATCTTCTGCATCGAGAGTCCAAAAAGCCTACGGAAAGGTTCGCCGGTCTCGGAATTTGAAGTGCTACTATACCGAGACGACGTCGTTGTATCTTGGAAACGAATTGCTGCTATCCGCGAGCACCAGTGGCGGAGCAATATCATTTTACGGAGATAGTGTCGAACACTAGCCTCGACGTAAACCAATCAGTTTGCTTCCTCCGAAAGCAACCTCCCAGAAGATCCAACGGTCGTAAATCGACTAAGTCAAATACCAAGGAGATACAAGTCAGCAACCAACAGTCATAAAATGATATTCGGCAACCTCATATGGCTGGAATCAATGATGTACCAACCGCTGTCCCTCATGCCGAGAAGCCGGAGAAATTCAATGGAGCCGATTTCAAAAGGTGGCAGCAGAAGATGCTGTTCTACCTGGCCACGCTGAACCTTGTACTGTTCCTGCGTGAAGACCCGCCAGCCGCTACGGAAAATAATTTCGGGAGCCAGGCTGCTCGTGATGCGTGGTCATACGGAGACTTCCTGTGCCGCAATTACGTTCTTAATGCGCTGGACAATGTGCTATATAACGTATATTGCATGATGGAGACGACCAAGTCACTATGGGAATTGCTGGAGAAGAAATACAAAACTGAAAACGCCGGACTGAAGAAATTCATCGTCGGCCGATTTCTAGATTTTAAAATGGTGGATTCCAAGAGCGTCACGTCTCAGGTCCAAGACATGCAACTTATAATGCATGATCTGGACGCCGAAGGAATGTTGCTGAATGAGTCATTCAAAGTTGCTACGGTAATCGAGAAACTCTCTCCGTCATGGAAGGATTTCAAAAATTACCTAAAGCACAAGCAGAAGGAGATGGGGCTTGAAGACCTCATCCTGCGGCTGCGAATAGAGGAGGATAATCTTAAATTATCTAACTCTAGAGGAACAAAGCAGACAGTCGACGAGATGTCCAACCGGACAGAACCAATAGCCAAGAAGCCAAAGCAACCGAACCAGAAGGCTCAAGGCAAAAGGTTTAAGGGCACGTGCTACAATTGTGGAAAGTCAGGACACATGTCCAAAGTGATAGATCGATTGTGTTCGCTAGAGGGGGGTGAATAGCGACTTTCGAACCCCTTTCTTCCTACACGGTTAGTTGCACAGCGGAATATACAATAAAAACAATCAAACAAATACTAACCAGTGCTAACACGGAAGATTTACTTGGTATCCACCCGGACAGGTGACTAATCCAAGAATCTGTTGGTGGATCAATCCCCAGATAACCTCCGGCTAGCTCTCGTCTCTCCTTGTGGGTGGAGAAACCTCGTCATAACACCAAGCAAATCTCTGAGCATAAAGACTACTATCTTGCCTTTAACCAAGATAATATTCGTCAAAAATCTCAGCCCCCACGAAGTCCTCTTTAAATAGGACTCGGGCTGAAACCCTCGCCACCAGTCGACTGCTCCCAGGGCAGTCGATTGGTGCCACTAAAATTCGACCGTTGCACCCCCAACGTTCGAATTCTCAGCCAACTCACCAGCCACCTACCAGTCGACTGCTCCCAGAGCAGTCGACTGGTCCCTAGCTGAAACCCTTCCCGAGTACATTCACACAGCACTCGTACCCTCACGACTCGACTGACTCCTCATCCGCAGCCTCGACTGTTGCCTTCGCGCCCTCTTTATCTTCGACTCCCGTCCCTCGGATGCACGCAAGCCTCCAGCTTGCCTCCATGCCATCATTCACGTATGCCTCGAAGTCCGTGCCCATCAGCTCATCGTCCCTGCTCTCCAAGGTCCCTCGGGTGCACACAAGTCTCCAGCTTGTCTCCATGCTACCCTTCACCGTACCGAGGCCGTCCAGTCAAGTCCATATGTGTAACCTGTACAACCTGCACACTCAACATACACATATGAGATAACAAGGGTAAACCTAACTTAAACTCTTTGCCCAAACATCAAAACACTTGGTCACTCCAGACCACAGATTGCCTCAATAATCTCCTCCTTTTTGATGTTTGGCAATACGTTTAAGTTAGGGAAACAAGATAGTAGTCATGATGCATATGCAATACAAAAATGGATCATATCCCAAGACATCCTACACCTAACCCTCCAAGTTAGGATTTTTCTACACCTAACCCTCCAAGTTAGGATTTTTCACCAAAACCGGGCTTTTTAAAGCTTCTCCCAACCTCCTCCTACACTGGACTTACAAAGGCTTTTTAAGAACCTCTCCCAGGTTCCCCTTACGCCAAAAATGGAGTAACCATGCTCCCCCTTAATCTTAGCTCCTCCTAAACCTAGGGTTTCTAGAAAAGGTATGTTTGGTTTCCCAACTTAAACCCAAACTTCTCCCCCTTTGTCATACATCAAAAAGACCCCAATAATATCCCAATTATTGATTCTTTGAATCCCTAATGATCATAAACAACATGTACTCACCCCCATACACTTGTTTTCCATCATTCGGACCCAAGTCAGCTGCTGGATACCCACACCAACCCTGACCAGTCGACTACCCCTGTTGGCAGTCGACTAATACTCTGAAATTTAATTTTTCAGGTCACATTCAGAAATGCGCCAGAAATTCCACAATTCTCCAAAAATTCCCAAATTTCGTGGAGAACTTTGTGGTACCTATATCTACTTGGAAAAAATACATCTAACCATGTATCTATCACCGTTCCCAAGTTGGACACAAAGCCCATAAATTTTCTTATGAAAATTAAGGCACTTAGGAGGCAACCTCCCCCTTAACCTATGTCTTCTCCCAATTTTTAATTTTCCTAGGTGAAATTCTACCCAACTTAACACCCTAACACCAAATTAGGTTCTACCCAACCTAACAACTAAGTTCTTCTCCCTTGGTCACCATTAAAAGATTGCCCCCAAGCAACCTTTCTCTTAGTGCCAAAAAGAACTCTACAAAACCTTACACAATCTGAAGAGTTTGCAAGCACATTTGCTAGGATATACTCTATCCTAGAAAAATACGATTTCATGAAAATCACAAATGTGCTTGACTTTTGGTATAATCTAATTTCCTTAAAGATTTGGTATTTGTATCAACTCTCAAATCCATCTCTAATTCCATGTGTTTGCTAAGGCTACCCATCATAATTCGACACATAGAATTGTCCTTAATTTTCCCTTTTTACCTCTAAATCCTAGATACCCAGGAAAACTTATCAATCTTCCTTGAATTATTCATTATATCCATATAGTCTCATTTCATACAATCACCATCAAACCATGAGACAAGCCCTTGTTCAAGGAATATAATCAATGATCTTAATTTAGACATCATATTCTATCATCCAATAGCTATTTTTCTTTAATCCTGATGAATCAGTCGACTGCCCCTGGGGCAGTCGACTCCCAAAACTCACAGAATGTTTTTGGGCTGAGACCAGTCGACTGCCCCCAGGGCAGTCGACTGATACCTGAGTTTCAGGTTTATCAGTCCAAATTCAAAAACGCCTAAATAATTCCATAAATCTCCAAAAATTATGAAATTTCATAGGGAGATTTGTGGGGCCAATGTCTTCTTGGGAAAACTACGTTTCCAAACAAATGTACTCCGGATCCCAAGATTGGCACGAAACTCAACTTTTTCTAAAATGTATCATTTAAACTCATCCCAAAGGTCCTAATTGTGGCCTTTCCTTGATATATCTTCTAATACTTGGCCATGATACATTTTTAGCACTGAATTATATGGTGTTTGCATATTAAAACCTAATTTTATCAATTACAATCCTATTTTTACCTTTTTCTCCCTAAAACTCAACTTAATGTGCCAAAACCTAGGATTAAAACTTACCCAAGTCTTCTAACCCTTTTTGGCACATTTCACCTAACTTCCTAAGAGAGAAACTCTTGAGATCCATTTACCATGGACCCCAAAGGCTCCTAGAGCTCCCCCTTGAGCTCTGAGCCCTAGCCACCTCCCTAGGTGACTCAATCCACACTAAACCACACCGGTGTGTCCCGGTGACTTTTGACCTACAAAATGGACCTTCTTAACCATGGACACCTTGTCCTTGGTTAAGTCATCCTTTTTCCCTTTGGATGGCACCCCCTTGCCATCCTTGGACTTCTCCTCCTAGCCATGATCATATGTCTTCCCAGTATATTTCTTTTTGTTGGCCTTGGAAGTCTTAGACCGGTATCCCAACCCCGATCTATCATAGTTGGGTTTTAGACTACCCAACACCATATCTAGATCATTTGATCCAACTGTGAATTTTTCTAGGGTCTTTTCCAATGTATCAAGCCTTGCCCTCAAGGCTTGATTTTCCCTTTCCAAACCTTTGACTTTAGTGTCTATATGTCCACTTTGGACATTTCTAGACCTAACTTCCTTTCTAGGGACATTCCTTCCCTTCTTGGGATTAGTGCCTTGATCCTTAGGTACAAGGGTTCTAGGTCTATCATGATGCATGTTTTTCTTAGGGTTGTGATCTATCTTGTTAACCCTATTCCTATTATTATACTTAAATCCAAAAGTATACACCATTAAATATTTTTCATTAAAACTAGCATGCATGGATGGGTAATTAACATGATTTTTAAAATGCAAGGAGGAACTTGAAATTGAATTGCTTTTTAGCTTAAGGTTAGGAGTTACCTTCCTTACCTTTGGAGTTCCTCCTTGATGTGGGCTTCTTCTCTTCTCCCTTTCTTCTTTCTCCCATCTCCTCAAGTGTCCCATTTTTTTGAGCTATTTCTTCCTTGGACACTTGGTGTGGTAGTGCTCTAGCTCACCACATGTGAAACATCGAATCCTCCTCTTCTTCTCTTGGGTTTCTCTAGTTCTACACTTTATGTTAGAATTTAATTTAATTGAAATAGGTTTAGAGTGTACCTCCTTTTTACCTTTCGGGCACTTGTCCTTATAGTGCCCCTTTTCGTTGCAACCAAAGCATGTAATGTTCTCTTTCGATTTAGCTTTGGTGGAGGTAGAGACTAGGTTGACTTCCTCTTCAACCTTGGATGAAGAAGATACTTCCTCTTGTTCTTGTGTACATGAGGGTCTCTCCTCCCCCTCAATCCTTGAGGTGATGACCTCCTCCTCTTCTTCCACTTTCCCCTCTTCGGATGTCGAGCTCCTCTCCGCATCCGAATGGTCCTTTTCCTCTTCTTGGACCATTAAGCCCATTTCTTTGGACTCTTGCGATTGTGTAGGGTTCTCATGAATTTCTTTCAATTTGCTCCACAATTCATCTGCATCTTGATATTTACCTACACAACTCAAAACATTGTTAAGCAAAAGATTAACTAAAATTGACATTACCATTTTGTTTGTCTTGGATTGATCTTGTTGTTATTGATTCCAATATCTAGGCCTAAGCCACTTTCCGTGCTTATCCCTTGGAATTTCGAACGGCTCTTCTAGCGCAATCCTACATGCCCACTCCATTCCGAACCAAGTCTCGATCCTTGTCCTCTAAAAGTCGAAATCTTGATGATCGTAAGGCGGTGGAGTGTAGATGTCATCCCTAAGTTTATCTTCCATGGTTCTTCTTCCTCTAGCATGTCCTCCCTCGGCGGTTAGTCCGATCAAGAGCGGTCCTTCGCTCTGATACCAATTGATAGATCGATTGTGTTAGCTAGGGGGGTGAATAGCGACTTTCGAACCCCTTTCTTCCTACACGGTTAGTTGCACAGCGGAATATACAATAAAAATAATCAAACAAATACTAACCAATGCTAATACGGAAGATTTACTTGGTATCCACACCGGACGGGTGACTAATCCAAGAATCCGTCGGTAGATCAATCCCCGGATAACCTCCGGCTAGCTCTCGTCGCTCCTTGTGGGTGGAGAAACCTCGCCACAACACCAAGCAAATCTCTGAGTACAAAAACTACTATTTTGCCTTTAACCAAGACAAGATTCGTCAAAAATCTCAGCCCCCATGAAGTCCTCTTTAAATAGGACTCGAGATGAAACCCTCGCCACCAGTCGACTATGTTGGAAACGAGATGGCTATAGAGGGGGGGGGTGAATATAGCCTGACCCTCAAGACTTAGTCGTTTTTAAATTTCTCTGCACTTAGGTTAGCCACAGCGGAAGCAATACAAATATAACAGCAGAAACAGAAATGCAGGGAAGGAAGAATACAAACCAATACGCTAACAATGGTCGTTTACAAGGTTCGAGGATAACTTGCCCCTACTCCTTGGCGTGCCCGTAAGGTGGGCGATCCCTTGATCGTCGGCAGATCAAGCCCCGGTGATCCGGATAAAACAGCGCCTCCTTCTCGGTGGAGAAATCTCTCCACAAGCATCTCAATAGGATACAAGATAAGCTCACGAGACTAAGAGAAGGATAGCTCACAATGATGAAACAAGAACGCTCAAGCACCAAGCAACAGAGAGCACAACACACAGCCCAGCCAAACTCCTCAAGTTCCTGTCTGTTTTTTCGTTGTCGCTCCTCTGCTTCCAGCCTTGTCTTAAGCATCTGCTCCCATCACCAGGCTCTCTATCAGCATCCACTGAAGCCACAGCCTGACTCCCTGAGCACTCAGTCCACTGAAGACCCTCTCCAGCTGAGCCTCCGTCAGTTGCCAGCTGCTCTCCAGACGCCGTTGAGACCTGAAACAAGGAAACAGCCAAACCTTCTCCAAGGAAAGCCTCCCATTGACTCTCCTCCATTGTTTGAATCATCCCTGTAAAGCCTGCACACTCCAATAGAAGCTTAGCAACTCATATCAATATATATCAGAAGTGTATCAGAGAATCGACAGAGAAAACAGCCTTCTGACAGCGTATTTGAATTAAAGTTCTGCGCCTGATCAGTCACCAGACCGATCAGGAAGGACCCTGATCGGTCACCAGACCGATCAGGCTGGGTCCAGATCGATCAGGCTCCGTCCTGATCGATCTCCAACGCTCAATCAGAAATCGCGATTTCTTTGAGATTCTCCTGGACCGATCACCAGACCGATCCCAGGTTGTGGATCGATCACCGGACCGATCCACCTCTAATTTAGGCGATTTCTGAGTTTCGCAGTCCAAACCTCCTGATCGGTCACCAGACCGATCAAATCATGACCAGACCGATCAGGCATCATCCTGATCGATCTTAGTGAGGAACCCGCGAAGCTGGATCGTTCTCCAGAACGATCTGCACAGTGATCCTGATCGGTCACCAGACCGATCAGGAGTAGTTCAGCAGGGGAACTCAACCTCACTGCTCGCTCCCTGATCGGTCACCAGACCGATCAGGAGCCAGTCAATGGGTGAAACGCATACTCCCTGATCGGTCACCAGATCGATCAGGAGCAGCGCAGTAGGTTCCCAACCTCACTGTGTGCTCCCTGATCGGTCACCCGACCGATCAGTCATCGCTGGATCGGTCACTGATAAGCACCATTTTATTGATTATTTTAATTGCTAAAATCAATGTTTGACCCATGTTTTCATTGCTTAATTATGATTTTACCCTAGGTTTTGGAACTTTATCTTATTTTGGACTTAATTGCAAAATTACATAATTTTTGGATTATTAGGCCACTAATTTTCTGATATATTTTTGTAGGCAAGAAAGGATCTTGGACCTAGGGCATATTGGGTCAAACTTGAGTCGGAAGTGAACCGGATCGAATTATCAAGCCTACGATTAATCCGGGTCGTCCGATTCAAGAGCGGCTAGATCTGAGCCATCCGGGATGATCTGAAACAATCCGAGATAGGGTTAGGGTTGATCAAGCTCTATGATCAAGATCTGAAGGTTTCATTCCAATCAGAGCTCAATCAACCGTTGGATCAAGCAAGGAGGGCTCTAGAGCGTCCATTCACAGATAGAGTTGATCTGGACCATCCGTTACACATATGGAGGATCTGAGCTACCACGAGGCAGATCCTGACCCCAGATCATCATCATAAAAGTTTGGCTCAAATCAGAGCAAGATCAGCCGTTGGATCTCCTCCGATCAATCTGGGTCGTCCGTTGATAACTATCTAATCAAAAACATGCAGCAGCTGTTCTTCGTCGCATCTCCGCCACAGTCATCTTCTTCTTCAGCTGTTCTTCCATTTCTTAGCTAGATTTCTTCATCAAGGAGGCGCGATCCCTCAATTTTTCATCAAAGCAAGGGCTAGGTCAGTGAAGATCGTTTCAGTGAAGTTTCAGATTGGATTTTTTGCTCAAAAGTGAAGCTGCGTGAGGTTTCAGCCGTTTCACTATCCGACTTCAACGAACTCAGCTGTGTTCCATTTCCACCGCATCCGAGCTGACCAGAGGGGTTCCCTGGAAGGTCTTGGCCATTCCCAAATCCCAATCGCAAGCCACGACAGTAAGTTTGAAGAATTCGGAGCCAAATTTGGCTTGAGCAGAGTCTGAACTGATTTAGTAGCAGATACACTTCTTCCACTGATTTGCAGAGCTTGCGGGTCCGCGGTTCTCCCTTGATTGACGACCAAGGAGCTCTTGAGTTGAGGAATGGTTGAGGAGTAGCTTAGATAGTTTAATTTCAGTTTCTTTTAGCTGTAAATTTCGTTTCAGCCTAGTTTAGTTACTGTTTTCGAATTTCAGAAGTGGTTAACTTGGTTTATTTCATTGTTTCTGCTGTAATTAGGGTTTAATCCTTCAAGTTAAGTAGCTAGGGAATGTGTTAGTGGATAATTGCTGTTTAGTTTTAGTTAACTTTGGTTTAATTTCTTGCGTATCAGTAGCTGTCCTGTATTTCTTATGCGTATCAGTCCATTTCTGCTAATTCATTTCTAGTTTCTGAATTTTTCAGTCATCTCACATTTAGTGTGTTAAATTAGTTGATCTAAATTTGGTTCACTTTTAGCTTCGTTTCTGAGTTTCTATTTAGCTTAGTAATCCTGCGTTCAGCCCTGAATTTGGATGTTCTGATTGTGCTCCATGCATTTGATCGATTCTTAATTTCTGCCCCTCTCATGCTTGCTAATTCTGCTAGTTAACTCAATCTCTGCTAGTAGTATCAGCTGAGCTCCGCATTGGAGCTTTATTGCACCTAAAATTAATTGTTGTGTTCGATTCTTACATTCAAATTGCTGCTACAATCCTGAATTGAATCTGAAATTCTGCAGTCTATGTATCTGTATTTCTGCATTCATGCTTGTCTATTGTTGTCTTCGGATTGAATTTGAATTGAGCAGTTTTAGGATTGAATTTCTTCATCTGATCCTGCGAATTGTTTCACTAAATGTTTTCCTTCCAAGCTGCATCATTCAGTGAAGTTTCTGAACTGTTAGCACTAGCCATTGGTACAAAAGTAGCAGATTTTGGCACAAGTGTTTTCATCTTTGCATCAAGTGACAATTGGCACTGCTTTGTACGAGTTTAGCTCCACATTAGAACTCCTTTGCAATTGCATTCAGTGATTTTGATTGACCTTGCATCCATTTGTTTCGGCATTCGAATTCTGAAGGTTTAAATTTTAATTCTGCATTCATATTCTGTTCAACTTCTTGCTGCATTTATGGACAGTTTTATTTTACAGAAATATGAGATGTTTCTAAGCTGAATTGCTGTGAATTGTATCAATGAATTGCTGTGAATTCATATTTAGGCAATCAGGATTTCTGCATTCAAATCCTTGCTCTCTGCAATCTGAATTCTGTTGGGTTTTCTTTTGAAACGTTTCTGAAATTCTACAACTTATGCAGTTTTGTGTGTGTCAAGTGAACTGAATTTCTTCCCAAGCATTGGGTTGTGCACTCAGTATAAGATTCTTTTTGGATACATCAGTTTCCTTAATTTGGTATCAAGTTTGTCCAATTGCTCTCACTTGTATCAATGAAATCTTGGCACGGATTTTGTATCAGATCGGCTTTAGATTGCTTGCCATTGTCCATGTTTTGCATTTGGTTTTGTTGGTTCATTGCTCGGCATTTGTTTTGCTTTTGAAATCAGAAATTAGTTTCCAAAAATTGCATTAAGAGCTCAAATGAGCAAGTGATCCTTTTGGTTGAGCTAATAACTTGCTATCACTTGTTAAGTTCCATGGTTGAGTTTTCCTTCATTTTCATTATGTTTTCAATTCTGAATTTCAACTCAAAAACCCAACAATTACTCGAAACCCAAAAACATTAACGACACATAAATACAAGCGCGAATCAAACAAACCTTCAACTAGTCCCTGAGAAAAATACGACCTGTGGCCCCTATATTTCATTTTCATATTTTTGATTGTAAAAGGGTTTCCAGCATTCATTCACATTTAAATCTGATGGTCCCACACCTTCGTGACAATTTAATCTAGTATTTTGGAGTCGTACTTATGCAAGAAGGCAAAGTCATAGCTTATGCTTCCAGGCAACTCAAGGATTATGAAAAGAATTACCCCACTCATGATCTGGAGTTGGCAGTTGTAGTCTTCGCTCTAAAAATATGGAGACATTACCTGTATGGAGTGGAGTGCAAGATTTATACAGATCACCAGAGTCTGAAATATTTCTTCACTCAGAAAGACCTCAATATGAGACAGCGAAGGTGGCTTGAGTTAGTGAAGGATTATGACTGTGAGATCCTTTACCACCCTGGTAAGGCTAATAAAGTAGCAGATGCACTAAGTAGAAAGACGTGTGCCACTTTGATGTCCTTGTCATCATTATCACCACCATTACAGAAGAAAATAGTAGATTATGGAGTTGAGATCATTGATGGGCAGTTAGCTCTATTGATACTAGAGTCAACCTTGCTTGAAGATATACAAAAAGAGCAAGCTAAGGATTCTGATATCCAAAGGATCAAGCAAGAGATACAAGAAGGAGAAAGTAAAGAGTTTAGAGTATCTGACAGTGGGATACTCTATTATGGTGACCGTTTATGTGTCCCTAATAGTGAAGAGCTAAGAAAGAAGATTCTTGAAGAAGCCCATAGAACTCCCTACTCAATGCACCCTGGTTCCACTAAGATGTACCAGGATTTGAAAAGATGATTTTGGTGGTCAGGGATGAAGAGAGACATAGCTAAGTATGTCAGCACATGCATGACATGTCAGAGAGTTAAAGCAGAACACCAGAGACCAGGAGGTGTCCTACAGCCCATTCAGATTCCAGAGTGGAAATGGGAAGACATAGCCGTGGATTTCATAGTTGGTCTACCAAAGACAACTAATGGCTATGACGCTATTTGGGTGATAGTAGACAGATTGACCAAGTCTGCCCACTTCTTGGCAATCAGAGTGTCTTACTCAATTGAAAAGTTAGCCCAGTTATATGTGCAGGAAGTGATCCGACTACACGGAGTCCCGAAGACCATTATCTCTGATAGGGATGGTCGTTTCAATTCACACCTAAGGCTAAGGATAAGGTAAAGTTAAGGTCCAGTAAAAGTGACGCTCTCCTTAAGGGAGAGAAGTTAAGGCGGGCCGTCACAGTGGTAGTTCTTTAGGTTAGTTGGAATGTAGACTTAATAACCTAATTGCCATAAGGTTAGGTTAAGAAGGAACCAATTGTTATTTATGAGTAAACTAAAGAAGTATTATAGTTAATATTTATCTTAAGCAGATATAATATTTCGTTTAGCTAATTTATTAATTCTATAAATAGCTAAACGATCCCATGGATACAGGACCTTGATTCAGACTCGTTCAGTTGATCGTGGAAGATTCTCGTTTACTTCTCCTTTGTACTCGGATACTTCTCCTTTGTACTCGAGTAATTTTCTTTACCTTTAAAGCATGGCTATATTATGTCTGATATGTTGCTTGACCTTGTTCTTTGTCGTTATTTAAAACATCACCGTTGAGACTTATTCTTCGTTGATCTTCGAGTATTCCAAATTCGTATCTGTATAGTCCTCTGTGTTGGTGCAAGTTGCATCAATGATATTCCTCTTTAAGTGTTTTAATGTTTGACAATACACTTAAGTCAGTGATACATTGAACAGACAAAGGGGAGCAAAAGAGAAGTAACCTTAGCTGAAGAAAAGTCCTAGTTAATCTAGGCATCGAAACCCTAAGTCCCAACGAAGGGATGCTGGGCACCTAGCGAAGGGATGCTAGGTATCGAAACCCTAAGACCTAACGAAGGGTTGTTAGGCACCTAGCGAAGGACAGCTAGGTATCGTAACCTTAAGACCTAGCGAAGGGCTGCTAGGCACCTAGCAAAGGACTGCTAGGTATCGTAACCCTAAGACCTAGCGAAGGGCTGCTAGGCACCTAGTGAAGGACTACTAGGCATAGAAGACCTAGAGAAAGGCTGCTAGGCACCTAGTGAAGGACTACTAGGCATAGAAGACCTAGCGAAGGGCTGCTAGGCACCTAGCGAAGGACTGCTAGGGAATGAAGACCTGGCGAAGGACTGCTAGGCACCTGGCGAAGGACTGCTAGGGAATGAAGTCTTGGTCCAAGGGACTGAGCAACTTAGCTGAGCGATGACTAAGGACAGGAGTAGAGACGGGTCAGGGTTTGGGTGTCTCGAGGTCCGGAAGTATCGGAAGCTAAGCAAAAGTCCACCCGAAGGGCTGGGTGGCAACCGTCTCCTGAAAGGAGTAGGTGAAGGGCAAGTTCTCGGGAATGGGAACTTGTGCCGGTTCGACCTAGGGTTTCATGGAGATCCGAAGTCAGAACCAAGTCCTTAAGACCAATATTATATGTATCTATGCTTGGTGGTTGTATATCTTGCAGGTACCAAGAGTGGAAGAAAGAGTATGCTGCTGAAGGCCCTAAGCAGGGCGCCCCCAGTGTTGGGGGCGCCCCCATCAGCCAGGGCGCCCTCAACAGCCAGGGCGCCCCCAGCCAATGCTAAAAAGAGTGTTATGATGAAGCAGGCAGAACAGGTGTCAAGCGGGGCGCCCTGAGCGTCCGGGGCGCCCTGGTTCAAAGCTATATTTGCAGTTTCGAACCCAAAACACCGATAAGCCATCATGAGGGCGCCCGGGAGGTCCGGGGCGCCCTGGTCAAAAGTCTTATCAGCTGCGGCGAGGTCGGCGCAAGGATAAGAGTTGACCGGGTTTATCGGGGCGCCCCCAGCGTCCAGGGCGCCCCCAGGAGGCCTATATAAGGGGCTTCGACCCCTCTGCTTCAGACACAGCATTCCAGAGCCATTTTGATCATTCTGACAGACGACAACGCGCTAAAGACGAGGCTCTACGACCGGGAGGCTCCAAGAGGAAGTGCGCGGCACTTCGGAGGTCCAGATCGGCTGACGCTTCGACATAAGTTGTTTTGGTTTGATTTACATTCTGCAATTAATTTTAATTATCCTATTGCTTGTAAATCAAACTGTAAGACGGGTTCTCTCCGCCTCCGGAAATTCTGGAAAGGAGACCAATAGTGGACTCACGCCGAGTACATAGGCCTTGGACGTACTGACCCAGGGGGGTCGGGAACCAAGTAAATAAATCCCGCGTGTCATTGTGTATTGCTTTTATTTTATTCTTTATTTATCTTCCGCTGCACTAACGCTTTGAGTTCAGAATGAACTATAGTATTTTCACGAAGGTTTTTCGCGATCGATATTCACCCCCCCCCCTCTATCGACGGCACCAGTCCTACACTCTGTTAGTTTTCTGTTCTGTAAAGTGTCGCTTGTACGCGAGTACTTAGAAGTCCATTAAACACAGATAGGTTTATTTGGCATTAGAAATACCCTACCTAGTAGTGTAGGTGCATAATCGTTAGTTTTCGATTTCTGGATGGTTATATTGATGCATCGTATACTCGTTGGATTTTGTTGCATCGTTGTTTCTTCGGTTGTTTGTGCATCGTATAGCATGTTGGTGCAGGAAGCACCATATCGAACCTTGTTTTGATATTGGCAAAGGATTCAAAGATAAGTTTGTTTGTGATCTAACAATATTCACTGAGTGTGCAGGATACAAAGCCCTAGCGAAGGACTGCTAGGTAACTGGCGAAGGAATGCCAGTATCCAAGCCCTAGCGAAGGACTGCTAGGCAACTGGCGAAGGACTGCCAGTATCCAAGCCCTAGCGAAGGACTGCTAGGCAACTGGCGAAGGACTGCCAGTATCCAAGTCCTAGCGAAGGACTGCTAGGCAACTGGCGAAGGACTGCCAGTATCCAAGCCCTAGTGAAGGAATGCTAGGCACCGGGCGAAGGACAACTCGGCATCCAAGACCTGGCAAAGGACCGTCAGGCAAAAGTCCAACCAAAGGAACGATTGGCATCAGGTAAATTCTCCCGAGAGGAGTAGGTGAGGACGCGTTCCCCGACGAGGAAACAGTAGGTACCGGTTCGGCCTAGGGCTCCATTTTGGAGACCAAAGTCAGAACCAAGACAGCTAAGGCTGTATAAACTAACCAATTAATGTCTTGTTGTGTTTTTGGACTAACCCTGGATGCAGGACCGAAGGAACGAGTGTCTGCAGCTTAGAGAGCCTCAAAGGAGTGAGGCAACAGCTGACCAGGGCGCTCGGAGTGTCCCGGGCGCCCCCAAGGTGAACACAAAACACACAAACAAGAAGCGCACTTCGACAGTACAACCTGCGGGCGCCCCCGTGCTCCCGGGCGCCCCCGTTGCTCCCGGGCGCCCCCTGCGCTGCGTGCACCCCCATGCGCAACCCTCAAACCAAAACCCCTCGAAGCCAAGGAGATAGAACTTTGACCCGGTCAATGCGGGCGCCCCGAGCGCTCCGGGCACCCCGGTCAAAGCGGATCCAGAGGATAGACGCTGACCGAGACCTCTGCGGATCAAAGGCCACGTGGGGGGCGCCCCCGACATCCCGGGCGCCCCCAGGCCCTATATAAAGGGCCCTCGACCAAAGCTTCAAGGAATCACTTCGACACAACGCTTCTACGCTCTTCCGCTCTCGCGCCTTGCTCCGGAAACCTCCCAACTCGAGCCGACGACGTCCCGCTGCTCCGAAAAAGTCAACCTTCATCGGACGTCGGTAAAAAGAAGAGCCTTCTTTTCATTAAGTTTACTATACCGTACTTGTAAATCAATATTTGTAAACTTTCTTTGCGCCTATATAGAATTGCCCAAAGTAAACGGTCAACGACCGTGGGCCTTGGAGTAGGAGTCGACACAGGCTCCGAACCAAGTAAAAACGACTGCGTCTCTGTGTTATTTTTATTTCCGCTGTGCACTTGCTCTTAATTTTCTGAAAAAGAACGATTTCCGATATTCACCCCCCCTCTATCGGTGTTCTCGATCCAACAAGTGGTATCAGAGCGGGGAAGCTCAAATTTGGTGCAACCACCAATTTGAGAGTATTTTCGGATTTTACGAAATATTTTAATTTTTTTTTCTTTTTCGTTGATTGAGGTTGATGCAACACCACTCAATCTCGTTCAATTTTGAATTTTTATATTTTCACCATAAGTCTGAATTGATAAAACTAACAATTTTTGAAAATTTGTCATAATTTTTTTATTATTATTTTAATATTTTTCTCGAAATTCGTGCTACTTTAATTTGAGCAAAATTTTTCCCAAACATTAAAATCTTACTTTTTCATTATTAATCAGAATTGACAAAATTATCATTTTCAAAATTTAACATAAATTATTATTATTATTTTATTATTATTTCGCCTCGAAATTCGTGTAATTTTTTTTGGGGCTATTTTTTCCTTCTCCCGCACTACTAATCCAAGACCAAGTCTTGGTACATTTTTGTTGTTTCTTTTGTGTGCAAGAGATCATTTTAAATGGCCAACCAAGAGTGGAACAGTGCACGTCCACCACTATTCTCCGGCGAAAACTTCACGTTTTGGAGATGTCAAATGGAGTCCCTTCTGAAGGTCCACATGGACTTATGGCGGATCATCCAAACGAGATTTTCTTTTCCCATAGAAGATGAGTCATCAATCGAGTGGGACAAACTCGATGAACACACCCTCAACCAAATCGAGATTGATGCAAGGGCAACTGTAATCCTACAATGTGGCTTAACCAAGGAGCAACTCGAGCTAGTAGGTCCATGCAAATGTGCTAGAGAAATCTGGGAAAAATTGGTTAACCTTCATCAAGAGATCTCAGATGAAGAAGTAAATTATCTTGCCCTTTCAGTCCAAGCACAAATAGCCGAGTCAGAGTCTGAACCCGAATCCAAAATCGAACCAGAATTAGACGACGAATTGACTGAGACGGTAACTGATTTCGAATTCTTTTCTAAATTAGAATTAAATAATCAATCAGATACTATAATGGTCGAGGAAGGTGTAAATTTTAGTGCAGGGAAAACTCCTAAAGAACCACCAGAGAAGGAGCTTCAACCAGTACCCGAGTCCGATTCAGACACAGAATCAAAAGATGAGCCTAGATCCGAGGTGGCAAGAATCAAGGGGGAGATTCCCATTAAAGAACCAAAAGGTAAAAGTGTAAATTCAAATTTTAATCATGTAATCTGTTACACATGCAGGGAGAGAGGGCACTACCAAAGTGTGTGTCCTACTCGTAAGATTCGAACGACGCCACCGACGGCGACAAAGGAATCAGTTCCAAAAGCACGAAAGGACAAAAGTCACATTCAATGCTTCAAGTGCCAGGAGTTCGGGCATTACAAAAGTGAATGCACAGATAAAAGAGCTACCAAGAATGTCGGACAAACAATCAACAAAGGTAAATTTACAGTATTTGAAAATCCGTTATTTACCTTGAATAATGTAACTGATTCATGTAACTTAATTAAATCAAATTTCAGAAAATTGAAACAAGAAAATGAAACCCTAAAACATAAGGTCAATAAGTTAGAAAATTTAATTCATAATCTTGCTGATTTCGAAAATCTGGAGTATTACTCAAATTGTGACCTTACTTAGACAATTGTTTGTTTTAGTTACGTGTTTCTTTTTATTTTTGTTTTCTTTGCTTAGAATTAGGATTGATTAGTTTAAGGACTGAACCAACTTAACTGAAATTTGACAACATAGTATTGGGTGGTGATGAGATGATAGTACGTTAGGGAAACCAATTCTAATAAGATCAAGTCTACTTGGTCTCTTTAGACTGGTGAAACTAGCCGAAGCTACCGATCCAAGACCCAAACTAGTTAGATCAGAATTTACCAAAAAGTAATTTTGAAGATGAAATTTCACTAAAAGACTTTGTCTAGGAAAGGGTTGATGATCCAATAAGGCTACGGCCAAAGAAGGCCTTGTGCCTCGCCAAGACCTGGAAGCCAATTTTTGAAATTCAAATTCAATTTACTCTTTGTTAAATTCGAATCTAACATAAATTTTCAGTTAATTTTAGATTCAAATATCTCTTTTCAAAACAAATTTAAATTGGGTTTAAAAATTAATTCAACTTTTCAAAATTAATCATGACCTTTTCAAAATAAATCTTTCTATTAAAATATGCATCTCACAAAACAGTTAAGGATATCCTGTTTTGTCACTTAGAAATGGGTGAGATGCTTAGGACCTAAAAGTTGAGTCCAACCCAACCAATTAAATCCAATTAAATCTTAATTAATTCAATTAAATCCAATTAAATCTAATTAAATCTTAATTAATTCAATTAAATCCAATTAAATCTTAATTAATTCAATTAAATCCAATTAAATCTTAATTAATTCAATTAAATCCAATTAAATCTTAATTAAACCAATTAAATTCAATCAAATCTCAATTAAATCTTTCAAATTCAATCAAATCTCAATTAAATCTTTCAAATTAATCAAATCTTAATTAAACCAATTAAATTCAATCAAATCTCAATTAAATCTTTCAAATTAATCAAATCTTAATTAAACCAATTAAATTTAATCAAATCTTAATTAAACCAATTAAATTCAATCAAATCTTAATTAAACCAATTAAATTCAATCAAATCTTAATTAAACCAATCAATTTAATCAAATCTTAATTAAACCAATTAAATTCAATCAAATATTAATTAAACCAATTAAATTCAATTAAATCTTAATTAAATCAATTAAATTCAATTAAATCTTAATTAAATCAATTAAATCAATTAAATTTAATTCAATCAAATTCAAATTTAAAATTAAAATTTAATTCAACTGAACAAACTTAACCCTCTAAATTTTCATTTTCACAAAAATCAAATTTAACTTTTTAACTAAGAGTCAATGTTTCAAATCATTGTAATTAAAATCAAGTTTCTTTTGTTCACTAACCTGAAATTTATTTCATTTATTTCTTTCCTTTACCATTATACAAACATTTTTTTGAAAATTAGTTTATTCTTGTATGACAAAAAGTCACCTTGGGGATTACTTAGGATAATATTTCTTTTTGTCTACAGTCCGGGCTTAGATATTTATTTTTTTTTGACTTTAAAAAAAAAGGAGGAAAACTTCTATTTTTTGAAATCATTCCCCCTTCTCAGTTCTCTATATTCACTTTTTTAAATGGGAGAATGAAATTATGTTTTTAAATAAACACTATATTTTTCGAAAATTGTGCTTTACAAAAACCATTATCATTTCAAAATGTTTTTCGAAAACAGGGTTTATACTTTAAAATTATCTTCATTTCAATTTGAATTTTCTAAAAATTATATTACCATGCTAGTATTCAAAATTATTCTTTTAATTTTTAATAAACCCTAAAGACACAGAGGAAGGTCCACTTTATAATCTACAAGGACTCCTAGGATGTGTCAAATTTAGGGGGAGTTAGAGTTAAAAGAAGAATTTCTGAAATATTTTTGGTAATTATTTGTTTTGAAATTGTTAGATAAATTCCTTTGATCTGAACTGAACCCTAAGAACTCAGAGGAAGAATACTTGTAGTCAACAAGCTTCCAAGGACTGCGTCAAGTTTAGGGGGAGGTCAAATTAAAAGAGTTATTAAACATTTCTAACTAATATGTTTTCATACACTATATTTTCAAAATTGTGTCGAAAACATAAGTAATTTGTCTTACAAAATATTATTTTAAAATATTTTTGTGGCTTATAAAATTATTTTTGAAATACCTTACTTGCATATTTTTCAAAAATGCATATTTTTCAAATAATACGTATATATTCAAAAATTACATAATATCTTTCAAAGTGACTTATATTTTTCAAAGATACAGTGTACTTGCATCTCTCAAAAAGCTCAATATCTTTTAAAGTACTTGTATTTTTCAAAATAAACAAGTAATCTTATTGATTATATATTTTTTTTGCTTGTCATGCATGGACTCAATGCAAATATACACTTGATTCTAATACTATTTTTTTTGCATAAATTCTTCACTCTTTCAAAATGTTGTTACTTAGAAACTATTCTAATTTTTGACATTATTCTCAAATATTTATATTTTCAAAACCCATAAGCTCTGATACACAAATTTTAAATTCGTCTAATGTGCAAAATTTTCTTTAGTAAACAATTTTTTCCTAAACTCTAAAAGTTGAAATGTTTTTTTTGGAAATTTGGCTTCAAAAATGAAAATTTTGCCTAAGTATATTTTTTTATAAGTAAAAGTTTTTTTTCAAAATTTAAGCCTGCAAAACTTATCATAATGGACAATTATCTAAGTTTTGCTAATGAAAATACTTTTACTCTATTTTTGAAAAACACTTTGTCAAAAACACGAAGCACTCAGAAAAACACAAAATTCCCTGTTAAATACCTTGTTCACCCATGTTTGCTTTTTGATATATGTCAAAGGGGGAGGAAGGGTCAAAGTTAAGTATTTTATAAACACAATGATTCAGGGGGAGTATGAGAAATTTTTTTTTCTGTTCAAATTACATTAGTTTTAGACTGTTCAGAACTGCTATGTTTTATTGGTCTTTTACTTAACTTTGAATTGTGTTGCCATAAATCAAAAAGGGGGAGATTGTTGGTGCAGGAAGCACCATATCGAACCTTGTTTTGATATTGGAAAAGGATTCAAAGTTAAGTTTGTTTGTGATCTAACAATATTCACTGAGTGTGCAGGATACAAAGCCCTAGCGAAGGACTGCTAGGCAACTGGCGAAGGAATGCCAGTATCCAAGCCCTAGCGAAGGACTGCTAGGTAACTGGCGAAGGACTGCCAGTATCCAAGCCCTAGCGAAGGACTGCTAGGCAACTGGCGAAGGACTGCCAGTATCCAAGTCCTAGCGAAGGACTGCTAGGCAACTGGCGAAGGACTGCCAGTATCCAAGCCCTAGTGAAGGAATGCTAGGCACCGGGCGAAGGACAGCTCGGCATCCAAGACCTGGCAAAGGACCGTCAGGCAAAAGTCCAACCAAAGGAACGGTTGGCATCAGGTAAATTCTCCCGAGAGGAGTAGGTGAGGACGCGCTCCTCGTCGAGGGAACAGTAGGCGTCGGTTCGACCTAGGGCTCCATTTTGGAGACCAAAGTCAGAACCAAGACAGCTAAGGCTGTATAAACTAACCAATTAATGTCTTGTTGTGTTTTTGGACTAACCCTAGATGCAGGACCGAAGGAACGAGTGTCTGCAGCTCAGAGAGCCTCAAAGGAGTGAGGCAACAGCTGACCAGGGCACCCGGAGTGTCCCGGGCGCCCCCATGGTGAACACAAAACACACAAACAAGAAGCGCGCTTCGACAGTACAACCTGCGGGCGCCCCCGTGCTCCCGGGCGCCCCCGTTGCTCCCGGGCGCCCCCTGCGCTGCGGGCGCCCCCATGCGCAACCCTCGAACCAGAACCCCTCGAAGCCAAGGAGATAGAACTTTGACCCGGTCAATGCGGGCGCCCCGAGCGCTCCGGGCACCCCGGTCAAAGCGGATCCAGAGGATAGACGCTGACCGAGACCTCTGCGGATCAAAGGCCACGTGGGGGCGCCCCCGACATCCCGGGCGCCCCCAGGCCCTATATAAAGGGCCCTCGACCAAGGCTTCAAGGAATCACTTCGACACAACGCTTCTACGCTCTTCCGCTCTCGCGCCTTGCTCCGGAAACCTCCCAAATCGAGCCGACGATGTCCCGCTGCTCTGAAAAAGTCAACCTTCATCGGACGTCGGTAAAAAGAAGAGCCTTCTTTTCATTAAGTTTACTATACCATACTTGTAAATCAATATTTGTAAACTTTCTTTGCGCCTATATAGAATTGCCCAAAGTAAACGGTCAACGACCGTGGGCCTTGGAGTAGGAGTCGACACAGGCTCCGAACCAAGTAAAAACGACTGCGTCTCTGTGTTATTTTTATTTCCGCTATGCACTTGCTCTTAATTTTCCGAAAAAGAATGATTTTCGATATTCACCCCCCCTCTATCGGTGTTCTCGATCCAACATAGCATGCACCATACTTGCACGTTGCATACAAACGACTGTTGGGCTTACATTTGGTTAAGCCGTCGTTAGTCATATTGTTGCTCGATTCACTCAACCACTTGTTATCGTGGTAGTTATTAGAGTGCGAGCATTTGTCATGTTATGACAAACAGTGACACCCTCACAGTTGTTTTTAGAGGGATGAACTGTTGGTGGCTCACCCTCACCGTTATTTTTAGAGGGATATTAGAGCTGTTGATAGCTCCCCCGATGTACCGTGGGTCTGGAGTGTGGACTCCCCAGCATCCTATCCACTCAACCACACCTTTTGTGGTATTTGTTGTTAGAGTGGTACAGTTGTCACAACCCTACCCACTCGGTCACACAGATAGGATGTGTTGACGGCTTGACTGGCGTCAGGGGTGACACATGTCATTGCATCATGTGCATACGTATTTCTTTTATGCATTTGCTTGTGTTTGATGCACTTATATGAGCTATGGTTGTTGCACATGATTGACATGTATCTATATCTTGGTTTTATTGTTGTTGCGTTATTTTACGCCTGTTTAGTTATTATTCAGTTTTATACCATGTCGTATTATATTGGTTATGCATGATTAGGTAAATTCTATAATTCTTATGGATTGTACACTGTTGATTTCTCTACTCCGTTATCCTTATTATGCCATGCTTATTTGTCTACTCATATACCCGCATAGTCCACCCGGACTCACCACCCCTACTTTCCTTTTTGTTGTTTCAGATAGCAGGTAGAAGTATTTCTTGGAGCCAGGAGAGGATCCAGTTGTCGGTCCCCAGTGTCGAGTTGAGTTATTTTTTGGTCTTTGGTTTAGTTGTTGGTTTTCAGTACTTGTAGTTGCATTTTATTCAATATCGGGTTTTGTCGTTATCAGAGTCTTTTGGTGTTCTCTTTGGATTGTAGTTTCACTTTATGTTTATGGTGGCTGAGCCACCCATTATCACTTATTCTAATATAAACTGCGTGGTTGTGTTTACTTCTATATATGTGATGCTAGCCGCATATGGCTAAGCTTTTGTGGTGAGATATATGTATAATTGCCCCATATTGTCCGCCGTACAGGGGAGATGCTGCCCGATTTTCGAGGAAGCATGTGCCTCTGGGGGCGTGACAATTTTTGGTATCAGAGCCAAGTTTGCGATGTTTTGGTGTCTGTGGGTTGATGGAGTTGTTTTACGAGGTCAATCTGTATGTTACAGATTTGTTTATTTTTACGGAGTCTTTTCTTGAGGGTTGACGAAGTTGTTTTGTTTTACGAGGTCTATCTGTATTTTACGAATTAGTTTTGCGGAGTCATTTTCTGGTTATGGTTGTGATGGGACTTGGCGGTAACAGACTTCTCCAGGCAACAAGTAAGTAAATTGGTTAGGTATATCTTTCATAATTATCCTATCCGTTGTATACAGTACATTGTTTATGGTTGTATAGACACATATTGGCTTAGTTGAATAGCAAACTATTATCTATAAGTTAAAATTGTTGGGTATTGTAGCAACTTTAACTTTTTGTTGAACTTATTTCCTTTTGAGTTGACGCACTCAGTGGTAGAATGAAGCTTGCTCATAGTTTTATTTTTGATTTCTAGGATGGTAGCATCTATCATTCTCTAGTTGTTAGTATGGCGAGGTTTCATTATCTAATTAGGCAGATTGTGTTAAATGTTAGGACTTTCTTTCTAAGTAGTTAACAGGTTCTATTTTTGTTGTCGTGGTTGATATATTTTCACGTGAATCACTCGTATCAATTGTGTTGGATGTCTCATTAGCACAAACTCGGTTTCGAACCTCATTTGTGGCTTTGTCTAGTTTGTTGGTCTAACCACATCTAAAGTTGGTCAACATTTTGGTTAGATATCATTACTCCCCTAATTAGTAATCATGATTCCACAACATTGGAACCCTTACTTTAATAACTTCAACATGGTCATTTGTTGACCCTCTCTTTATATCTGATTCAATGAGCTTCAATATTTCTCTTCTCTTTGAAACCGTGAATTACTTTCCAGCCAACCACAAATAGTTGCATTGAAAAAAAAAAATTATAGTACACAAGAAGAAACTGAAGAGATGGAAATACTAAAGAGGGGAGATTTGACTATATGTAACCTAACTGCAATAGCATAGTATTCTTCATCTCGTCATTAAAGACAGTACTTGAACATCACCATCTCACATGCTTTTGTTTATAGTGGCTGACCTCATTCTCTTTATCACCGATTCATAATTATGCATTTCTCTTTCACCTGTAACAACTGTTTATCAAAATCTCCAATAGAAAAAAAAACAAAAATATGATCACAACACTAGTTTCTTATTTAGTTTGAGTGTCATCCATCAAAAAGTATATTATCATTAGCATCCAATTTTGCTAGCCTTTTGACTTGTTTATTATAGGTTTCTACTGCATTATATGTATTGCATTGTTTTATCTTATAACCATCATTGCTTGTCAATACTTATATCGGATTGATAAGAGCAAACACACAAAAAAAACCCACCTTCACTTACGCAAGATATGAGAGGCATAAACCTAATATAGGTCTAGGCAGAGGCATAAACCTGATATAGGTCTAGGCATGACAAAGTTTTAATGGACAACCAAACTGATATAACTTGACATCAATTGGACAAACATAATTGGCTAACAAAAAAAAACTCATAGTCTCAAAGAAATTAGACAAAGTAAACAAGAACTGAAATAAATTCTAGATTGCTATAAGATGCTTGAGTGTTAGCATTGGAAGTAGGAATGTACATCAAAAGTTAGACAAGAAATCAGGACTGTTCTGTGCCAACTAATCTTGTTGTTTCTGAACAGTAACTTTTAGAATTCAAGCTTCCCTTAATTCAATGCTAAATGGTATCTGTGAGTGAGCCTAATTTTGTATGACTTAAGATAGAAATTACCAGAATTCCAAATTCTGAAATCTGCTAGTGGAAGCTGTAATTGATGCATCAATCCCTTATTGTTGTGTGTCAAGTTTTGGGTCACAGATTTCTAGTCAGCAAGAAGTTCAAGTGAAGCTCTTACACTTGTAGTATCATGGAGTGTTGCTGAACTAGAGTTATAGAGATTGCATGCTGAATTTGGTAGAATTCGATGCACCAACTCACATTCATTGCGTGCCAAGCTCTTTGTGCAATTTTCTTATCATTGAGTAACTCAAGTAGAGTCCTTGTTTTGTCATTGATAGGAAAATGTTCTATCTCTTCCAATCCTTTATTTCCTCAAAACCTTCCTGCCAATGGAGTGTACCTGATAAACAATGGGACAATAAGCTACCTGGAATTGGAAATTTAGAGTGTTGTGTTACACATTGCAGAGGAAAGGGAAGCAAATCTGAGAAGCTGTTATATGAAAAGTGACAATTTTTGGTATTGTGCTCTCATTGACCATCTTATATTGCTCGATGGTCTACGTCCTATTAATTTGTCGCATAAAATAGCCAACACTTAGAAGGTATGTTAAATTACTGAATGACAGTGAGATAAATCTCACTGTAAAAGGTTTTGTTGCATGTAAAGATATTGCAGGAGTTGACATCCAGGGATTGTGCTAGGCAAGTCACTAGGCAGCCTGTTATTTGAGACATCTATAGTTCGTGGTTTATCAAGTTTCCAATTACTAGAGATACATCCTGTCCTAGAAGATCTGTTGCATGAGGCTCATCGATCTCGGTTTGCGATACATCCTGGTGGAACCCATATGTACCGAGATTTGAGACGTTCCTACTGGTGGAACAGTAAGAAGAAAGACATCGCGGATTTTGTTGCTAGATGTCTAGTGTGCCAGTAGGTGAAGGCCGAGCATCAGAGACCTGCTGGATTACTACAGAAGATCCCTATTCCTGAGTGGAAGTGGAAGCACATCACGATGGATTTCGTTGTTGGATTACCGAGGTCTCGTAGATTGATTCTTTTGATCATGTCTTAATCCACATATTCTCCTTATAAAACCATGGTTTATTTTTATACTAAGATAGTACAATTCTAGAATTTGTTATAGAGGCACCTGTGATTATGCTTCAGGGGACAAAGGCTATCCTACACATTAAGGGTTATGTACCATACTATATGTTCAGTAAACATCGGTAATGTTGAATTGCTCTAGGAGGCTGATGTAATTGTTGTGTATATACTTTCCACTTCAGCCTGTATGTAGCAGTGTTACTTAGATCTGCCTAAATGACTATTTGGAACCAGGGGTAACTATATTTGAGTTTAGGAATGGACCAAAATGTGATGATTAGATCAGGAGGTCAGCTGTGCCCAGTATGTTAGTCATCAGTTTACCAGCCTCAACAGATGGTCGAAGCTACAAGTTATTAGACTCAGCAGACGGTGGGAGCTCTAGCACCTCAGACTATGCAGCCAGCAACAATTCAGATGATTCAGTCACTGCCTATTCAGACAATGGCACAATCAGTTCCAGAGATGGATCGAGTTTACACTGTCACCAGAGAAAAGACACCGTAGGTCGATGGATCGATTTTTCTGAGATATTAAAGAGCTATAGGGTATCTATGTGTAGGTCACTGCTTGTAACTGAGTAGCTACCGTTAGAGAGATGTTGGGCATTTCCTAATATGGTAGATAACGCATTTGACTTGCAATCAGGGTTGAGGTTGACCATGAGAGACGCAAACCCTTAGAGTTCTCTGTGAGCGATCATGTAGTATTACGAGTGTCACCCACGAAAGGGGTGAAGAGGTTTGGGTTGCGAGGTAAGCTAGTTCCACGCTACATTGGACCGTTTCAGATTCTGGAGCGGAGTGGAGCAAAGTTGCTAGTCTAGACCGCAAAGTTGCTACATTGGTAGAGCGCAAGATCTGACTCATGTTTTATCAGGGGTGTCAATCACTCTCCAGCCAGATGCAACCTACGATGAGGTACCTATGCGGATTCTGGACCGCAAGGAACATTAGTTGAGGAACAAGACTATTCTGCTGGTCAAAGCTGGTTGGCAGCACCACTCTAATGAGGAAGCTACATGGGAGCTCGAGGATACAATCAGAGCTCGCTATTCTCATTTGTTTACATGAGGTGCGTATAGTTAGTTTCGTTCAGTATATCTGTTGCTTATGAGTTGTTAGTACATGTTGCGGTTGATTAGTACCTGTTGCGGTCTACTAGTGAAATTTGGGGACCAAATTTTTGTTAGTGGGGGAGAATGTTGAATACCGAAAAATTAAGGGTTTAATAAGTAAATTTTGAAAATTTAAGGGCCTAGTTGTAAATAATGAAAATTGGAGGGCTTATTTGCAAAATACCAAAACTTAATATAAACCTACAGTTTCCTCCCGATTCAGTTTTTCCCCTATTCCTCGTTGCTGCCTCGACGCCGCCCGCAGCCCGCACGCCTGCGGTTTCTTCCCCGACGTCGAACTCGCGTGGACGGTTCCCCGTCGTGCGAGCCCTTCTTCTCGCGTGCCTCCTTCAGTTTTTCGGACGCCGAGGGGTTTTGCCTAGAAATTTTGAAGTCGCTGACTTTTTCTCCCTCTCGCTAATTCTCTGTCGCAAGCCCTAGGCCTCTTCATCGCCGCCGCGTGATCAAGCAGCCGTGAAAGCCACTGGATTTCTCCTCCACGCGAGACCCTAGTCGCGTTGTTGCCTCACACGACCAGTTGTCCCTGTTGCTTGATCGCCGACCACTAACCAAGGTAAGGGGAAATTTAGGGTTGAATTTAATAAAAATTGAGTATAGGAATTAACTTGGTGTTGTTGATTCAAATCTGTTCAGTTGTAAGAAGATCTATATTTTTGATTTAGGGCTACCCTGTTTCGGGGTTGTTGTTGCTGTGAGATTATGTTGGTGTATCAGTGACAAGGATACATATGTATGTGAACAACTTTAGCTCTATCTTGATTATTTTTGTGAGCATCATATAGGAGTTGGGTGGTTTAGATTAGTAGGTGTTTAGTTTGGAGTTGAATTTAATTTGGATCACTAAAAGGAAATGTTTGCTTGGACTTGGTGGTAGTTCTTTAGGTTAGTTGGAATGTTGACTTAATGACCTAATTGTCATAAGGTTAGGTTAAGAAGGAACCAATTGTTATTTATGAGTAAATTAAAGAAGTATTATAGTTAATATTTATCTTAAGCAGATATAATATTTCGTTTAGCTAATTTATTAATTCTATAAATAGCTAAACGATGCCATGGATACAGGACCTTGATTCAGACTCGTTTAGTTGATCGTGGAAGATTCTCGTTTACGAAATTCTTCAATAAAAGGCGGGTACTTCTTCTTTGTACTCGAGTAGTTTTCTTTACCTTTAAAGCATGGCTATATTATGTCTGATAGGTTGCTTGACCTTGTTCTTTGTCATTATTTAAAACATCGCCGTTGAGACTTATTCTTCGTTGATCTTCGAGTATTCCAAATTCGTATCTGTACAATCCTCTGTTGGTTTTCTGTTCTGTAAAGTGCCGCTTGTACGCGAGTACTTAGAAGTCCATTAAACACAGATAGGTTTATTTGGCATTAGAAATACCCTACCTAGTAGTGTAGGTGCATAATCGTTGGTTTTCGATTTCTGGATGGTTGTATTGATGCATCGTATACTTGTTGGATTTTGTTGCATCGTTATTTCTTCGGTTGTTTGTGCATCGTATAGCATGCACCATACTTGCACATTGCATACTAACGACTGTTGAGCTTACATTTGGTTAAGCCGTCGTTAGTCATATTGTTGCTCGATTCACTCAACCACTTGTTATCGTGGTAGTTATTAGAGTGCGAGCATCTGTCCTGTTATGACAAACAGTGACACTCTCACAGTTGTTTTTAGAGGGATGAGCTATTGGTGGCTCACCCTCACCGTTGTTTTTAGAGGGATATTAGAGCTGTTGATAGCTCCCCCGATGTACCGTGGGTCTGGAGTGTGGACTCCCCAGCATCCTGTCCACTCAACCACACCTTTTGTGGTATTTGTTGTAGAGTGGTACAGTTGTCACAACCCTACCCACTCGGTCACACAGATGGGATGTGTTGACGGCTTGACTGGCGTCAGGGGTGACACATGTCATTGTATCATGTGCATACGTATTTCTTTTATGCATTTGCTTGTGTTTGATGCACTTATATGAGCTATGGTTGTTGCACATGATTGACATGCATCTATATCTTGGTGTTATTGTTGTTGCGTTATTTTACGCCTGTTTAGTTATTATTCGGTTTTATACTATGTCGTATTATATTGGTTATGCATGATTAGGTAAATTCTATAATTCTTATGGACTGTACACTGTTGATTTCTCTACTCCGTTATCCTTATTATGCCATGCTTATTTGTCTACTCATATACCCGCAGAGTCCGCCCGGACTCACCACCCCTACTTTCCTTTTTGTTATTTCAGATAGCAGGTAGAAGTATTTCTTGGAGCCAGGAGAGGATCCAGTTGCCGGTCCCCAATGTCGAGTTGAGTTATTTTTCGGTCTTTGGTTTAGTTGTTGGTTTTCAGTACTTGTAGTTGCATTTTATTCAATATCGGGTTTTGTCGTTATCAGAGTCTTTTGGTATTCTCTTTGGATTGTAGTTTCACTTTATGTTTATGGTGGCTGAGCCACCCATTATCACTTATTCTAATATAAACTGCGTGGTTGTGTTTACTTCTATATATGTGATGCTAGCCGCATGTGGCTAAGCTTTTGTGGTGAGATATATGTATAATTGCCCCATATTGTCCGCCGTACAGGGGAGATGTTGCCCGATTTTCGAGGAAGCATGTGCCTCTGGGGGCGTGACACCTAGAGACCTTAGATGATCTAACATGGGTCCTAGATATCAATGAAACAAAAGTTGGTTCTTTAGGTCGGTAACCTATACCGGCCTTGTTGTAAACCACTCTTTGAGCGTTTAAGATCATGTCCAAAGTGTTGGAGCTAGTTGAGAATTTCTCAAGAAGACTCTTGAGTTTCTCAACCTCACTCTTCAAGGCTTTGTTTTCATCTTCTTGAACTTCAACATGCAAGTCATCAAGATCCTCATCCTTAGAGGATTTTAGTTGTTCTACTTCTACTTTTAATGATTTAACTTTTTCCTTAGACTTTTTTAACAATTCAGTTAAGCATGCAATAGTCCTATAGCATTTATCTAATTCAGGAGAAATTACCTCTTTATCATTCGAAGATGATGAAGCCACAGTTGAATGCTCACTTGCTTCGTCATTGCTCTCCTCATCTTCAATGGCCATGAGAGCTACATGGCGAGTGCTCTTCTCCTCCTTTTCTTCTTCAGATGAGCTAGAAGAAGACTCATCCCATGTGGCCTTCAAGGTCTTCTTCTTCTTCTTCGATTTCTCCTCCTTCTTCTTTAGTTTTGGTCATTCATTCTTGTAATGCCCCTTCTTGCTACACTCAAAGCATGTGACATTAGTCTTATCAACTTTAACTTCACTAGGGTTACCTTTCCCTTTGTAGCGTCGGCTCTTCCTCATCATTCTTCCTACAAAGTTAGCCATCTCGGATGATGAAGATTCGCTACCATCCTCCTTGGACTCGGACGAAGAAGATGAAACCTCCTTCTCCTTCTTCTTTTCTTTCTTCTTCTTGGTCTTGTCCCCTGCCACAAGAGCAATCCTCTTCTCCTTGGGGCCTTTGTTAGCGATTTCGTGTAGCTCCATTTCACAAAACAAATCATCTATCTTAACAGTTGACAAATCCTTGGATACCTTGTAGGCATCCACCATGGATGACCACAAGGTATTCCTCGGAAAGGCTTTAAGATCATACCTTACAAGGTCGCGATTCTCGACCTTCTCATCATGGAATGCAACCCGTTAAGTATCTCTTTAAATCGACCATGGAGTTCACTTACCGTTTCGGACTCCTTCATGGTGAGATTTTGAAGTTGGTTGAGGAAAAGATCCCTCTTGGCTATCCTTGAGTCCCGGGTGCCTTCATGAAGCTCGATGAGCTTGTTCCATAGGTCATTGGCACTGGTGAAGGGACTTACTATTATCAACTGGTCCTTGGTCATCCCGCACTGCAAGGTGACCACCGCTTTTGCATCGGCTTCTCCTTTCTGGGTTTGCTCAACCGACCATCTCGAGGATTCCAACTCTTTTCCCTCAGCGTCTTTTGGAGGAATGAACCCCTCCTTCACCGAAAACCACATTCCGATGTCCGTCTTGAGATAATACTCCATACGTGATCTCCAATATTGGAAATCAGCCCCGTCGAAGAAATGCGGTCGGTTGGTGCTGAAACCTTCCCTCAAAGCCATCGTTGTTTAGCTCTCGGGTGTTAGACCGTTGAACAGAGCCCCAAGCTCTGATACCACTTGTGAAGGGGGGCGAATGTAGCCAGACACAAACTTTTAGCTTCTCTTTGAACTTTTCTTTCTGCGATCAGGTTAGTAGCGGAAGCAAACAAGCAAAAACAGAAACAAACAGAGATAAACAGAAAACCAAAAACGCTAACTCAGAGGGTTTACAAGGTTCGGGGATAACTTGCCCTTACTCCTTGGCGTGCCCGTAAGGTGGGCGATCCCTTGATCGTCGGCAGATCAAGCCCCAGAAATCCGGATATCACAGAACCTCCTTCTCGGTGGAGAAACCTCTCCACAACAGTTTCAACAGAGTGATGTAAATAAGCACAGAGAAACACAAAAAGGCTTACAGAGCACTAAGACAAAAGGCACACAAGAGAACGCTTCACCGAGCTCACCCAGCACAACTCTCACGCAAGAACTCCCAGCTCTTCGTGTCTGCTTGTTGATGGACTCGCAAAACTCTCCCCTCCTTCCAAGTGCTCAAGTTACAGAGATTCAAAGAACACACACGAGTTTCCAGAGTATGCAAGTGTTTTCTTGAAGGTTCAGAGTAATGCCGAGGCTTCTTTGCTAGCCAACACTTAAGCCTCTACCCATCGCCAGGTCACCAAGCGCGTCTCTGCAGTTCACCAGCTGCTCACCAGCTCGTCTGCAACAACCTCAACTACTACTGACCTCTTCTGGACTCCCTAAACCCTCTTCAGCCGAACCCCAGATCAGTCGTCAGCCACACCAGCCGTTGCCAACCCGCGCCAAAAACCGTTGTAACCTGAGAAGAGAAAACAACCAAACCTGACAAGGAGAAAGTCTCCAGTTGACCCTCCTCCTTCATTTGAATTATCCTTGCATTACCTGCACACTTAGCAAACGCTTAGCACAACAAATCAAAGGCAAATCAGAGAGTAGCAGAGAAAACAGATATGATCAGAATGCAATCAGAAGTCTGACAGCGGATTTGAATTAAAGTTATCAGACTCTGATCGGTCACGCAGACCAATCAGTGAAGACTCTGATCGATCAGGTAACCTCCTGATCGATCTAGTGTCTCCCTGATCGGTCACACTGACCGATCAGGATCGTGGATCGGTCACACTGACCGATCCAACAACTAGCTGGAGTTTCCTCTAGCACGTATGAATTCCTGGCCTAATCGGTCACCTGACCCATCAGGTTGTGCCCTAATCGGTCACCTGACCGATCAGGCTGAGCCCTGATCGGTCACAGTGACTGATCAGGGATGTGGATCAGTCATGCTGACCGATCCATCAACATTCTGCCATTTCATTGCCAGAAGGACCTGATCGGTCACCAGACTGATCAGGGTGTGTCCTGATCGGTCACAGTGACCGATCAGGTCACTCCTGGACCGATCAGGACCCTCCCTGATCGGTCCATGAAGTCTTGATCAGTCAAACTAACCGATCAAGGCTTCTCTTCAGAAGCTACGCCCTCTTCCCTGATCGTTCACTAGAACGATCAGGGAACCAAATAGAAGCTTCCGTTCTCTCCCTGATCATTCACCAGAACGATCAGGAGCCGCACAGAAACCTTCTGTTCTCTTTCTGATCGTTCATCAGAACGATCAGACTTCCCTGGATCGGTCACCAGACCGATCCACAACAAGGAGCTTGTGCCAACTCCCTGATTGGTCTCCAGACCGATCCAACTCCGACCAATTCAACCCTAAGTCCAGAGAACAGGCTCCCTAGCATTCTCTTACTCATTCGGGTCCCGGAGAAAGAGCTCACGTACCCTCTCTGACTAGTACACTCAATGCTCAGTCCCCCGGACCAAGACTTCGTGCCCAGCTTCACACACCGGGACTTCGTTCTACCTAGCTTCCCTTGCTAGGACCTGGCTTCACTCACTAGGGTTGCAGTCACCCCGCTTCACTCACCGGGATTTTCATCACCTGGCTTCACTCACCAGGATCCGGCTTCACTCACCGGGGTTTCAGTCACCTGGCTTCACTCACTAGGACCTGACTTCACTCACCGGGATTTTAGTCACCTGGCTTCACTCACCAGGACCTGACTTCACTCACCGGGACTCGGCTTCACTCACCGGGGTTTCAATCACCCGGCTTCACTCACCGGGACCCGGCTTCACTCACCGGAAGTCATGCTCAATCCCCGACCAGGACTTAAACCAGACTCATCTTATTAATCTAAACTTAAATCAGTGTCAACACCAAAACAACAATCAGGTCAGACTGCATCAACACTATGATTGACCCAAAACCCAAAACCCAAAACTATCTAATTGGTTCAATTGAACCTTGACCTAAAGTCCTAGTTTTGATCTCCTCTTGATGTCTCTACCCATACCAAACCACAATGCATCCCTAGCATTGGTTTATATAGCATCTACACATAAAAAACCAACTTCCATGCTATATGACTTCCAATGCCATATGTTATACATGATACTCAAACCCAATGTGTCAATCCCCTAGGATTGAGACTTCAAATCCGTCTCCAACTCCTTTGGCACACTCCATGACCCATCTAGACTTTCGAGAGAAATCCTCCTGGGATCCATAGACCATGGGTCCCAACTTGGCTCCTAGAGCTCCCCCTTGAGCTCTTAGCCTTAACCACCTCCTTAGGTGACTCAACAAACGTTAGACCACACCGGTGTACATCCGGTGACTCTTGGTCTACAATCCTAATCTTCTTAACCTCGGACCCCTTATCCTTAGTTAAGACTTTCTTCTTGCTTTTAAATGGCATCCCCTTGTCATTTTTGGACTTCCCTTCCTTGCCATAGTTATATGTTACCCTAGCATATTTCTTTTCATTGGCATCGGAGAACTTAGAGCGGTATCCTAGACCCAATCTATCATTGTCGGGTTTTTGACTACCCAACCTCATACCTAAACCCTTAGATCCAATAGTGAATCTATCTAGGGTATTCTCCATTTCTTCATGTCTTGCCCTCAAGACTTGATTTTCCAACTCTAGAGCTCTAACCCTAGAGTCAACATATCCACCTTAGACATTCCTAGACCTACCCACTTTCCTAAGCATATGTCTCCCCTTCTTGCAATTTGTGCCTTGATCATTAACCACCTTCCTTCCCTTAGGCATGGTAGTTTGGGTCTTTCTTGGTCTAGCTTTGGGTAATGATTTCCTAGAATTATCTACCTTGTTAACCCTATTCCTATCATCATATCTAAATCCATGATTATTCTTAACAAGCATATAAGAATTGAAAATTGGATTTAATTTTAAATAAGGGATTACCTTCCCTTTTACCTTTGAAGCTCCCCCTTGACTTGAGCTCCTCTTCTTTTCCAATTTCTATAAGTGTGCCAATTTCTTGATTTCTCCTTTCTTTGGGCACTTGGTGTGGTAGTGTCCATGCTCACCACATGTGAAGCAAATTATATGCCTCTTATCCTTCTTCGTTCCATCCCTACAACTCATGTTAGTTTTCAAATTATTTGAATTGAGTTTAGGGTTTACCTCCTTTTTTCTTACCCAATGGACACTTGTTCTTGTAGTATCCCTTTTGATTGCACTCAAAGTAAATTATGTGATCCTTTGACTTTGCTTTGATAGAGGTGGAAGCTTCTTTTTGCTCCGACATTGAGGATGGTCTCTCCTCCCCCTCAATCCTTGAAGTGGAGACTTCTTCTATTTCTTCCTCACTTGAGGATGTGGACGATTCCACTTTCTCCTCCTCTTTGGATGTTGCACTTGACTAAACTTCCGATTGATCCTTCTCCTTCTCTTGGACCAATGACCCCTTTTCCTTGGGCTCCTCTTCTCCTTGTCTTTGTGTCGAATTTTCATGTAGAATTATCACCATTTTCCATAGCTCATATGCATTCTTGTATTCTCCTATATTTTACACGATATATGGAGGTAATAAATTTAATACTACTCTAGTTACCTCCTTATCCGCCTTCGCTTCCTCCGTTTGATCCTTGGTCCAATACCGGGGCTGAAGGTGTTTCCATTCTTGTCAGTTGGAGCTTCAAATGGAACCTCTAATGCGTTCCAATGGTCCCAATCCATTTGGAACCATGTCTCCAACCGCTTCCTCCAATAATGGAAGTATTCTCGATCGTATGGAGGTGGAATCTGAACATCCCATCCTAGCGGACCTTCCGAGTTCATCTTCCTCTAGCTTTTTGCTCTCCCGGCGGTTAGTCTGTAGATGAGCGAACCTCGCTCTGATACCACTTGTTGGGATCTTTTCGTTTAGCTAGATGGGGGGTGAATAGCTACACCAATTTACGTGATTCGGAGATAAAACTCCTACTCCATGATGATCCGTAAGGTGGACGATCCTGATCCATCGATGGATGATTCCCCGGAACACCTTCGGCAAGCTCTTGTCGCTTCTTGTGGGTGAAGAAACCTCACCACAATCCTTGGACAATCTCTGAGCACTTGTAGGGTACTAACAGGCTTTGACCAAGTTTGTTTCGCCAAAAACTCTCAGCCAAAACTGAGCTCTCTTAAATAGAGCTCTTTGCCGAGAAGAACGTGCGCGATGTCCAAGAGATGAGAAGCCAGGAGAAAGTTTGCTCAAGGAGAATATCGAAAGTTGGGTTCAGGTGAGCTCAACTTTGGACGATCAAAGATCACCTAAAAGTGCCAAAAACCTAGTCAACCAGTGGTTGACCAAAGTGGGGGCGCCCGGAGTTGTTCTAGTTGCCTGGGGTAGCACCAGGTGCCCAAACCTGGGGCGCTCGTGTTAGTGATATGAGAGAAGTGTCCTAAGGCAATCGCCTTATGATTGTAATCATTTATTCTAATAAATGAATATTCACTATTTGAGTATACATGTTTGTGTATTTGATTGAGATCTTAAACTCATTTACTGAATATCCGCAATATAATTCACAGCATGAGAGAATTTGTGATGAATTCACAACTAGTGATTATCTCTACATGTGCAATTGTGAAGTATTGAAATTGTCCCTAGTCGATGAATTGATAAATACGGACACTATCAATTCTGTTGAGACTAGCATGGGTTATTCTCTAATCAGTTGATTCTCACTGGCTGGTGACATTGAGATGTCCGGAGATAAACATGAATGCTAGTTAAGGGAACTAGTTCATTGGAGTGACTAGCTGTAAAACTTCATATGGTGATCTACATATAGATATGTCAGTGAAGTTCTTACTGCAGCGTAAGTGCGATGTTCCTTTGACTTGCGGTGTTCAAGTCATCTTGGTCATAGAGACTTATACTTTGACATCTTAAGCAAGCATCTCCAAAGAGGTGTGGACCCAGGATGATTGGATATAAGCCGAAGTGCCCGAAGATGTTTGAATAGCCTACAAAGGATTCACCACTCCTTGCGAGGAGATATATACCCGAGGCCTATCGTCGGATTGTTACTCGAAGCCTCTGGCCAGGGCATGACATGTTCAGAGTATGAATCTCTTAAATACATGAGAGTAATTAGAATCCGTAGGACGAGAAAACGTTACTTGGGCTAGGTGTGACGTAGTCAGCCTAGTGGGGACTGACACACATAGACCATGTCCTGAACCAAGTAGGTATAAGATGGTGAAGGGAATGTGACACAATTCATTATAGCTGCTGAAGGGTTTCAGAATTGTTTCTGAGGTCAACCGTTGATCTTTCGATTAATTGGGGATCATGATGTACTACTAGGTGTCACTCATGATCGTTCTATAATTAATTGATTAATTATAGACGGCCAACATAAATCGAAAGCCTATTTAGTCACACGCACTACGAGTAATCTGAGGGATTTAAAACGAGTTGAAAATTAGATTTTCCAATCAAGAAAGATTAAGTTTGGTTGAGTCAAATGATTAGTCAAAACTGAATTTATTTCAGACGCATCGGAAGCATAGAATGGCTAAGTCTTTTAAAGACTTAATGGGTGAATTAAATAAGTTTAATTCATTAAGGGATTTGATCCAAGGTGGTATGTTTTATTATAAGCTTAAAATAATCCATGGGATTGATTAAAATAAACTAAAGAGTTGGTTTGTTTTATAAAAATTTATAATAAATCAAAGATGACAAAATTTAATCCGTTGGTGGGTTTTGAACCATGAACCTATGGTTTGGATGAAAACTTAGCCGATCACTTGAGTTGAATTCTCTTGTGTGTAAATTTTGGCCCGTAATTTATTTGAACCAAGATGGGTCGGCCAAGGAGAATATTCTCCTTGGTTTGGCCGGCCCTCTCTCTTCTTCTCTTTTGTTTCTGTTTTAATCAATCATGGATTGATTGGAGATTTATTCCATAAGATGGAAGAGGCTTGATTGATTTTTATCATGAATTAAAATTTGATTTTAATCATGAGACAAAAATCAATTATGGTTTGATATAAAAATTATGCCAAAATTAAGAGGCTTGATTGTTTTTTTATCATGAATTAAAATTTGATTTTAATCATGAGACAAAAATCAATTATGGTTTGATATAAAAATTATGCCAAAATTGAGAGGCTTGATTGAAGAGGAGCTCCCTATATAAAGGACCCAAGGGGTGCCATGAAAGATGATCCATCCAAGTATTCTTGCCTGGGCTCTCTCCCTCTCCTCCCTTCTTCCTCTTGGCCGGTCACAAGGTTCTTCTCCCTTCTTCTTGCTGTGAGCACAAGGAGAAGCACCGAGGCGACGAAGTTCTTCCGTTGGGACGTTCTTCCTCTCTGGCCATCATCACCTTGGGATTGGGCGCAAGTCATCTTCCTCCTTCTCGCCGGAATTGTGATTCCGGCCAACCTTGGTAGTGAGTTTTTCGATGTGATTACTTCTCTCTTGGTTTTTCTTGTCGCGTTCTCGGAGAATCTAGTAGTTCTCGAGAACACGAAACTCGTGGCTTTGCGAAGTCATCCCGAAGATACTCGGCGTGGACGCGAATAGAGGCAAAGCTTCCGAGGGACACTTACGGTTGGATCTCGTCCCTTCCTTCGAGTTACGCGAGGTAATAAGTAAATTAGTTTACGTTTCTGCAAAATTTTAAATATATGATCATGTCTACTACTCCATATGAGACGTAGAATAGTAAGAAACCTCATTTATCTCACCTAAAGATATGGGGTTGTCCTGCTTATGTAAAGCGGACTGTATCAGACAAATTGGATGCTAAGTCTGATAAATGTCTATTTATAGGATACCCTAAGGAAACGAAGGGTTACCAATTCTATCATCCCTTGAAACAAAAGGTGTTTGTTTCAAGGCATGCTGTATTTCTAGAAAAAGAATTTCTTTTACAAGAAAATAGTGGGAGTAGCATTGAACTTGAAGAAGTTCAAGAAACTCCAATAGACATTACAGAGACACCTAGTCTAGACCCACAACCAATAACTCATAATGATGAGCTATCAGTTGAACCTAAAACAACACCACTTCTTCGTAGGTCTGATAGGACACGCAATATTCCTGAGAGATATAGATTTCTCATAAGTGAATCGAACGACGTGTTACTCATTAACGATGACGAACCTATCAGTTATGAAGATGTTCTGAAAAAATCAGAAAGGGATAAATGGCTTGAAGCCATGAAGTCGGAAATGGATTCCATGTACAAAAATCAAGTATGAGACTTGGTTAACCCACCTGAAGGGATTAAGCCCATAGGGTGCAAGTGGGTTTTCAAGAAGAAAACCGACATGGAAAGTAATGTTGTTACCTTTAAGGCTAGATTAGTGGCAAAAGGATATCGTCAGAAATAAGGAATTGATTATGACGAAACATATTCACCAGTAGTTATGCTTAAATCCATTCGGATGCTCCTGGCCATAGCAGCTCATTATGATTATGAGATATGACAAATGGATGTGAAAACAACTTTCCTTAATGGAAACCTGCTTGAGGATGTATACATGATACAACCTGAAGGTTTCACATCGGTTAATAAAACCAAAGAATGCAAGCTTCGACGATCCATATATGGACTAAAGCAAGCATCCAGGAGCAGGAACATCCGTTTTGATGAGACCATCAAAGAGTTTGATTTCTCACAAAATCCTGACGAACCTTGTGTGTACAAGAAGGTTAGTGGGAGTGCAGTCATATTCCTAGTGTTATATGTCGATGACATATTACTTATAGGAAACGATATATCAGTCTTACAGTCAGTTAAAATTTGGTTGTCCAAAACTTTCTCCATGAAAGACCTGGGAGAAGCAACCTATATCCTTGGGATTAGAATTTATAGAGAAAGATCAAAACGGTTGCTTGGTCTTTCGCAGTCTACATATATAGACCGAGTGCTAGAAAGGTTTAGCATGTCGGAATCCAAGAAAGGTTACCTTCCCATCAGGCATGGGATCAACCTTTCGAAGTCTATGTGTCCGCGCACAGAAGACGAGAGGATTTGCATGAATAAGATTCCTTATGCATCCACGATAGGATCTATCATGTATGCTATGTTATGTACTAGGCCCGATGTATCGTATGCTCTGAGTGACACAAGCAGATACCAGTCTGATCCAGGAATGGATCATTGGGCGGCTGTCAAGACAATCCTCAAGTACTTAAGAAGAACTAAGGATGTATTCCTAATATATGGAGAAGGTGATATGGTGATATGTGGGTATACAGATGTCAGTTTACAGACATATAAGGATGACTCCAAATCTCAGTCCGGATACGTATTTATTTTGAATGGAGGCGCAATAAGTTGGAAGAGTTCCAAGCAAGACACCGTAGCGGATTCTACCACGGAAGCGGAATATATTGCAGCTTCGGAAGCAGCAAAGGAAGCAGTCTGGATCAAGAAGTTTGTCTCAGAACTTGGTGTGGTTCCAACCATTGATGAAGCAATACCGGTTTACTGCGACAACAATAGAGCTATTGCACAAGCGAAGGAACCAAGGTCTCATCAGCGATCCAAACATGTGCTTCGCCGCTATCATCTGATCAGAGAGATTATAAGTAGGAATGATATACAAATTGAGAAAATTCCCACTGAAAGAAATTTAGCGGATCCTTTAACTAAGGCCTTGCCTCAAAGTAAGTTTAAGGGTCATGTTAGAGCCTGTGGTATTGGGTACCGTAGCGATTGACATTAGACCAAGTGGAAGTTTGTTAGATATATGAGAGAAGTGTCTTAAGGCAATCGCCTTATGATTGTAATCATTTATTCTAATAAATGAATATTCACTATTTGAGTATACATGTTTGTGTATTTGATTGAGATCTTAAACTCATTTACTGAATACCCGCAATACAATTCACAACATGAGAGAATTTGTGATGAATTCACAACTAGTGATTATCTCTACATGTGCAATTGTGAAGTATTGAAATTGTCCCTAGTCGATGAATTGCTAAATACGGACACTATCAATTCTGTTGATACTAGCATGGGTTATTCTCTAATTAGCTGATTCTCACTGGCTGGTGACATTGAGATGTTCGGAGATAAACATGAATGCTAGTTAAGGGAACTAGTTCATTGGAGTGACTGGCTGTAAAACTTCCTATGGTGATCTACATATAGATATGTCAATGAAGTTCTTACTACAGCTTAAGTGCGATGTTCCTTTGACTTGCGGTGTTCAAGTCATCTTGGTCATAGAGACTTATACTTTGACATCTTAAGCAAGCATCTCCAAGGAGGTGTGGACCCAGGATGATTGGGTATAAGCCGAAGTGCCCGAAGATGTTTGAACAGCCTACAAAGGATTCACCACTCCTTGCGAGGAGATGTATACCCGAGGCCTATCGTCGGATTGTTACTCGAAGCCTCTGGCCAGAGCATGACATGTTCAGAGTATGAATCTCTTAAATACATGAGAGTAATTAGAATCCGTAGGACGAGAAAACGTTACTTGGGTTAGGTGTGACGTAGTCAGCCTAGTGGGGGCTGACACACATAGACCATGTCCTGAACCAAGTGGGTATAAGATGGTGAAGGGAATGGGGCACGATTCATTATAGTTGCTGAAGGGTTTCAGAATTATTTCTGAGGTCAACCGTTGATCTTTCGATTAATTGGGGATCATGATGTACTACTAGGTGCCACTCATGATCGTTCTATAATTAATTGATTAATTATAGACGACCAACATAAATCGAAAGCCTATTTAGTCACACACACTACGAATAATCCGAGGGATTTAAAACTAGTTGAAAATTGGATTTTCCAATCAAGAAAGATTAAGTTTGGTTGAGCCAAACGATTAGTCAAAACTGAATTCATTTCAGACGCATCGGAAGCATAGAATGGCTAAGTCTTTTAAAGACTTAATGGGTGAATTAAATAAGTTTAATTCATTAAGGGATTTGATCCAAGGTGGTATGTTTTATTATAAGCTTAAAATAATCCATGGGATTATTTTATCATGGATTAAAATAAACCAAAGAGTTGGTTTGTTTTATAAAAATTTATAATAAATCAAAGATGACAAAATTTAATCCATTAGTGGGTTTTGAACCATGGACCTATGGTTTGGATGAAAACTTGGTCGATCACTTGAGTTGAATTCTCTTGTGTGTAAATTTTGGCCCGTAATTTATTTGAACCAAGATGGGCCGGCCAAGGAGAATATTCTCCTTGGTTTGGCCGGCCCTCTCTCTCCTTCTCTTTTGTTTTTGTTTTAATCAATCATGGATTGATTGGAGATTTATTCCATAAGATGGAAGAGGCTTGATTGATTTTTATCATGAATTAAAATTTGATTTTAATCATGAGACAAAAATCAATTATGGTTTGATATAAAAATTATGCCAAAATTAAGAGGCTTGATTGTTTTTTATCATGAATTAAAATTTGATTTTAATCATGAGACAAAAATCAATTATGGTTTGATATAAAAATTATGCCAAAATTGAGAGGCTTGATTGAGGAGGAGCTCCCTATATAAAGGACCCAAGGGGTGCCATGAAAGATGATCCATCCAAGTATTCTTGCCTGGGCTCTCTCCCTCTCCTCCCTTCTTCCTCTTGGTCGGCCACAAGGTTCTTCTCCCTTCTTCTTGCCATGAGCACAAGGAGAAGCACCGAGACGACGAAGTTCTTCCGTTGGGACGATCTTCCTCTCCGGCCATCATCACCTTGGGATTGGGCGCAAGTCATCTTCCTCCTTCTCGCCGGAATTGTGATTCCGGCCAACCTTGGTAGTGAGTTTTTCGATGTGATTACTTCTCTCTTGGTTTTTCTTGTCGCGTTCTCGGAGAATCTAGTAGTTCTCGAGAACACGAAACTCGTGGCTTTGCGAAGTCATCCCGAAGATACTCGGCGTGGACGCGAATAGAGGCGGAGCTTCCGAGGGACGCTTACGGTTGGATCTCGTCCCTTCCTTCGAGTTACGCGAGGTAATAAGTAAATTAGTTTACATTTCTGTAAAATTTTAAATATATGATCATGTCTACACAAGATAAAGTTGCATGCTTAGATATGTGGTTAAATAATCTGAGAAATTATTTATGCTAAATCTTCTGCTGCACATAATTAATTTTAAAATTACGAACCCGCATCCATGTCAACATGCACCCGGACCCAACAGCTCGGACTCCAGCATGCCCGGAGCTGTTACGAGTGCCCAGAGTTAGCTGTCTTATCACAAAGTAGCCATTTTCAGCCATTACAGAATGGATCAAAGTTCACCATACTTCAAACACCCTGAGCAACTCTAGGCGCCCTGAATGTGTCATGTCAACAATGGATAAGTTCTTTCGGGGGTTATAAATAGATCTCTTGAGCTCAGAAAGAAACACGAGACACTTTGTATTCATCTCTAATTGTGTTATAAACTTCTGTGCTCTCACTTACTTGTGAGAGGCTTCTCCGCTTGCATCAAAGGAGATCTTTTAATGAAGCTTTAACATCTTAGATCACCAACGTAGCCATTTTCAGCCATTACAGAATGGATCAAAGTTCACCATACTTCAAACACCCTGAGCAACTCTAGGCGCCCTGAATGTGCCATGTCAACAATGGATAAGTTCTTTCGGGGGCTATAAATAGATCTCTTGAGCTCAAAAAGAAACATGAGACACTTTGTATTCATCTCTAATTGTGTTCTAAACTTCTGTGCTCTCACTTACTTGTGAGAGGCTTCTCCGCTTGCATCAAAGGAGATCTTTTAAAGAAGCTTTAACATCTTGGATCACCAACCATTCATGTTGCAAACCAAGTAACTCTTTTGACTCTTTCTTTTATGTTAGTTATTCTTTTCTAATTAATAGTGTGTCTTTGCTAGAATAGAAAGCAAGAGATTGATTTTATTTTCTAAGGCTATTCGCCCCCTCTAGTCAGCCCGACATGATTCGATAATTGGTATCAGAGCAAGGCCGCTTTAGAAGAATTAATCATCGCCTGAAACAACAAAGAAATGGTCTAATTGCGCATCTATCTGTCAAAGTTCGAAGAGGAGTTTGCACTTTAGAAATGCAAGATGGATGTATATTTCAAAATTGACTTCGATATTTTATTAACAATCAAATATGAATTTGAAGCTCCTAAGAATCACAATAGAGAAGAAAAAAATAGAGTATTTATGGAGTAAAAAGGAGTAGACCGACTTCATAGCTAACGGCAAAGGAGAGTTCCATCTGCTGAATGTTCTGTGGCCACAAGAAGTCAATCGGATCAACATTTACCACTTCACCAAGGAACTTTGGGAAAAGTTCCTAAAGCTTCACGAAGGAATATTTAAAGCTAAGCTAGTAAGACGGGATCTGCTCCAGAATCAACTGACACACCTCCGAATGGACAATGGAGAAACTATCACACACCTACATACAAGAATCAAGTAACTGATAACTGGACTCACCAACCTTGGAGAATCAGTTGAGACTTAGTCAGATACACCTTGAACTCATTTCCAAGAACACAAGAATAGACTTTGATTGTAGACTCATACTGTTGATGCAGTCTGACCTGATTGTTGTTTTGGTGTTAACACCGATTTAAGTTGGTTGAGTGAGATCAGATAGTTATGTTCGGATGAAGTCCTGGTCGGGGACTGGGCACGAAGTCCTGGTGAGTGAAACTGGGCAAAAGTCCTTGTGAGTGAAGCTGGGTCCTAGCAAGGGAAGCTAGGTGAAGGAAATCCTAGTGAGTGAAGCTAGGTGAAGTAAATCATAGTGAGTGAAGTTGGGTCCTAGCAAGGAAAGCTAGGTGAAGGAAATCCTAGTGAGTGAAGCTAGGTGAAGTAAATCCTGGTGAGTGAAGCCGGGTCCTAGCAAGGGAAGCTAGGTGAAGGAAATCCTAGTGAGTGAAGCTGGGTCCTAGTGAGTGAAGCTAGGTTGGACTAAGTCCCGATGAGTGAAGCTGGGCATGAAATCTTGGTCCGGGGGACTGAGCATAAGTCAGAGAGGGCTTGTGTAATGACCTAACCCGTCGACCCGACCCCTCGGCCCCTTGGGCGGCCAAATTCCATTTTTAGCGGCCCAACAACCTGTCCCTTTTGGTCGTCGATCGTCGACCGTCGTTACTCACAAGAACTTCCCACCCCTGGCTAGTGGATTTTTGCCTTCCCCAAGATTCGAACTCTAGACCTTCAGGCTAAGTACTAGAGTTTATGAATCATGGTAGCCACGGCTCACTTGGTTACCATGATTCATAAACTCTAGTTCTTAGCCTGGAGGTCTAGAGTTCGAATCCTGGGGAAGGCAAAAATCCACTAGCCAGGGGTGGAAAATTCTTGTGAGTAATGACGGTCGACGGTCGACGACCAAAAGGGCCAGGTTGTTGGGTCGCCAAAAATAGAATTTGGCCACCCAAGGGGCCGAGGGGTCGGGTCGACGGGTCGGGTCGACGGGTCGGTTCGACGGGTCGGGTCGTTACAATAAAAAGGCACCCTTTTATGTAGCGACACAGCCCCACTAGCCCCATCAGGCGGCTCTCTAGGTCGTGCCCTACGGTCTTCCCACACCCGGCGGTGGATTTTTGCCTTCCCCATATTCGAACCCTAGACCTCCGGGATAAGTACTAAAGTTCCTTGAATCTGGTCGCGCTCACTTGGCTACCAGATTCAAGGAACTTTAGTACTTATCCCGGAGGTCTAGGGTTCGAATCTGGGGAAGGCAAAAATCCACCGCCGGGTGTGGGAAGACCGTAGGGCACGACCTAGAGAGCCGCCTGATGGGGCTAGTGGGGCTGTGTCGCTACAGCTCGGTAGCTCATTCTCTGGACCGGGTTAGGTTGGAGAGGGCTCGGTAGCTCATTCTCCGGGACCAGACTGAGTTAGAGAAGGCAAGGGAGCCTGTTCTCTGGACTCAGGGTCGAAATGATCAGAGCTGGATCGGTCTGAAGTCCGATCAGGGAGTTGGCACGAACTCTAGATCAGTCTGAAGTCCGATCAAGGAGTTGGCACAAACTCTCTTGATGACTGATCGGTCGGTTGACTGATTCAGAGCCGATCTAGAGAGCTTCTGAGGAATCAGAAGGCCTTTTGAACGGTCTGGTGACCGATCAGAAAACGATCAAAATGGTCACAGAATGATCAGAGGAATTTCTGATCGGTCAGTGGGACCGATCAGATAGGCTCTGGACCGATCAGGAGGTAGCATGATCGGTCTAGCATAAGGCTGATCGGTCAGGCTGACCGATCAGACCTTGGCTGATCGGTCAAGGAGACCGATCAGCCGCCTTGGCTGCCTTAACCCTGATATCACAGTAGGTATAGGGATCGGTCGGGTGATCGATCCCCTCTCTCTGATCGGTCAGTGAGACCGATTGGAACTTCACTGGATCGATCCAAATCGAGTCTGATTGGTCAGGAGGGTGTCTGATCGGTCAAGGTGACCGATCAACGCCTCAAAACTTTAATTCAAATGATTGTCAAATTCTTGATTTGCTTGTAATTCGCTTCTAATTTACTTTGCTAATAACTCTATGAGTGTGTAGATGATACAGAGCTGTGGAGAAGCAAGAAGAAGGGTCCAGGGTGACTTTTATCTGGGCTATTTTGTTTGGTATGTGTTTGCAGGTTTCAACGGCATCTGGCGTCTGGCCTGAAGCTTCAGCTGAAGAGATGACTTCAGTGAGCTCAGAAGGGGTCAGTAGGTCAATGGGTGACGACGTCGTGGGTCAGTGGGTGACGAAGCCTGTAGATGTGCAGAAGGAAGGCTTAAGAAGAAGCTGGCGAAGCAGAAGAGACGGCGGAACGAACAGAAAACAAAGCAAAGGGTTTTTGCTGTGGGTTTTGCTGTGTCGTTGTGCTCTCTGTATTGTTTCTTCTTCCTTGGAGCTTTCTGCTACATTTGTTGTGCTACCTTCTCGTGGTCTCCTGTGCTCAACTTGATACATTTCTAAGATCTGTGGAGAGGTTACTCCACCGAGAAGGAGAAGTTATTTGTCAGATTCTCTCCGGGACTTGATCTGCCGACGATTAAGGGATCACCCACCTCACGGGCACGCCAAGGAGTAGTGGCAAGTTATCCCCAAACCTTGTAAATCTCCTGTGTTAGTGTTTGTTCTGTTGTATTTCTTCCTGTTCTGTTTTTCTACTGCTAACTTGATCCCAGGAGGAAAAAGAAGTCAAAGGTTTTAGTGGGTGGCTATTCACACTCCCCTCTCTAGCCATCCCAGATCCTAACACATACTACATTTCGAAAGACCTCAAGGTAAGTACTTTAGAAGAGCTATTTTCTATCATTGAGCTTCACGAATCTAAATGTGCAAAGTTAAAAAGGGGAAATGGTCAGAACTTAGCACTAAAGGCTGTGGTAGACGAAGCAGATTCAGACACCTCACTTGACGAAGATGAAAAGACGTACATGATAAGAAAGTTTAATAAATTATTTTAAACTAACAATTTTAATAAGTCACAGATAAAAAAGCTACTTTGAAGAAAAAGAAAGGTTCGATATTATAACTGTTAAGAAGAAGGACATATCAAGGACAACTGTCCAAAATTGAAGAATAAAGAAAAAGATAAAGAGAAGAAACTTAGTCGAAACAAGCTAAAGAACCTAAAGGTGATATGGAGCGAATCGTCATCCTCGAAATTTGAACCGGAAGAATATGCCGATCTTACACTAACGGCAAGCCACCAAAAAGAAGACAACGAAACCTCGTCCAAGATGAGCATTGAGGGCATCGATCTAGGGGGAGTGTAAAATGACGAATCTAACACGATAAGTGAGGTACATAATCTGTATCCTGATCAACTTTATGAAGTCATTCAAATGTTAAGCAGAACATTGTGCAAATTATGAACCAAATATGTTAATTTGAAAAATGATAACATGAAGTTGAAATTGAACTTAGCAAATGCATGCCTATACAAAATTTAAGTTGAAAATACTCAATAAAATAACGAACAGTAAAATTAAAGAAGTTTGTAGGCTCAAATTCAAATAATCTTCCAACTTCAAATTGTATAAATTTTTATGAAGGATTAAATTGGTAAGATACGAATTATAGGGGTCAAAATATAAAAGTATTTAAAAATTATATTTTACCCAAATTCTTGATCAATCCTATGGGTAGAAATTAATTTTGTGCTCTAATATTTTTTGTGCATTTTATTAATTGTTAAAATTTCTTTATTTTATTTAAAACTATTGGAAATTGAAAAATCTCTGAAAGGTTCCTTTTTCAAGATGTAATATGCTTTAAATTTTTTAGTGATTAACTCAAATTATTTCTATTCACAGATTTTTTTTTTAATTTTGTTATCATTAAATAATTTTTTACAAATTTTTTATTAAAAAATAAATTTAAAAATACTTTAAATTTTATTTTTGAAAAACTAAATTTTTCAGAGGTTATCCGTTAGATTTTTACTATTCTAACAAATTATCAAGATTTTTTAAATTAGAACTCATTATTTAAATATATATCTCCAAAAAAAACTTTATGCTTTTGTAAATAAATTAACATTCCGCATCCAAAGAAAAAAATATTTTTTCGTGAAAATTTTAGATCTGATATTTTGAAGTATTCACAAAGATTTACAAAATTTTAAAATTTCGGAACAATTGATAATTTTCTATAAATTTTCTATCAGAAACAGAGTTTTTAAATTTAAAATATTTCCAAAATAGATTTTTGACTAAATTAATTTTTTAATAATTCTTGGTTGCATTTTACAAAATATGAAAACTAATGACTTATTTTGAAGAATATTTTTTTTTTTCAAAAACTACTATTTTTCAAAGATAAAGATGTGTCTTAAGTTTTTTTTTTCAAAGATTTTCAATTTTTTTTCAAAGATCAATTTTTTTCTACAACTTGGGAATTTTTTTTCCTTATGTGTTTTTCCCCTTAACCAATATTTTTTATGTGATGAAAAAGGAAGAATATAAGAATTAAGTTAAGGAGAGGTTTAATTGTAATATTTTTCTATACTTGATTGTCAATAATTTTACTGCTTTCAATTTCTTTTTTGTTTGTATTTTCCTAACTTAACTCGGATTAATACACATTAAAAAGAGGAAGATTATAAGTACCCTGGGATAGTTTTGAAGTGGTTAACCAAGTCAAGTTGGGTCATATTAGGTTTTGATGTTTTGTGTCTAAGTGTGTACTAATTTAGGAGTATAAGAAATCGAGCGGAAGACGCGACGAGCGAGAATGAGTACTCAGTACATACGATAGACGAAAAGCTAAAGAAGAGTACACTGATAGAGCGAGAAGGATGCATAACATGTCCGAGGGATGAGAAGCTAAGAAGAAGTCTGCTCGAAGAGAAAGTCGAAAGGTAGGTTCGATGAGCTCAACTTTAGACGATCAGAAATCACCCAAAAACGCAGAAACCTGGTCAACCAACGTTTGACCAAGATGGGGTTGTCCGTAGTAGTTCTGGGCACCTAGAGCAGTTTCGAATGCCTGGGCTCTGGGGTGTCGAAGCTGATACGGGCGCCCGGAGTCAGTTGCCTTATCGCAAAGTAGTCGTTTTCAACCGTTGTGGAGTGGATCAAAGTTGACTATAATTCAGGTGCCCTGAGAAACTCTAGGCACCCCGGATGTGCCACGTCAGCAATAGATAAGTTCTTCCAAGAAGTATAAATAGAGGTCTCAAGCTCAGAAAGAAACACAACACACTTTGTATTCATATCTAATTCTGTTCTAATCTTTTGTGCTCTCGCTTGCTTATAAGAGACTTCTCTACTTGCATCAAAGAAGATCTTTTAGTAGAGCTTTAACATTTTAGATTAGCAACCATCCAAGTTATAAATCAAGTAACTCTTATATATTTTTCTTTTATGTTAGTTATTCTTTTTTAATTAATAGTGTGCCTTTACTAGAATAGAAATTAAAGGATCAATTTTTGTTTTTAGAATTATTCATCCTCTCTAGCCGGCGTGACACAATCTAACACCTTTTTTTTAACCTTTTAAAGAAAATTAATTGTGGATTTCAAAGAGTGATTTATCGAATAATTTTCCTAGACAATAAAGTTTTATAAAATGGAGTTCAAATCACGTGAGTATATTGTATTAGTATTCTTTATCTTATTTGTTTTTGCGTATTTTATTTTCAGTGCATAACTTTATTATTTTCGTGCATTTGCATCAGTGTCTTTAAAATTGATTTTTTTTCCTTTTTAATTCTTTTGAGAAATTTAATTTAAGATGGTTACGGGTTTAAAATCCAATCAGTATCCGATTTCGACCAGCCGGGTTAGAGGGTCTACCTGGTTCCAATCCGTTTTCATTTTCTCGCGGGGTACGCACGTGAGTCCGTCTCTCGCTTTTCTTGCAGAAGGGGGCAGCGTTGTCTAGTTACCGACCCCGACTCGATCCGAAGGCGCTCGTTTCTAGGGTTTGAGTTTGCTTCTGCTCGTTCCGTCTCCAATTCGTAGTAGCGATGGACCTCGATCTCAATGCTCCTCACTCAATGGGAACCACGATCATCGGTGTAACCTACGACGGCGGCGTCGTCCTCGGCGCCGATTCCAGGACGAGCACAGGTCGGTACGAGAAAGTGAAAGAGGAAAGAAAGGATTTAAACAAAAAACTCTCTGAGGAAATCTTCGTTAGAATTCTTTTTGGAATAATTCTCTTCATCATCCTTAATAAGTTTGGTGTTTTTTTTTTTTGGTATTAAGGGATGTATGTCGCAAATCGGGCGTCGGACAAGATCACCCAGCTGACGGACAACGTATACATTTGCCGTTCTGGATCGGTAACCGCCTCGTGATGCTTGCTTGTCAATTGCTTACGTTGAGATATTATGTTGCTTGCCATTAGTATAATTTCATTGCTCAATTCCAGCTGATTAATTTGACGGAGTTGATTTGCTGAATGTGATACTTTATGTTGCTTGGATTACCATTCTGACATTGAGTCGTATTTCTAAATTGTAGATTCTTTACTTGACTAAACTAATTCCTATTATAAACTATGAAGCACCCATATTAATTATTATATTTTTAGTTTAAGTTTATTTCTATTATAAACTATCACTGCTTCTTTTAGTTAAAACTTGTGATTTTTCTTCTAAATTTTTTCCTGCCCTGCACTGTCTATTCCATTCATATTCCTGATAGTCAATATTTTCTCAAATGAGACATGCCCTTAAAATAACATCCCTTTTCTGAATGGTATTTTGTTCTTAGTGCACTGTTACTTTGATGCAATTTTTTCCTGCTTGAAATATGCCTCTCATCTTCTTAGCTCATAAGAGTGATGGAGAGGGCAACCAACAAGTAGACGTAAACTCAAACAGATCGAAATTGTGCTACTGCTGTCGATAACCGTTTCCTTCACAACTAAAATGCTTATCGGAATTTGGACACTGTGACACTTAGATTATCAAAGTTTCTTTTTGCTTCTCTCGTATGAAAAATGTTGGTGACATATTGAATAGAAAGGAGATCTGTCATTCTGTTGTGTAGCTTATGGAATTAGCTTTCTTGTATCCTAGACATTTCATATGTTTGCATTGTTATAAAAGGCGGTAAGCCACTTAGTAAATCAAATGCTATGTGTGAAGTCCCAACATTTAACAAATTTGATGATCGCATAGTCACAGGTCAAACTGAACATATGTGTTGCAAATTACCTTGTCAATCTAAACCTTTGCTGGTTCAGATATTTATGTCGTTGTATCTGCTTCACGTTTTTAATTTGGTCTATATTTCAGTCAGTGTCTTCTTTACTTGCTAACTTATCTCCTGCCTTTGTAAACATCATCAGCCATGGAGGAATTAGTTTTTGTTGAATTGTTATTTCTACGACTCTAATTTTTTCCAAATTTTTATGGACAAAGGCGGCCTTTAACAAATTTGATCTTCCTTGCAGGCTGCTGATTCTCAGGTTATTTCTGATTATGTCAGATACTTCCTTCATCAACACACGTGAGTTAAACTATTATGTTGTTTTTTATATGAACACAAAACTTGATAGTTTGTTATGTGAAGTCTTTGCATAACGATACTAAACGTTAGCCTGCCCTAGTTCTATGATCTGACCAATTAGTATAGGCCATGTGGTTTAACTGGACTTGTTTTTTTTCCCTGCAGAATTCAACTCGGGCAACCTGCAACTGTCAAGGTGGCATCTAATTTAGTTAGATTATTGTCTTATCAAAACAAGGTACCAAACATATTGTTTCCTAGCAAATATGCTCTGCAATGTAACATACCTTTATTATCTCAATTTTCTTGTGATTTTTTATAGAATATGTTGCAAATGGGTGTCATTGTTGGTGGATGGGATAAGTATGAAGGAGGCCAAATATATTCAGTACCCCTTGGAGGGACTATTTTGAAGCAGCCTTTTGCAATTGGAGGTGGGTAAAACAAACTGGATAGTGAGAATCAAAATAAATCTTTTGTTTTCATCATCTCGTGCATGACCGCATGTAATTCTGTCTTTTCTTACAGGATCTGGCTCAAGCTACCTTTATGGTTTTTTTGACCAAGCATGGAAAGAGGGGATGAGCAAAGATGAAGCTGAGGTATGAAATGTGAAGTTGTTGTTTTTTGTTTTTTATTGTAGAGGAGATATTTTGACAAAAGATATAGTTTCTCTGCAGTGATGGTATTGAGCAGAATTTTCTATGTGATATTCTGAATTTTGTGGTGATGCAACTATTGAATAAGGGAATTTGTGTCAAATATTCAGTCCATGATATTTGCCTTAAGTACTTTTGATATATAATTTCATTGTTTTATTTAACTTAGAATGGTGCCCTATTTCTCCTTGAAGCTGATTGTAAATAAATATTCCATTTTTTCATTAACAGTAGACTGGCACATTTCTCTTCTCACTTTCTAAAGAATAATAAGTTTATGTACCAAAAGGAATTCTATATTCTGATTAGAACTGAGATTCTCAAGAATTGAGTTGATTTCTGTGAACTTCTTTTTTTTTTAATACTATGAATGACAGACTGAAGGATTCTATTTGCTTCATTGTTGTTCTGTTATTTTCATCTCAATGCTGAGTGTTCAAACGGTTTTATTTGCATATTCTTCAATTTTAATCTCCTTTCTGTCAATTGCAACATTATATGCAGGCCCCCTGGATTATATTCAAGCAACACTTGAATTCTTTTAATCAGTTATTAGGAAGAAATTATCAGACAGAATTTGACACTTTTTTCATCCAAAATGCAGAAATTAGTTGTGAAGGCCGTCTCTCTCGCTATTGCGCGGGATGGAGCAAGTGGGGGTGTTGTTCGGACCGTTATAGTGAGTATCTTAACTGGATATATATTTTGCAACGAGCACAATTACTAGTGAAAGATTTCACATTTTTGCAGCAAATCCTACAAATATGCATATAGTGGATGCATACTGATAAAATAATTTGCTTGATTCAATTTATAAATTATGAAAACCGGTCCTGCGATCCAAGTCTCAATGCCTTGAGGGAGAGGGTTGAGGGAGATGATTCACGTAGCTTTAAATACTTATAAAGTAATGTTAACGCCAATGCTTTCATACGCTTATTTGTACATTTGCATACCTTCAATAAGTACTTGCTAGATCCTCAGAGATCCCAGAAATGTCTCTCAATTTCCTTGGATGATAAAATTTGATATGATTTAGTGAAACAAATTTGCTGATTGGCCTTTTCAATTAATTTCTTTTCCTTTGTTAATATAAAAGTATCGGCAGACTAATTGCGTCGGAGCTTTGTCTAGATTATGCTTCTCAGTTGTTTTTCTGATGCCTTAACAGATAAATGCCGATGGTATCACAAAGAATTTCTACTCCGGTGACTCGCTACCTCTGTGGCATGAAGAGCTGGAGCCACAGAACTCCCTTCTCGACATCCTCTCATCCAGCAGCCCGGAGCCGATGAGCACTTGATCTATCACACGAACGACTGAACACCTTTCATCTTTGAATTTGTGTCGTTTTAGACTCCATGATGTTGGTCCAGCTTTATCGAATACTTTAGTTCAAAGATATGTTTTTGGGGCACTGGATTTGCATTCGCCATATTACTTTTATAAGATATATCGTGTTTGCATATTAAAATCCAGGAATTAATACTTGCATTTTATTTCATTCTCTATGGAAATTTCCCAATATGTTCTGAATAGTAATATTGTTAGTTTAAATTTATCTTTAAAAATGTACTACTAGTGTTTCCACTCTCTTTGTCACTTTACTCTCTCCCTTAGTTCTTAATACTTAAACGATCAAGGGGATTTAAAACAATTATCACGTCATCGCAAAACAAGTTTTGTTCATAAATGGTTTTATATGAAATTTGTTCAATTAAATTTAATGAAAATTTAAAAAAATGATGATTTACGGAAAATTTTCAATTAAATTTATATCGATATAAATTGTATGAAATTAAAAATGATTAAAGAAGTTTTTTTTAACGTCGATCGATCGGTTCTATAAAAATTTTTTATCGGATACATGAGTAAATCAGAAAGTGTTCGAGGTGAATGATCCAGAAGTCCAATGTCTCAGGGTTTGCGTCTCATTTGGAAAAATTTTTTTTACAAAATATATCGTAATTAGAGATCGAATCGTGAATGTCTGAATTAATAATTAGTCGTCATTCTACTTCATTATAGTCCGGGAGCAAATTGTATGAAATTAGGAATAAAAATAGAATGTTAATTGCCCTAAATTACAATTAAACACCTACAACTTATCTCCATCTTCCAAATGCTAATTTTTTTGACGTAAGACAACTACAGTGGTCAAAATGAAAATTTTCTCACGTTTATATATAGTCTCCCGCCCCGGGCGAAACCCTAATAGACTCTTCGGGATCGTCACTGACGCCGCCGACGACGCCGCGATGCCTCCGAAGCTCGATCCCACCCAGATAGTGGACGTCTACGTTCGAGTCACCGGGGGAGAAGTCGGTGCCGCCAGCTCGCTGGCTCCAAAGATCGGCCCGCTAGGTCTCTCCCCGAAGAAGGTAGGAGAGGACATCGCCAAGGAGACGGCCAAGGACTGGAAGGGCCTCCGCGTGACGGTGAAGCTCACTGTGCAGAATCGGCAGGCCAAGGTCAGCGTGGTACCGTCCGCCGCCGCCCTCGTCATCAAGGCACTCAAGGAGCCCGAGCGCGATCGTAAAAAGACGAAAAACATCAAGCACAATGGCAACATCTCCCTTGATGACGTCATCGAGATTGCCCGGGTGATGAGGCCCAGGTCCATGGCCAAGGATCTCTCTGGTACCGTGAAGGAGATCCTGGGCACCTGTGTCTCCGTCGGCTGCACGGTCGATGGAAAGGACCCCAAGGATCTTCAGCAGGAGATCAGCGATGGAGATGCCGAGGTACCACTCGAATGAGCTCAGTTATCGCCTCTATTAGTAAATGGGTTATCAATTGTATCAAAATCGCTCTTTTTATCAATCTCTTTCCGTTGTTCAAGTCTCTAGCATTTCTGGTTCTGAGACCATGCAAAACTGCGGACGGTTTAAATTCGATCTGGTAGTTTTAATAATTATTTTTCTGTTCTTGTTTCCGTAGGAATCATCTACTTTTGCGATCAATTTTTATTTATTGGTCTGAGAATATGTCGAATCGTGGGTGGAGTTTGAATTTGATATGGTTGCTTTGTGAAGTATTGATATGCATTGATATGTTCGTGTTTCGGTATTGATATGACTCGCGTGTCGTACCGCGAGTATCAAATACAATCAAAGTATCGAACTCCTCTAAACTAATGTAGCATAGAGTAACTCGAGTCGTCTCCTAACGAATGTAGTTGATGCATGATAAACCTTAGGATCATATGTTATTGCTTTTGAGTTTTTGATATCAAACTGGGGTTTGGATTTGAACGCTAAGACTACGAAAGGAAATAGCAAAGCGGGTATGAAATTTAGTTCTAATTAAGGAAAGACAATGCAGATAAAAAAAATCTAATTTAACCTAACTACAATTGCAGCAAAGAAAAGACAATATGAAAGAAGCATTCAAGAAATAAAGCATCAATGAAACCTAGACATGGAACAAAACCTATAGCATTAAAGAAATCTAGACTGATCTAACCTAATTGTATTTAAATGAAGACATGAAACTTAAAGCAATAGAAGAGCAATACAAAACAAGAGTTAATCAACTAAGAAACATCACAATTGAAATTAACTGTTCTAAGAAACATTTAATCGAACACGATAGACATGTTTTAAATGACTTCAAGTACGTGCAATTTGAATTGGGGAAGATCCATCTAATACAAATATTCAACTTCCAACACATAACCTTCAACTACATTAACCCAATCAAACGATATGATGAAAAAACCAATTAATCCAATCTAAAGAACTGTTGTGAAACTGATGGAGGCTGGATGAAGGATTGATAATCTGTGCTGGGAAAGAGATCTACTGGCTGCTGGATCTGTTGTGAAGTAGAGGAACTGTGAAGGAAATCTGCTGCTAACTGAATTGCTGAAAGGTAGTTGCTGATGAAGGAACTGTCGACTGCTAGAAATAATGAAGTGCTGCTGGAATTGAAGAGGTGGTTGCCGGATCTAACTTGATGAAGAAGAACAAAGAAGAAGCTGCAAAGAAATAAACTGCTGAAATTAAAAGAATTGCTGTAAAGGAAAACAAATGAAGAAACTGCTGTAAAGAAACGGATCGCCGGTGGTGAAGGAAGATGGTTGGTTGTTTCCTCTCAACCCGAGAGGAAGCTGGCGAAGGAGATGGTCGACTAGGGCTCGAACCCCGGGCCCTAGCTCGTGCGATGGCGTGCGGTGGAGAAAGATAGCCGGTCGCTTCCCTCAACCCGAGAGAAAGCTGCGGTGAAGTCGACTAGGGTTCGGACCCCGAGCCTTAGCTGTGCGGTGATGATCCGGCCGACGGCGATGAAGATGGAGGAGATCCGCCGGCGGGAGGAGATGAGGTGAAATGGCTGAGGAAGAAGGAGCTTGCCCTTTGCCGATCGATCCCTCTTTTTTTTGCGCGATGAGGCTCTTGTGTGTATCTAACTGATTCGGCTCGGCAGTTGGGTTCGGTCCCTTGATTCAGCCAGCCCAGCCAGTTGAGTTCGACCCAGATTGGGTTCAATCAGCCCTTTTGGTTTAGTCCAAGTTCAGTGGTTTGGTCAGCCTCAATTAACCCAGTTGAGTTCAGCCCAGCAGTTCGGTTCAGTCAAGCCAAGCCAGCTTCAGCTTAGCACTTGGTTCAGCCAAACCAAGCCAGTTGAGTTCAAGGCTCACAGCATCGGAAGGAAATTAGCAACGGATGGCTGAGATCGATTTGACTTCATCCAACGGTCGGATCTCTTCAGATCTGAACCAAACTCCACAGATCCCAATCAATGGTCCTGATCTACCCGTTCCCAGCTCGGATTAACCAGATCAGTGACGGATGGTCCAGATCTTCCCTTTTCTTGAATGGATGGTCTAGAACATCTTGAGCTTGATCCAACGGTCAGATTACTTCTGATTTGGCTGAAATTTTCAGATCTTGATCTATGGTCATGATTGATTCTATCTTGAACTCGGATTGACCAAAAGTTGACCGATGGCTCAGATCTAGCCGTTCTCTGGAATGGACGGCTCCTATTAATCCGATGCTTGATCCCTTTGATCTGGATCCACTGCTGACTCAAGTCTGATTCGATTTGATCTAGGTCCATGATCATTTGAAGCCTATAAAATGATATTCAAATTTAGTGCCAAAAATATTCCACATATACAAAGATTTGAATTAAAAGTCAAAATAGAGGAAATACATGAACCCTAATACAATTGCAAACTTAAGCATATAAAATGTGGATCAAACATGGATTTTAGAGCCTAAAATAATCAACAAAATGGTGGTTATCAAACTCCCCCACACTTATTCTTGGGCGTCTCGCACAAGTCACCTAGTAAACTAAGGATGTATCCCCCTAGATTATTCTCAATCATAGTTAGAAACAATTGAAAGAAAATTACATAGGGTTGTCAATTCTCAAAAATCTAAGATCAATGGACTAGAGACTTGTCCTTAAATCAACAACTTAACATTTTCATCCTTCATGATTCATTGAGATTAATTTAACTCACTAAGCCTTTCAAGGGAAGTTTTGGTGGCTCTCTTCTTGAGTTCTAAGTTCATGATGAAAATGGAGCTCACTCAAACACACATGCTTTTTGCACTACCATAGGCTTGCTTGTTATCTACTCTCCACCATTACTCATGAATTGGATCCACACCTACAAAACTTATTCAAACAAGTTAAATAAGATATATGCAATGATAGAGATGAAATAGAAAATTGAGGGACTTAATACTTATGAATCACGATAAAGAAAATAAAGAATATGATATGACAAAAAGATATGGCAAAGCAAAGAAAATAATATGATAAGGAAACATGGAAAAGAAATATAGCATGATAAGAAAATATGGAAAAATTAAGGAAAGTGGAAGACTTGGACACTCAAAAATGTATCCCAATGCATTTTGCCCATTTCTTTTGAAAAATGCATCCCAACTTCAAATTCAAAATCTAACCTTGATTTCCACTTCATATTTTTCTTTTCTTTTCTTCTGTTTTTTGTTTCCAACTTCTCTATTTTTTTTCCAATGATTCAGCTACTCCATAGTTTCACTTCTTCATCTTGGAGCTTTTTATGATAATTGAGAACTAAGTACTCCACATACACTTTTAGCTCTTGTAACCCACTTGGCACATTTTTGCTTATTGATTGCCAAAAATTTCAATTGTCCTCAAAATTTGATAATATGCTTGCATCCTCCCCCACACTTAAACTTTTGTCCGTCTCGGGCAAAATAACATTAAGAAACATTAAGGTATCCAAGTCAAGGCAAGATATTATGATGAACATGAAAAAGAGGGAAAGAAAATATGATATAAGAGTGTATCAACAAGGAAATTGCAAAAATGATATAAGAAAAGAAACAAAGTGATTTACCTCTATAAATGTGGTCTAATCATAGAAATATAGCTTTGAAATAACCTAAGCAAGTTCTAGAGTACAATCACATGTGTGTATCACAAAAATTTGGCCAACTCCTCACTAGGTAAAAAGAATTCATCTCAATTCATCAATTTAGAATCCAATACTAAGAAGTACTCAAACATCCAAGAATTTTCATCCAATGGCGTAAATCCTAAGTTTTGACAACCAAATTTAATTTACTTTCAAAGGACTCTAAAACGATATAAGAAAATCCAGATGGATACATTTATTCCTAATCATGCAAGAAGTAAAATGCCAAATGATTCACATGATATCTGCAATGACTTTTATGCATTTTAAACCATCTAAGCATTTATTAGTAAGAACATCACTCAACAGGAAACATTTATTGCATTGACAACTTAAAATGATATTTACAATAACGTAAGAGTGTGAGAAAGTTAAATACTCCCCTTCAAATTGGGTGGAGGGCACGGAGCATCCATCTTGGGAGAACTATTCTCAAGTAGTCAATCTTGTAGTGCACGGATTTCTCGCTTGACAATTTAGCACAAGCATCTTTCGGTGGTCGGAGACGATTAAGGTTCAGAATCCATTCGTGGGGTAGATAATTAAAATTCAAAGAGAACTCGACCCCTCCCACTGCATACTCCTTAGAAGTCCTTCCGGGAGGTTGTAGGCTATTAAGTTTCAGCACCCATTCTAAAAGCCTACGGGATCCTGCAAAACCATGTATAGAAAATACCTCCCGCACGCATGCAGGGTAAGAAAAGAGTGAAATGTGAATAGCCTCTACATAAAATGACTCAAGATATGCGTCACATCCTATGAAATCAATTTTCGGTACCTCAATAAATTTATCACAATTATTTTCTACAAAAGATGCATCAAGAAACTCATCAAAAACAATGAAATCCATTTTGGGCACCTCTATCAGTTTTTCACCATCAATATCTGCATAGGATGTATCAAGAAATATATCACAACCAACATCAATTTGAGACATTTCTAAATGTTTTTCGCAATCCATATCTACAAAAGATGTACCAAGTAATTCACCACATTCAACAAAATCAATTTTAGGTGCCTCTATAGGTTTTTCGCAAACAATATCTACAGAAGATATGCCAGTAAATTCATCACAATAAGCACAATCAATTTTAGGCACCTCTACGAATTTTCCACAATCAGCAATTACATGAGACGTATCACAACATGCTTTACATTCTACAACCTCAACACTAGGTACCTCTATGAATTTTTCACAATCAAATTCTACAAAAGATGTATCCATAAGTGTATCACAAACAATAAAATCAGTTTGAGGTACCTCCATTGATTTTTCCAAAGACATAAGAGGAATACTTACCTGATCGTGCTGAAGAATACCTAGAGGTGCTACAAGAGTAGATGTAACTGTGGTCCCCTCCTGGTCATGTACATGCTCCATTTCAGGTTCAGGTTCTGGCGGACACTCAACTGAAGCAGGTGATTCTTGGGTTCTTGCTTCCACCATGCAAGTCCCTACACTTCCTGGCTTTTCCTCTGAATCTTCTAATGTATCAATCAATGGTGGTGGTCCCTGGGGCTCAGTGCAATTCCCTACACCTATAAAATCATCTCCAGCACATGCTTCCTCAACCATTCCTGCAACAACCAAATTAGAAAAATTAGGATCATCAACAACTATATCATCACAAAATAAAAGTATAGAATATTTGATCATGTAAAGTTTCAGAATTGAATTCAAAACTATCACAAGCTCTGCTATCAATCTCCTCCATTGCCTCTAAACCAGTAGGAATGGGTAATTCCTGGGGCTCAGTGCAATCCCCTACACTCTCAATCCTATCCTCTGGATCTCCTGATACATCAACCAATGATGGCGGTCCCTGGGGCTGAGTGCAATCCCCTACACCTGTGAATTCATCTGCAATGCAAGCTTCCTCAGTAGTATCTGCAACAACCATATTAAAAATATTAGGACCAACAGTAACAATATCATCGCAAAATAAAATTCTAGAATGATCCTGTGGGGCTTCAGCTTCGAATTCAAGGCTGCCACAAGCTTTACTGTCAGTCTCCTCCAATGCCTCTATCTCTACTGCATCTTTAACCTTATCTGAGCTAAAATCTCCTCCTACTATGTCAAGTGAAACATCATCATCGATAAACTCTGCCTCAACAACTTCATCTGAAATATCCATGCTATAGCTAGAAGGATCCTCTCCATGCCCCTCAGAATCAAAAGTGGCTTGAGAAGATGATTGTTCTAATCTTTAGGCTTGTATTTGATTCATTTGATTAACCAATTATCCAAGGCGTCTTTCAATGTTTTGAAGACTTTGTAGCTCAAAATCATAATTAGGCGGTGAATTCTGAGAATAGGACTCTTGAGGCTGATTGAATTGTTGATTTGGTTGTGAAAATTGCTGAAAATTTGGCTGGGAGCTTGGTTGAAATTCCTGAAAATTATGGTTCTAAAAACTCTGATCCTGGAATTGAAAACTCTGAAATGGAGGCTGAAAATTCTGATCGTGTGGTGGAAAATATTATTGTGAAGGATGAAATCCATTCTAATTTTGATATTGGAGAGTCTGAAATGGTTGGAACCCCTGCTGAAAATTCTGACTTGGTTGAAAGGATAGCTGATCTTGTTGAAATTGTTGTTGAAATTGATCATTTGGGTGCTGAAAATTCTGGGAAGGCGGCTGTAAATCATTATAGAGCTGTGAATGTTGTTGGAAACCTTGACAAATTTGCTGGTTTTGTTGAAATGGTTGAAAATTTTGCTGAAAATTTGGATTGTACCATTGCTGAAAATTCTGAAATGATGGTTGAAATTGCTGTGGTTGATTGAAATGTTGGTACTGTTGCAAATCTGAACAGGGCTGCTGAAATTGTTGAAAAGTCTGACATTGTGGTTGCCCTTGCTGAAATTGATAATTTGGTTGATGAAATTTTGATTGGGACTGCTGAAAATATTGGTCCTGCTGAGTTGAAAACATTTTTGAACTGCAGTCCCGTCACAAAACAAACAAAATGGCAGCAACCGTACACAAAAAATAAAGCAATCAAGAATAGAATCAAAGGATATAATTATCAAGCACCACTATATTCCTCGGCAACGGCGCCAAATTTGATATGACTTGTGTGTCATACCGCGAGTATCAAATACAATCAAAGTATCGAGCTCCTCTAAACTAATGTAGCATAGAGTAACTCAAGTCGTCTCCCAACGAATGTAGTTGATGCATGATAAACCTTAGGATCATATGTTATTGCTTTTGGGTTTTTGATATCAAACTGGGGTTTGCATTTGAACGTTAAGACTACGAAAAGAAATAGCAAAGCGGGTATGAAATCTAGTTCTAATTAAGAAAAGACAATACAGATAAAGAAAATTAATTTAACCTAACTACAATTGCAGCAAAGAAAAGACAATATGAAAGAAGCATTCAAGAAATAAAACATCAATGAAACCTAGACATGGAACAAAACCTATAGCATTAAAGAAATCTAGACTGATCTAACCTAATTGCATTTAAATGAAGACATGAAGCTTAAAGTAATAGAAGAGCAATACAAAACAAGAGTTAATCAACTAAGAAACATCACAATTGAAATTAACTGTTCTAAGAAACATTTAATCGAACATATGATAGACATGTTTTAAATGACTTCAAGTACGTACAATTTGAATTGGGGAAGATCCATCTAATACAAATATTCAACTTCCAACACATAACCTTCAACTACATTAACCCAATCAAACGATCTGATGAAAAAACCAATTAATCCAATCTAAAGAACTGTTGTGAAACTGATGGAGGCTGGATGAAGGATTGAGAATCTGTGCTGGGAAAGAGATCTATTGGCTGCTGGATCTGCTGTGAAGTAGAGGAACTGTGAAGGAAATCTGCTGCTAACTGAATTGCTGAAAGGTAGTTGCTGATGAAGGAACTGCCGACTACTGGAAATAATGAAGTGCTGCTGGAATTGAAGAGGTGGTTGCCGGATCTAACCTGATGAAGAAGAACAAAGAAGAAGCTGCAAAGAAATAAACTGCTGAAATTAAAAGAATTGCTGTAAAGGAAAACAAATGAAGAAACTGCTGTAAAGAAACGGATCGCCGACGGTGAAGGAAGATGGTTTGTCGTTTCCTCTCAACCCGAGAGGAAGCTGGCGAAGGAGATGGTCGACTAGGGCTCGAACCCCGGGCCCTAGCTCGTGCGATGGCGTGCGGTGGAGAAAGATGGTCGGCTGCTTCCCTCAACCCGAGAGAAAGCTGCGGTGAAGTCGACTAGGGTTCGGACCCCGAGCCCTAGCTGTGCGGTGATGATCCGGCCGACGGCGATGAAGATGGAGGAGATCCGCCGGCCGGAGGAGATGAGGCGAAATGGCTGAGGAAGAAGGAGGTTGCCCTTTGCCGATCGATCCCTTTTTTTTTTTTGCGCGATGAGGCTTTTGTGTGTATCTAACTGATTCGGCTCAGCAGTTGGGTTCGGTCCCTTGATTCAGCCAGCCCAGCCAGTTGAGTTCGACCCAGATTGGGTTTAATCAGCCCTTTTGGTTCAGTCCAGGTTCAGTGGTTCGGTCAGCCTCAATTAATCCAGTTGAGTTCAGCCCAATAGGCCGGTTCAGTCAAGCCAAGCCAGCTTCAGCTTAGCACTTGGTTCAGCCAAACCAAGCCAGTTGAGTTCAGGGCTCACAGCATCAGAAGGAAATTAGCAACGGATGACTGAGATTGATTTGACTTCATCCAACGGTCGGATCTCTTCAGATCTGAACCAAACTCCACAGATCCCAATCAATGGTCCTGATCTACCCGTTCCCAGCTCGGATTAACCAGATCAGTGACGGATGATCTAGATCTTCCCTTTTCTTGAATGGATGGTCTAGAACATCTTGAGCTTGATCCAACGGTCAGATTACTTCTGATTTGGCTGAAATTTTCAGATCTTGATCTATGGTCATGATTGATTCTATCTTGAACTCGGATTGACCAGAAGTTGACCGATGACTCAAATCTAGCCGTTCTCTGGAATGGACGGCTCCTATTAATCCGATGCTTGATCCCTTTGATCTGGATCCGCTGCTGACTCAAGTCTGATCCGATTTGATCTAGGTCTATGATCATTTGAAGCTTACAAAATGATATTCAAATTTAGTGTCAAAAATATCCCACATATACAAAGATTTGAATTAAAAGTCAAAATAGAGGAAATACATGAACCCTAATACAATTGTAAACTTAAGCATATAAAATGTGGATAAAAATGAATTTTAGAACCTAAAATAATCAATAAAATATTGGTTATCAGGTATCCATCAGCTACTTTTGCAATCAAAATCATTTCTATTTTCAACTATTCTGTGTGTTTTCTCGCCATAATGTTTACTTGTTGGCTTTCTTGATAGCTTTGGCTACACTTATTGCATTTGTGACTTGGTACTTGTTCACTTGTGAGCACCGGAAAGTGGATAGATTAAATATAGGAAAAATAGAAGAAACAAAGAATGGAGTTTTATTTTATTTTATTTTTTAAGAATGTTGAATTGGATGTGTGACTATAAAAGATGGACAAAATAAGAAATTAGAAAGATATTGAGAAAATTGAGGTTATTAGGAAAAAGGTTAGAGATGCATTCAAAATAGAAACATTATGTAGGTATACTATTAATAAATATCCAAATTAGATAATGTGAGTAAGGTTGAACATTTGGTTAAAACCTAACTGAATCGATTTTTTTTCATCAAATCGAACCGACTGAATTAAAAAAAATTGAATCGATATTTTATCGGTTAATTCGGTTTTTAATCGAATTATTCAAAAAAATAGTTTTTAAAATAAAATTCAGTTTGTTTTAAATAAAAATCAATTTTTTTAAAATAAAAAATTAATTTTGGGTTAAAAATTCGATTAATTCGGTCTATTCAGTTTAACCGAATAGGAAAGTTGAAAATCGAAACTGAACTGAATTAATTGATTTTTTTAGGAAAAAAACCGAATTGTCGAATAGACCGAACTGAAATTTAAAATTTGATTATTTTATTCGATTTATTCAGTTTAATCGAATTTTTACTCATCCCTAAATGTGAAAATATATATAAGCAAAGAAGATTTAATTAATATGAAAGAATAAGAAAATTTATTTATATATAAAGGTTGATATAGCATGAGAGAAGCCTGATGAATTAGGTGTCATTTGAGATAGAGAACATGGCAGGCTTCTCATTCTTGGTGTCATAAGACGATTCGTCCGCCCCGCCCCCTCCCAAGGCCAACACGAGGCTTCTCATTCTTAATCTTTGGTTGCAAGTGGAGGATTTGAATATTTTTTTGTTTTAATTTTTTTTGTTTTAATTTCTTTTTACGGAATGAATTGAACATTGGCGAAGAGAACTCGGCCATGAGAGGTTGTTCCTTGTAACTATGCAAACAAATTTGGTTATAGTGTTTGTATATGACATTTGCAATTCATAAATGCAGTAAAAGTTCTGATTTGGTTCAAAAAAATGGAGTCTTTTGACACTTCAATTTTGCATGCATTGTAATTTTAAGTCGTAAGTTGATTGTCAAAACCATTTGAGCGGTTTAAATTGCTAATTTCAACTTTGTATATGATTTCTAAACAAATACTAGATATTTGGATTTCTTTGTAGATTTTCACAGCGGTTCGTAAATTAATTTGTGATAAAAATTAAAAATAGCATAGAATAGTTTACAAGTGACTTGTGATTTAAAAAAAAAAATTATTTAAACACACTTCAATCTGATATAGTCAATTTATAGTTTGCGAACCAATTTACAAATTAATTTCTAGGATAAAAATTTAACTTGTATTAAACTTTTTTAATCAAAATTTAGATGTTTCAAGTTTATTTAACCACGAAAGTTACTTTGCCTAAATGTGTCCTTTATTGTTAATCATATACCTTGTTTGTTGTGTGGATTCATTGTATATTCGATAATTTACCAAAAAAACGCATTCAGATTTACGAATTGATAAAAAAAAATGTATTATAATTTGGTATTTATTAAAGAGTGGATTCAATTTACTATTATTCTTGTATTATCTTTTAATCATTTCTTTTTTTCTCTTCTCTCTTCTATACATGCAATTTCGACAATTTATCAAAAGGCTCACAAATATTTTTGAATTTATCAAACAATATAAGTGACTTTGAGATTTATCAAAAATTACACTCAAGTATATATTCTTTTTATTTCTCCTTCCGTTAAATGTCTTTTTCTTATTTTTCTCATTTCTCTTTTCTTCTGCATGCATACAAACATAAATAATTATAGACTCGATAAGAATCAGATAATAATCATATCAGGCTCAATGTATAATTTAAAATCGATTTTTTGATTACATTTTAACATCTCCGGAGAGGTCGAAATAAACAATAGATAACATATTTAAACTCCTTGCAACCTTAGAAATCCACAAAAATTAAAATGGGGGCAATCGAAACTTTCTAGATCTATCAATGAGTTTAAATCGAAAAATCGACAAAAAATTCATGTTGGGTCAGATATGAAATTATATCAATCTCTTTCCATATTAGACTCAACGTGGATTTTTTTTTATCAATTTTTTGGTTTAAACTTATTAATCGACCTAGAGAACTCCGATTGCATTCATTTCAATTCCTGTTAATTCCTGAGGTTGCAAGAAGTTCAAATTTAAAATGAAATAAGGAATAATCAATGTAAAACCCATGTTGAGCCCGATATGGAATCATATCAAGTCCAACGTGGGTTTGATATTGACCTGATATGATTTCATTGTTAGATCGTGTTTGTCAAGCTAGAGAGGGGGGCGAATAGCTTCTTTCGATTTTCTACCTACAACGTTAGCAAGCGCAAGCGAAAATCTAATTAAACAAATGAAAACAATGCTAACGCAACCTGATTTACGTGGTTCGGAGATGATGCTCATACTCCACGGCAGTCCGTAAGGTGGACGATCCCTAATCCTTCGGCGGATGACTCCCCGGAGCACCTCCAGCTAGATCTCCTAGCTCATTGTGAGTGGAGAAACCTCACCACAACTTCTGAACACTACCTGAGGACAAAAGGCTACTAACAAGCTTTGACCAAGCAAGTTTCGCCAAGAAAGAAAAGCCTGAAACGAGCTTCTTTAAATAGAGCTCGAGTCTGAAATGGCCGCTACCAGTCGACTTCGCCTGGGGCAGTCGACTGATCCCACTCAGATTCGAACGTTGCAAGACCAACGTTCGAATCACCAGCCATCACCAGTCGACTGCTCCTGGGGCAGTCGACTGGTCCTTCCCTAAGCCTAGGGTTACCCTTCCCGAGTACATTTCTCTTCGCACTCGAACCCTCCCGGCTTAGTTCCCGAGTACAAACACTCACACTCGGACCCTCACGACCTAGTTGCCTCTTCAATCAGCAATCTTGATCTGTTGCCTTCACGCCCTCTTCATCTTCGACTCTCGTCCCTTAGATGCGCAGGCAAGCCCTCGGCTTGCCTCCATGCCATCCTTCACGCATGCCTCGAAGTCCGCATCCCTTAGCTCATCGTCTCTGCTATAGCAACCTCGATCTGTCGCCTTTGAGCCCTCTTCATCTTTGGCCCTCGTCCCTTAGATGTGCACGCAAGCCTCCATGTCATCCTTCACGTACGCCTCGAAGTCCGCTCCCCTCGGCTCATCGTACCTGCTTTGTCCATGGTCCCTCGGATGCGCATGCAAACCCACGACATGCCTCCGTCCACCTTTCACCTGAAGACATCCAACCAAGTCTATGTGTACCTGTAAACCTGCACACTCACATACACATATTAGTCCAACAACAAACCCTAACTTAATCATATTGACACACACATCAAAACTCATGATCCTCCAGATCATACGTGGGTCGATTGCCCCAACATTCATATCAGGCCTATGTGAGGTTTTTATCGATTCTTCTTATTACACTCACTGATGTTGTGACCTTGACGTACGACTAGGGGGGGGGTGAAAAGCCGTGTTCACCCATATTGATCGTGGTTTTCTTCCTACACGTTGTTAGTGCGTAAGTTGAATAACAAATAACAAAACTAACAACTAAGAAGACAAATCGATTTACGTGGTTCAGAGATAAGACTCCTAATCCATAGCTGTCCGTAAGATGAACGATCCCGATCCGTCGGTGGATGAGTCCCTGGAAGACCTCCGACTTGCTCTTGTCGCTTCTTGTGGGTGGAGAAATCTCACCACAAACTCTTGACAATCCTTGAGCACTTGGAGACTACTAATAAGCTATATCCAAGCTTATTTCGTCAACCCTTTCCCAAAACTGAGCTCTCATAAATAAAGCTCATAACTGAAAAGAGTCGTCACCAGTCGATTGGTGCAAGCACCAGTCGACTGATCCACTTGGATTCGAACGTTACAACCCAACATTTGAATTCCAGCCGACACCAGTCGACTGCTCACAGGATCAGTCGACTGATCCAAGCATCGGTCGACTGCTAACTCCCTAAACCTAGGGTTTCCCTTCCCGAGTACAATTTTCTCAGCACTCGGATCCTCACGACTCAGCTGACTCTTTATCCAGTAGCCTCGACCTATTGCCTTCAAGCCTTGTCGACTTTGGCTCTCGTCCCTCGGATGTATACGAACCCGCGGCTCGTCCTCATGCCATCCTTCGTGTACGCCTCGAAGTGCGCCTCCCTCGGCTCATCGTTCTTGCTTTGTCCCACAACCTCGACCAGTAGCCTCGACCTGTTGCCTTCAAGCCTTCTTCGACTTTGGCTTTCGTCCCTCAGATGCATACGAATCCGCGGCTCGTTCCCATGTCATCCTTCGCGTATGCCTCGAAGTGCGCATCCCTCGGCTCATCGTTCCTGCTTTGGCCACAACTTGTCTCCTCATGTCATCCTTCACCGGACCCGAAGCCGTCCAGCTAAGCCTATGTGTATCCTGCAAACCTGCACACTCAAATACACATATCAAACTCAAGGATAAACCTAACTTAAATCCTTTGCCCAAACATCAAAATACATGGTCACTCCGGATCATAGATTGCCCCAACAATCTCCCCCTTTTTGATGTTTGGCAATACGTTTAAGTTAGGGAAAACAAATAACAAATATAATGCTAATAACCATTTGGATTTATGTTGCCAAGGCTTCACCTTGGACTTATACCGCCAATGCGTATGCAATGCAAACATGTATAGATCTTATCACAAGGCATCCCCATACCTAAATCTCCCCAATAAGTTTAGGACTTTTACCAAAATGGGCTTTTTAAGAACCTCACCAAGGCTCCCCTTATATTGGACTTACAAAGGCTTTTTAAGAACCTTTCCAAGGCTCCCCCTTTGCTACCAAATGAGCAACAATGCTCCCCCTTTACCTAAGCTCCCCCTTGACCTAGGATGTCTTGTAAAGGCGTGTTTGGTTTCCCACTTAAACCCAACACTTCTCCCCCTTTGCCATACATCAAAAGGACTCCAACAATTTCTGTCTTATTAGATATTTTAACCTCTAATAATCATAAACAAAGTGTATTAACCCTCCATAAGATTATACACTTGTTTTACATCATTACGACACTTTTTGATTACTGAAAAACAGTTTCAGCCTATATCAGTCGACTGCGACAGTTACCAGTCGATTGATCCCCATCAAAAACAGTAGCTACTCTCTCTCCGACAGCACTGTTACCAGTCGACTCCCCCCTGAACCAGTCGATTGGTACCCTGAAAACTCTATTTTCAGTATTTTTGACACAATTTCAGAAATGCACCAGAAATTCCACAAATCTCCAAAAATTTTCAAATTTTGTGGAGAGGTTTGTGATACCCGTGTATTCTTGGGAAAAATACACTCAAAAATGTATCTATCACCAATCCCAAGATTGACACAAAACTCAAAACTATCTAAATGATCCAATTTAACCTTGACCTAAAGTCCTAGTTTTGATCTCCTTTTGATGTATCTGCTCATACCAAACCACAATGCATCCCTAGCATTGAGTTATATGACATCTGTACATCAAAAACCAACTTCCATGCAATATGACCACAATATCATATTTTATGCATGATACTCAAATCCAATGTGTCAAATCCCTAGGATTGAGACTCAAATTCGTCTCCACATCCTTTGGCACACTACATGGTGCATCTAGACTTCATGAAGAAATTCTCCCGAGATCCATTGACCATGGGTTCCAACTTGGCTTCTAGAGCTCCCCCTTGAGCTCTTAGCCTTAGTCACCTCTCTAAGTGACTCATTTATTAACACAAGGCCACACCGGTATACCTCCGATAACTTTTGGCCTACAACCTTAACCTTCTTAACCTTGGACCCCTTGTCCTTAGTTAAGACTTTCTTCTTGCTTTTAAATGGCATCCCCTTGCCATTTTTGGACTTCCCCTTGCTATAGTTATATTGCACCCTTGCATATGACTTCTCCATAGCATTTGATCTCATAGATCGGTATCCTAGACCTGATCCATCATTGTCGGGGTTTTGACTACTCAACATCATGCCTAAACCCTTAGATCCAATAATGAATCTATCTAGGATTTTCTCTAATTTATCAAGCTTTGCCCTCAATGCTTGATTTTCCCTCTCTAGGTTCTTAACCTTAGCATCACCATGTCCATCATGGACATTTCTAGATCTACTCATTTATCTAGGCATGTGTCTTCCTTTCTTTGGATTAATGCCTTGGTCCATAAGTCTAAAGATTCTAGGTTTATCATGATACAGGAATTTCCTAGGATTTGATATACAATATTAACCCTATTTTTATCACAATATCTAAAACCAAAATTATCCATAAGTAAATAATTTTCATTATTTCTAACATGCATGGAGGAATTTGAAAAATGCATAAAGTTAGGGATTATCTCCCTTACCCTTGTAGCTCCCCCTTGATGTGAGCTTTTCTTCTTCTTCTTCTTCTCCCACTTCCTCAAATGCTCTAATTTCTTGAATTCTCCTTTCCTTGAGCATTTGGTGTGGTAGTGTCCTAGCTCACCGTACGTGAAGCACCTAATGTGCATCTTCTTCTTTTCCCTACAACCCATGTTAGATTTCGAAAAGATTGACTTGGGTATAGGATTTACCTCCTTTTTCTTACCCAATGGGTACTTATCCTTGTAGTGTCCCTTTTGATTGCACCCAAAGCAAATTATGTGATCCTTTGACTTTGCTTTGATGGAGGTGGAGACTTCTTCTTGTTCCAGCATTGAGGATGATCTATCCTCCCCCTCAATCCTTGACGTGGAGACTTCTTTTATTTCTTCCTCTCTTGAGGATGTGAACGATTCCACTTTCTCCTCTTTGGATGTTGAACTTGATTCATCTTCCGATTGGTCCTTCTTCTTCTCTTGGACTAATGCCCCCTTTTCCTTGGGCTCCTCTCCTTCTTGTCCTTGTATTAAATTTTCATGTAAAGATATTACCTTTCTCCATAGCTCATATGCATTCTTGTATTCTCCTACATGTGACACAATATGTGGAAGTAATGAATTTAATACAATTCTAGTTACCTCCTTATTCGCCTCCGCTTCCTCCTTTTTATCCTTGGTCCAATACCAGGGTCGAAGGCGTTTTCCCTTCTTGTCCGTTGGAGCTTCAAATAGAACCTCCAATGTAGTCTAATGGTCCCAATCCATTTGGAACCACGTCTCCAACCGCTCCTCCAATAATTGAAATCATCTTGATTGTATGGAGATGGGATCCGAGTATCCCATCCAAGCTGACCTTCCGAATCCATCTTCCTCTAGCACCGTTGCTCTTTTGGCGGTTATTCCAACAAGAGCGAACCTTGCTCTGATACCACTTATTGTGACCTTGACGTACGACTAGAGGGGGGTGAGTAGTCATTCACCCACTCCGATCACGATTTTCTTCCTACACGTTGTTAATGCGCAAGCGGAATAACAAATAACAAAACTAACAACTAAGAAGACAAACCGATTTACGAGGTTCGGAGATAAGACTCCTACTCCACGGCTGTCCATAAGGTGGACGATCCCGATCCGTTGGTGGATGAGTCCCCGGAAGACCTCCATCTAGCTCTTGTCGCTCCTTGTGGGTGGAGAAATCTCACCACAAACTCTTGACAATCCCTAAGCACTTGGAGACTACTAATAAGCTCTATCCAAGCTTATTTCATCAACCCTTTCCCAGCCAAATCGAGCTCTCTTAAATAGAGCTCATAGCTGAAAAGAGTCGTTACTAGTCGACTGGTCCAAGCACCAGTCGACTGGTCCACTTGGATTCGAACGTTACAACCCAACATTTGAATTCCAGCCGACACCAGTCGACTGCTCACAGGATCAGTCAACTGATCTTTCTGTGTACTTCATCAGTCGACTGATCCAAGCACCAATCGACTGCTAACTCCCTAAACCTAGGGTTTCCCTTCCCGAGTATAATTTTCTCAGCACTCGGACCCTCATGATTCAGCTGACTCTTTATCCAGTTGCCTCGACCTGTTGCCTTCAAGCCTTTTCGACTTTGGCTCTCGTCCCTCGGATGTATACGAACCTACGGCTCGTCCTCATGCCATCCTTCGTGTATGTCTTGAAGTGCGCCTCCCTCAGCTCATCGTTCCTGCTTTGTCCCGCAGCCTCGACCAGCAGCCTCGACCTGTTGCCTTCAAGCCTTCTTCGACTTTAGCTTTCGTCCCTCGGATGCATATGAACCCGCGGCTCGTTCTCATGTCATCCTTCGCGTATGCCTCGAAATGCGCTTCCCTCGGCTCATCGTTCCTGCTTTGTCCACGGTCCCTCGGATGCATACAAGCTCACAACTTATCTCCTCATGCCATCCTTCACCGGACCCGAAGCCGTCCAGCTAAGCCTATGTGTATCCTGCAAACCTGCACACTCAAATACACTTATCAAACACAAGGGTAAACCTAACTTAAATCTTTTACCCAAACATCAAAACACATGGTCACTCCGGACCATAGATTACCCCAACAACTGATAGATCTAGAGAACTTCGATTGCATCCATTTTCAGTTCGTGTGAATTCCTGAGGTTGCAAGGAGTTCAAATATGCTATCCATTATTAATTTTGGTTGGCCAGAAGTGTTAAAATGAAATAAACAAATCGAAAAAAAATCCACATTGGGCCTGATATAATTCCTATAATTCAATATCAAACCCAAAGTGGATTTTTTTTGTTGATTCTTCAGTCAAAATCCACTGATGGACCTAAAGAGCTCTAATTGTAGTCATTTCTGTTCTTGTGGATTTCTGAGATTGCAAGTAGTTTAAATATGCTATCATGTAATTCGGCTGTCCGAAAGTATTAAAATGAAATAAGGAAGAATTGACCAAAAACCCCACATTAGGCCTGATATGAAATTATATCAGGCCCAAATGCGAGTTTTTACCGATTCTTGTTTATTTCATTTTAACATCTCCGGAGAAACTGAAATAAACAATGGATAACATATTTGAACTCCTTACAACCTTAGAAATCTACAAAACTTTAAATGATTACAATCTAAGTTTTCTAGGTCGAACAATGGATTTTGAACGAAACTCACTAATGGACTTAGATAGGTCTGATCAAAGTTATTTCAAGTTCTGTGGATTCTTGAGGTTGCAACAAGTCTAACGATACCGTTCATTACGTATTTCGACTTCTTTGGAGGTGTTAAACTATTTTTAAAAGAATCGATCTAAATTTCTCTTTGGGTCTAATATAAATTTTATTATAATTCATATCAAGTCCATACATGCATAGAAAAAAAGAGGGGAGAAAGAGAAGAGAGAGGAGGAAAGAGAAAAAAAGATAAAAAAATAAATTTGGCAAGGGGGTAAAATAGAAAGAATATATACCTGAGTGCGCTTTTTGGTTAATCTCAAAGTCACGTGCACCTTTTGGTAGATTCAGAAATTTTCATACGCCTTTTGTTAAATTACCGCAATTTTTGTTCTCTTTTCTCTCTCATATACATGCAACATCTCTTCTTTTCCTCTCCCTTCTTCTCTTTTCTCTCTTTTGGATGCATGCATGCATAACGTGGGCCTAATAAATCGGACTTATTTAGATTCATCAGTGAGTTTTGGTCAAAATCAACTGATGGACTGAAAGACCTCAGATTGCAACCATTTTAGATGTGTTATAGATTTTTGAACTGTAAGAAGTCTAACGGTATAGTCTATTGTATATTTCAGTTACTCCGAAGATGCTAAAAATTTATCGAAAAGCTCAGCTAAAGAATAAACTCATTCATATCAAGTCAGCCTTGGGCATGATATGATTTCATATCAGGTCCAACGTGAATCTGATATTTTTTCATATCCAGCTCAATGTAGACCTAATATGATTCACACAAGGATTAAACACATATGAGATCTCATCTTTCTAGCAATCCTGTGTAACATATGAGATCTTTTTCGCTATCTTCCTTTGTCCCTTTCTCTTTTTTTTCACTTTAGGAGTTTACACAACTAGTGAACGTAGGGAAGGGATGTGTTTTTGGCGTGCATGCGGACAGTCTGTGGGGAGTTCTTGGACCATGGCAGAAAGGATGAACATGTGATTCTATATGTATATAATTGTGAACAAGTAGTACGGTAGAACATTTACCTCCGTGTCTCTCCCCATTGATCATATTAAATAAATGATGTCGCCTTATGCATAACTGAGTTTATTGAATGATAAATTTATAAAATTACATCAGAATTGAATTCTAACAAATACAAAAGAATTAATCTTTATAATAACATTTTAGGCCCTATAAATTTTTACAATTGCAAAGAGTACAATCCATTGTATATTTCGGCTTCTCTAGATATGTTAAACTTTTATTAGAAAAATCAACTAAAGAATAAACTCATTCATATCAAGCCCGCATTGGAACTGATATGACATCATGTCTGCCCCAACGTGGGCCTGATATGAATTCATATCAAGCCCAACGTGGACTTGATATGATTCATATCAAGCTCACAGGGTTAGAATTTAACTAATTTTTTTTATAATATTTTAACACTTTCGGAGAAATTGAAATATATAATGGACGACGCCGTTGGACTCTTTGCAACCTAAAAAATCTACAGAATTTGAAATGAATCTAATCGAACATATCTAGGTCAATCAATAGATTTTGATTAAAATCCACTGATCAACCTATGAGGCGTCGTATTGCAACTATTTTAGATCCTGTGAATTTTTTAAGTTGCAAGGAATACAACGATATCATCCATTACATATTTCAGCTTCAAGAAATGTTAAAATTTTATCAAAAAAATCAGTTAAAAGTATACATATTTAAATTAAGCTCATGTTGAATCTGATATGATTTCATATGAAGTCCATCATGAGATTGATATTTTTTCATATCAGGCTCGACATGGGCCTAATATTATTCATATCAGATTTTGCTCTTATTTTTAGTTATTTTTTGTTTTTGTCTAACATTTCCTTAAAAAAGAAATTTCTGATTTTATTCCCTCCCTGCCATTGTTCGATTATGATCTATAGGTAATCATGGAGATGATTTAGTACACATATTTACTTACTGATCATATACAAATATGTTTGTATCTGCTCCGATTTCCGATGAATGAAAGCATGTAGGTATTCAAGTTCATGATTACCCCCATTGGAAATATTAAAAAGAAAAGATTAATGAGGTTAGATAACGTCAAACTTCTGACGATCAGTTCGATCCCATAAAAATTTTCCCTCGACCGCTAAGTTAAATCGGGAAGTACTCGTGGCAAGTGGTCAAAAGCTCAGCGTTCCAGGATTCGCGCCCTATTTAGAGAAAAATATTTTGCAAAACACATCATAGCTAGGGCTCGAACCGTGAATATCTAAGATGACAATTAATCGCCTTCCTGCTGCTGTAGCTCCGGGGACTCCATTAAAAATATTCAAGCTATTGTAAGTGCTGGTCATATTGCATTATTGTTCAGTTATTTTTAACTTTGTCAATTTATAGCAGTCAAATCACGTCACAAATTAGTAATTGACAAATTGTAAATCTTTGCACAAGCTCAGAAAAATAGAACTACAATAGATATTTTCTCAATCATTTCATGCTAATCTTTTCACTTCATGTGCTTAAATTGTTTAGATAGAATTGTTTGCTAAAAAATTAAAAAAACAAATATGCAGTTGATATTGCTAGTTCATACATATCTATGATCAGCATGTATATATAATTTATATTGGAAAAGCTTCTAAATTATCATGTTTATATCTTTCTCGGATCCTAATCTTTTCTTTTTATTCGTTTTTATTTGATTGCTTCAAAGAAACAGTTAATTGTGGAAAGAATTTATCAATATCTGTTTGACAACTTGTCCTTCACTTCAACTTCCATAAATTCTGTCCCCAATGCTGAAATTTTTATACTACTTTGCGCTCAACTGAAAGTACTGCTAAATATCTTCTTCACAGGGGTGATACTGCCTTCTATAACCTCGAGTGCATGCAACAACACATAAACCAAGTTTAGATCAAGGAGAAATGCTCTGACTTCCATGAAGGATGTTGTTCAAACATCCAACGGGATCGAGAAATCTAAGATCGGTGAATCTGTCGTTGCTGCCTAGCTTCCAATAGCAGCTAATGTGTTGTAAATCCTAAAATATACGTAGTTGGATTATTCTATGGCCTCTCCAATATTACTTTAAGTCAATAGAACATATTATCTAAACCTTAGGTTAATTGTTATACTTTGACAACTATCTTTTTCTTTTGTTATGGGAGAGATAGAAATTTTAAAAAAAAGGAAGAAAAAAAAGATTCATCTTTCCATAAGATTATATTTTGTGATCATAGATGCAAAGTAAAAGTAAATTTTTCTATATTTTTTATTCTTGTGTGAATCCTATCATGTTCAAGTTGAGCCTGGTATGAAAAAATATCAAGCCGATATTGGGCCTGATATGAATATGTTCATATCAGGCCCACGTTAGGGCTGACATGGAAAAATATCAGGCTCACATTGAGCCTTATATGAAATCATATCAGGTCAAATGATGATTTAATATGAATGAATTTATTCTTTAGCTGAGTTTTTCGATAAAACTTTAACATCTTCGGAGAAGTTGAAATATACAATGGATTGTACCGTTGGACTCTTAATTTGTAGTCTCAAAAAATCCGCATAACCTGAAATGGTTGCAAATTGAGATCTCTAGGATCTGTAAGTTTTGACTAAAACTCAATAATGACCCTAAACATATCTAATTGGACTCATTTCATATCCTTTGGAATTCTAAGGCTGCAAGGAGTCTAACGGTGTCGTCTATTATATATTCTGATTTTTCCAAAAGTGTTAAAATATTATCATAAAAATTAGCTAAACTCTAACCCCGTGAGCCTGATATGAATCATATCAAACCCACGTCATGCATGCATCCAAAAAAGAGAGAAAAGAGAAGAGAGAAGAAAAGAAGAGAGATTGCATGCATATGAGAGTGAAAAGAGAAGAAGAAAAATGATTAACGAGATTAGGTAACATCAAATCTCGAGCGATCGGTCTGACCTCACAGAAATTTTTCACCGACTGCCAGGGTAAATCGGGAAGCGCTTGCGCCGGGTGGTCCAGAAGCTCAGCGTCCCAAGGTTCGCGCCTATTTGGAGAAAAAATTCCTGTAAAATATGTCATAGTTGGGGATCGAATTGCGGATGCCTAAGATGACAACTAGTCGCACTTTCACTGTACCGTAGCCCTGGGGGTAGATAGAAAAGAAATTACATGTATAGGAGAGAGGAAAGAAAAGAGAGAAATACTTGAGAGGTAGAATGGGAAGAGTAGTAAATTTAATGTGTTCTTTGATAAATACCAAAGTATAGTACGTCTTTTGGTCAATTCATAAATTTAAGTGCACTTTTTAGTAATTTTTTGTTGTATATTTTTATCATGTTTAACCTCTAATCTAATTAATGCTCATCTACGACTCTTTACATGGGTATTTGTTGTACATTCTTACAACCAATTTCTGAAATTAAATCTATATACTAGGGCAAATTGAAGGTGCCTTTTTGAGAATTATTCTTTTTTTTAAAAAAAGTTACGTAATGTAAAAACTGAGAAAATTTATTAAAATATTTTTAATATTTCAACTTAGTCTAGATTATGTCCTTAAAATTTTTTTGGAGACATTTATATTCCTCATATTTTACAAGGTATTTTAAATATATTTCCACCAACAATTCTTCTGTTATCTATGTTAAATACAGAAATTTAGAAGGGACTAAACGTATAAAAGCCAAAATTTAGAGAGCGGATTGCAAATATTAGAAGGTGGAGGGGTTTTTTGTAATATTTCCTAAACATATAAATCATTCCTTTGTTTATATTTTTCTCTCTTTTCCGCCGAAAATTCCCCTCATCGACCGATCCCTCCTTTGTGGTTCCTTCCTCGCACGAGCAAGCAGACGCTGCAGCCCCCTCCTCGTAAACTCCTCTCCATCCCGATCATAAGCCACGCCACAGCCCTAAATCAGCCAACTTCCTTCTTCTTCCTCCCGATTCCCCACCTGTGTTTCTCCCTTCGAACGGCGCCGCCATCCCAGTCGAGCTACGGCAAACTAAGGCACGGTACCATCGGCTACTCAGAGGTCTACTTCCTCCTCGACAATCTCCAAACAATCTTGCCGACGATCCCTCATCCCGCGAGTTGCATCGGCGCCGGCAATCACATGAGGTAAAGTTTCAATTTATTTCAGTGTTGATTGAGTGAAGATTTACGCTGTATTTGAAGCATGATTTAGGTCTACTCCGCTAGAGAGTTTTCGATTATTGCCGAGTTTAGGATTTCAATTTATTATTACTAGGTTGGATTTGGGTTTTGAGTGGGGTTTACTGTCGTAATCTCATCTTGGTTGATTTCTTTCTTTTATGTTGTTTTGTATGCTAATTAGGAAGATAGAAATAGTAAGCCGAATAGATTTTGATCTAAGTTTATATTAGTTGACAGCATTATTGGAATATCTAGCTAGCATAAGCCTTACTTGAAATGTTGGAGACTAAAGGTGACATGAGATGTATTTAAGGCACGTGGAAGAATGATGCTTTGTTATAACAATTAGTTAATGGTTCTCAAGGAGAGCACCAATTAAATGGTTACGTCGAGCTACATTTATCTTAAAGAGAAGACTATGATGAATAGGAAGAATAGGAGGAGATCATATGTGGTATATTAAACTGCTGCAAAGCTGAGAAAATGGATCGAGAGAAATGAAAAATACTAGTTGGGCTAAATTTGTGGACTAAACATATATTTGAACCTAGTCCTAAACTAAAGCTAATTATTTAAATAGATATAATTAAATAGAAATTGTAATTAGAATTTATCTTAATCGTGTTTAGTATTTTGTTTAGCTAATTTGTTAATTTTATAATAGCTAAACTATGTCCTTGATATAAGACTTTGACTTTGGACTCGCATAGTTGATCGTGGCAAATTCACTTCGACGCGTAGACTTCATTTACAAGGCAAATACTTCTTAGCTCCATTCACCTTTAAATGTATGGTTATCCTGTGATTTGAATAAGTTTATTTACCTTAGCTCTATATTGCTTGATTTCCTGCTTGGTACTTTTTCTTTGCTTAACCTTTGAATTATAATCCAAATTTTCAGTTATATAGTTACAACTCTTATTTTCTGATATAAAAGAGTACCGCTTATACGCGAGTACTCTAAAATTATCATGTGACCTATCTAGGATTTGATTGATATTAGATATACTCTACCCAATAGATTAGTTACATGTTTGTTTATTATGATTCTGATTGGGTAAATGTGTTTCTTATTGATTTCATGATGGTTGACCTGGTTGTATTTATGTATATTAATATCATGCACCATATTGTATTTGTTGCATGCTAACAGTTATCGGCTTCCTTGTAGTTAAGCCTACCGTCAATCATATAGTGGTCTGCCCACTCAACCACTCAAGATAGTGGTAGTTGTCAAAGTTTGAGTAGTGGTCTCGTCGTGCTACTCTCAACCAGTCATGGGTAGTGGTTTGTTGAGGTTGTAGCTAACGATGACACCCCCTCTGTCGTTATGAGGGATAGGTAGAACGGTTGTGCTCCCCCGTCGGGTACTAGAGCGGTTGTGCTCCCCTTGGTTCCTAGCGTTAGTGATTGTTTCTCCTTGTTCTTAGGTATTAGAGCGGTTGTGCTCTCCTGAAGTCTTTGTTATGCTCCCCTATTTCTTGGGGTTTGGGATCGAGGTTGTTCTCCCAACATTCTATCCACTCAGCCAAGAGATGGATGTGAGAGTGCATACAATTGGCATAGTCGTTGCCCAGTTGACCACGCAGATATGTGTGATGGTTATAGATTGGTGTGTAGGGGTGACACATGTCATTGCATCATTTGCATATGATGCATTTTGCATTTGTTTGAGCTATAATTGTTACATATGATTTACATGAATATATGGTTGTTGGTTTACATTTATTATTTGATCTATATCTGCTCAGTAGTATAAGCAGATTATTGATTATCATGGGAATTTCTCATCATGCTCCGCAAATATGTTTTCGCATTTGATTTATGTTCTACATTTCGGAGACTGTATACCTTCTTTCTATCTGCTTTGATTTAATTATCTTGTTTATACCATGCATTTCTGTTGGTGCAATCGACCCAGATTTAATCGGATAGATAATAAGTTTTGATGTGTATGTCAATATGATTAAGTTAGATTTTCATATTGATTTGATGTGTGTTTAAGTCATGCTGGAATTGGAGGAACACACATATGGGAAGTCATCCTGGTGCTCGGGTCATTGAGTTGGTGAAGGATGACACATCCGAGAGAACGCTGGACGAGGAGCAATGGAGCATACGTGAAGGATGGCATCGGAACAAACCAAGGGCTTGGATGCATCCGTGGGACGAGAGTCAAAGGAAGAGAGCTTCAAAGGTGACTTCGGAGAAGATGAGTGTTAGTGTGTAACAAGATCAGTCGACACCAATCAACTGGTAGGTGTTGGTGTAATCGACCCAAGTTTAATCGGGTAGATCATTGGTTTTGATGTGTGTCAATATGATTAAGTTAGGTTTTCATATTGATTTAATGTGTGTATTTGAGTCTTGCAGGACTTTGTGAATCACACATGAGGATTAACGGAGTGAAGCATCCGAGGGACGAGAGCCGAGGAAGTAGACTTTAAAGGCATACGTGAAGGATGACATGGAGACAAGCTGTGAGTTTGTGTGTGCATCCGAGGGACGAGAGCTGAAGGAAGAGAACATCAAGGGGCAAGCCAAGGAAGTGGACTTCAAGGCATACGTGAAGGATGGACTCCGGAGAAGTTGAGAGTGAGTTTGTAAGCTAGGCAATCGACTAGCAAAGGAAGCAGTCGACTGGCAGCGTCGAGAGAAAACTCACAGAAAGATCAATCGACTGGTCCAGGCACCAATCAACTAGTCTACTCAAAAATAGAGTCGTTAGGCTAGCCGTTGGCTAGACATCAGTCGACTGGCGTTGGGGGCAGTTGAATGGTGTCGGGGCTGAGTTGTTTGGTTAACAACTCTCTCCACTATTAAAAGGGAAGCTTGAGACTTGAGATAGGTTAGCAATTCACTGTGATATCCTTACTCAAGTGCTCAAGCTCCAAGCGTTGATCTTTCTCCTAAACCCTAGCTCAATCTTGTAAGGAGGAAAAAGGTTTGTGAGAGGTTGTTCTCCACAGAGAAGGAGAAAGCTTTAACTGGAGATTGTCGGGGTGTGATCCACCAAAGGATCAAGGGTTCATCCACCTCAAGGACACGCCGTTGAGTAGGAGCAAGCAATCTCCAAACCACTTAACCGGTAAAGTGTTAGCATTATATTAATTGATAGATTAAGTTTTCGCTTGTGCTAACAATTGTAGAAAGAGAGTTGAATTGGGGTGACCGAGCTATTCACCCCCCACTAGTCGTGCCATCAGACCCAACAGTAGGGACTCCAGTCGACTGGAAGGGACACCAGTCGACTAAACTTTCTGTAAGTTTCAAACAGCAGGATCAGTCGGCTAGTCTGGATGGCAGTCGACTAGTCTGTTCGAAAACTAACCGTTGGTTGAGCACCAGTCGACTAGGCTTGGTATCAGTCGGCCAGTGTTGGGACTGAGATATTTTGTTAACAGCTCTCTCCACTATCGAAAGGGAAGCTTGAGACTTGAAAAGGGTTAGCTGTGTTCCTTGTAAAAGACCTTCTTGCTCAAGTGTCTAAGCTTCCAAGTCTACTCTCTCCCTCAAACCCTAGTTCTTATCTTGTAAATGTTGGAACTTGGATGGCTAGAGAGGGGGGGGGGGGGTGAATGTAGCCATACACCGAAACTTAGCACTTTTTAAATTTTCTGCACTTAAACGTTTAGTAGTACAGCGGAAGCAATAAAAACAGAGTATGCAGAATTTAAAACCTAAGCTAAGAACAACCACCAAACGCTAACAAAGAGGATTTACAAGGTTCAGGGATAACTTGCCCCTACTCCTTGGCGTGCCCGTAAGGTGGGCGATCCCTTGATCGTCGGCAGATCAAGCCCCGGAAAATCCGGATAGTAAGCAACCTCCTTCTCGGTGGAGTAACCTCTTCACAGCGTTTTAACAGATATAAAGTTTTAAGCACAATGAAACACAAGAAGGATCTTACAGAGCACTTAGGACAACAAGAATCCAAGCAAACTTCTCACTGACCTCCACCCAGCGCAGATCTCACGCAAGAACTCCCTTCTTCGTGTCTTCTCGCAGATGGACTCGCCAAGCTTCCTGGTTCTTCTTCCAAATGCTCAAGTAACAGATGTTGCTCAAAAACCACAGTAGAGTAATCGCAAGTGTAGAGCAAAGCTTTCGATGATGGACAACTGATAGCGCAGCAAGAACTCTAGCAAGAAGTCTGTTCAACAAAAACTACTCATCTCTTCTCCGCTACGCAGCTTAAGTCTCTCCACCGATCGCTAGGTCATCTCACTGCAGCCTCCAGCTGCTCACCTGCAACCACCAGCCTACCACTGAGCTCTCCTGGACTCCCTGAGCTTCCCTCAGCCTAGCCCCAGTCAGCAGCTCCAGCAGCGCCAGCAACCGTTGCAACCTGAGATGGCAAATGGACAAACCTGCTCCAAGGAAAGACCTCCATTGACTCTCCTTGAGTGTTTGAATCCATCCCTGTCACCTGGACACTTAATCAGAGCATTAGCACAGCAAATCAGCAGTGAATCAAGTATCAGAGATTAAGCACAGAGAAATCAGATGTGTTCAGACGCGATCAGAGCGTCTGACAATGTATTTTGAATTAAAGTGACCGGTCACCGGACCGATCCAGGGCTCATGGATCGGTCACCGGACCGATCCACCGCTTTGCTAGGACTCCCAGCTTTCGCGGCCACACGAGCCTAATCGGTCACCACAGCCTGATCGGTCACCAGACCGATCAGGTGACCGATCAGGAAGCTCCATGACCGATCAGGCTGCAGCCTGATCGGTTATAAGACGGAGTCCGCGACACTTGATCGTTCACCAGAACGGTCTGAACAGTGTTCCAAATCGGTCGCAGATCAGTAAGGTTCCCAAAACCTATTGGATGCTCCCTGATCGATCACCAAACCAATCAGGAGCAGAGCAGCAAGGGAACTCAACTCACTATGTGCTCCCTGATCGGTCACCAGACCAATCAGGAGCTGAGCAGTGAGTGAACTGCACACTCCCTGATCGGTCACCAGACCGATCAGTCATCGCTGGATCGGTCACCAGACCGATCCACGAGGGAACACCGTATCAACTTCCCTGATCGGTCACCAGACCGATCCAGGCAAGGTCAAATCTCCTCTAAGTCACGAGAACAAGCCTCCGACCCATCTCTGACTCGTGTCATGCCCAGCTTCACTCACTGGGACTTCAACCTAGCCCTCCAAGCTAGGACATGGCTTCACTCACCAGGGTTTCATCAACCTAGCCCTCCAGGCTAGGACCTGACCCTCCAAGTCAGGACTTTTTCACACCTAACCCTCCAGGTTAGGACTTTTCCACACCTAGACCTCCAAGCTAGGACTTTTCACATCTAACCCTCCAGGTTAGGACTTTTCAACACCTAGCCCCCCAAGCTAGGACTTTTCACACCTAAGACTCCAGGTTAGGACTTTTCCACACCTATCCCTCCAAGCTAGGACTTTTCACACCTAACCCTCCAGGTTAGGACTTTTCAACACCTAGCCCTCCAAGCTAGGACTTTTCACACCTAACCCTCCAGGTTAGGACTTTTCCACACCTAGCCCTCCAAGCTAGGACTTTTCACGACAAGGTATGCCTAGTGCACGACTAGGACTTAATCTCAATCATCTTATTATCCTAAACTAAAATCGATGTCAACACCAAAACAACAATCAGGGCCAGACTGCATCAACAATCTCCCCTTTTTTGTTGTTTGACAACCCCATTTTAAGTTTAGAGATTTGAATCCAATAATCTCAAATCTCAGAATTGTAGGAGAATCAGGATCCTCCCCCTACAACCATTAAACTCATAATCGTCCTAAACTTAACCAACCTCACTCTCCCCCTTTGTCAAACACCGAAAAGGGTGTAGACGGGTTGTTAATGTAGCGACCCGCCTTCTCTGCTTCAGACGGATCGTTACTTTTCTCTACTTCTCGACTTTTGATACATGACTAAAAATGCGGAAATCTTTTTTTTTAAAATTTTAAATTCATCTAACAATTATATTCTAACTTAAGCAATCATGCATGATAACATATCACACTTTCTATCTCAAAAGCTCGCAAATGGTACACTTTGAAGCTTGCCTCGCCCAACACCACAATCGGGTATCAGTCGACTGATACTGCATCAGTCGACTGATAGGCCTGAATTCAGAAAACTCAGATTTCGGCAGTTGCTTCACAGCTCCTCCAAACCTATAATTTCGAGCCATATGGAATCATGACACCATTTCTACACTCTATGACAGTTTTCAAATGAGTTTAGTCAATCAAAACGAATCCATGAACTTGAAATTTGGACTTTTGCGGAAGAAAATAAACTATTCAAGTTATATGAACTTTAACACTAAAGTTTGTACCAATCTTGACTTCTATACATTCATAACACCAAATACATGTTCTATGACCTTGCTAAAGCATTATGAAATGTGAATGCAACTTTTCTAAACATATTTAAGCAATGAAACTTAATTCAAAGAAGAAATTGATACTATCTTGGCACATGCATCTATTTCTCTAACAAAGTATCAATATCTCCAACTACTCAGATTTCTACTCATCCAATGCAATCATAAGAATATATAGGCTAAAAGAAATGACATGGAATCTTTACTCTAAGAAATTGAGTATGTAAAACTATCCAAAGCTTAAATGTTCGCTAAACTCCATAAAGCAAGAACTTGAAATTTGAATAAACTATAACATTGTAATTTAAATAACTAAATTGTCTCGTCTCAAAGATCTCTCCAAAATCAGCCACCACACACACTTTATTCAGCACCGCCTCGTCGTCTTCCTTCAGAATTGCTTGCCTTTACCTTTATCTGCAGTAAGAGGAAATGCAACTAGTAAGCGAAAAGCTTAGTAAGTACTATCTAGCTCACAAAATCTCGAAATGTGCACACATGCTTCTAGAACAATATGAAAATCATATGAGATACTAATATGCTTGAAAGAAAACTAAGAACATGTATAACTCAAAACATGCATACTCAAGCATTAATAAATCTCAATTTACTTTTCTGGGCTCAACTTGAAACTTTAACTATTCTTTAACTTTTTGAAAACTCTTTAAACTTTAGAAACTTTGCTAAAGCATATACTTGAAAATAATAATCACTTGGATCCACTGAAGACGTAAGTACCATCTCATATGCGCGTTCCCTAAAAGGTTGGGGTAGCGAGCCACCAATCCTAATAGAGCAGACCTTGGTCTACCAGGGCCAAGACCTTGGAATTGGACACCTGGATTTCTTTAACGACGCCCTTGGACGCCGGGTACTGGCCTTAGAAAATAAAATAACTTTTCTTTCTTTTCTTTCTTATCTGTAAATGCCTTGGCATTTTCTCGAGCACCTTGCGTGCTAAAATCCCTAAGTCTTGACTTTTGGGGATTTCTTAAGGCCTTGGCCTTTTCTTTTCTTATCTTTATCTTCTCTTTTCTTTTCTCATAACTTTTCTTAGCCCTAATCTCATATAGGGTGCTTAATCAACTTATACAAACATATAATGAATTAATATCACATGCCAAAAATCATAACCTAAAGAAACTATCTCTTTTAAAACTTTTAAAGGAAATTCTCGCGGAAAAACCGCCTCTTACTGCAGGTGAGCAGTACTTACATTGATATCTTGGACTTACAACCAAGATTGACGTCTAGAGCTCGGGAGAAACTTGAGATCTCGGAGAATTCTTCGCGCCTACGCGTTCCTCTCGTCGCGGGGATTCCGAATATTGGAAGATCTCTTGGAGAAGAGCCTTGGCCGGCCCCCTAGAGCTTGGTGTTGTTTCGCCCAAGAGAGGAGAAGTCGGTGTGAGGGTTTGGAGAGGAGAGAAATAAAACTTCTCTCTTTAATTACCTATTTATACTTATGGGGGCGGATTAACCTAACTACACCTTAAATATATTTCTCTCCATTCTTTGCTGTGCTTGATACCCTAGCTCAGCTGGTCGCGCTCGTTTTTGGTTCCGGGGTGGTCGCAGGTTCGAACCACCGGCTGCCCTTAAGTGGTTTTTCCTTTTTTTTTTCTTTCTCCCTTTTTTTAAAATACCAAACGGACTCGGAAAATTCCATAAAAATATTCTAAAAATTCCTAAAAATATCTAGAATATTTCTAAACCATTTTTAAATAATTCTAAGGACTTTAAGAACTAAAAATGGGAATTTTGGGGCGTTACAGTTAAGTTTAAACATACTCCCCCTCAACCCTAGGGGTATCCCAAAACAACATACCATTTGATTTATTTTGATAAACATATGAAACACATATGATAAATATAAAGCATGACAAGGTAATCATATGTACCATATGGACATGGCGGCATAAGCATAATCATAACAACGCATAGGAGGCACACATGATGATAGCAATTTTAGATAAGCCAATAATAAGCAGAAAATAGTAAGTCAAATATGAAAAGCAGGCATAGTAGCAGATGCATCATCAAGCATCAGAGTCAAGGCAAATACAATACCAAAAATCATCAAAATCAAGTCATAGACATCTAGCCATAGAGTCATACAATCTAGGCAGTCAAGGGCAGAAGCAGAATACATCAACCATCGACGGGGGGGGGGGGGGGGGGGGGGGGGGGGGGGGGGGGGTCATCATGCATAGGGTCATCCATCGTGGCATCATCAGGAACAAAAGACCCCGGTGCAGCACTACCAGAGGGCGCATTCCCAAGAAACGTGTACCGGCGCCACTCGTCATACCATGTCAGCTGCAGAGAACGGACCCCCGAGACATCGGACTCCACCGCGGTCAGTCGGCGATCGAAGGATCAGAACTCCGAGCGGGCCTCCTCGCGATAGAGCTCTCGCAAATGAAGATCGTGCTGAATGGTCCGATCAAACTCTGAGATCTGCCAGCGCAGGTCTGGCTCTGGCTCATCGTCATAGTCAGCAGCAGCAGGGGGAGCCTCATGATGTGCAGCAGCATCTGCTGGTGCCTGAAAGTGTGCGACTCCACCAGGTAGCTCGCCAAGACCCCTCCCGTCCTTCCAAACCAGAGCCCGATCATGATCCCGGATGATGATGCCAGACTTGGCAAACGCCCGCTTGCCAAGTCTGCAATTCTGTCTCACCATGGGCACTGTCCTGCCCTTGGTTATATCAACACCTACTGACATAAGCCAGTAAGTGATGATGTGACCAAATGACATATAGACAGTGCGTCGGCTCGGCTCTCTATAGGATAGAATGGACTGAAAAATGCTCTCCATGATGTCAAAGTCCATGCGGCGGTGCATACCATAGAACATTAGGCAATGGTAAGGTCGGATCTCGGTCAAGGGTTTGGAAGTGATCGGCAGGATGCAGTTTGTGATTATCTTAAACAGAATGTAATCAACAGGGGAGAGACGGAGCGCTGCAAAAGTCGAAAAGTCAGGGCCCAACTCATCAAGACCGGCTGGTCGAGGATGGCCAAAGAAGTGCTGATAGATAGTGTCGGGGGTGACGTCCGCAAAAGGAGCCAACAAAGGCTTAGGGAGCTCAGGATAGGTAGAATACACCTAACCCTCCAGGTTAGGACATTTCAACACCTAGCCCTCCAAGCTAGGACTTTTCACACCTAACCCTCCAGGTTAGGACTTTTCACATGCCAGCGTGCAACCTCCCGATCCACCTGGACTTAATCCGAAGTCAACCAAACTTGAATCAAACTTAAATCGGTGTCAACACCAAAACAACAATCAGGGTCAGACTGCATCAACAGTAAAGGGAAGAGAGACATTGTGAGAGGTTGTTTTCCACCGAGAAGGAGAAAGTTCTAGCCGGAGATTGTCGATGACTAATGTTAGATCGTTTACGTCTTGCTAGAGGGGATGAATAGCAATTTTTGATATCTTCTCTACAATTATTAGTTTCACAAGCGGAATAAACTAAAATAAAACTAAATTAAACTAAAACAAGGAAGGAACACACCGATGTACATGGTTCGGAGATAAAAACTCCTACTCCACAGCTGCCCGTAAGGTGGGTGATCCCTAATCCGTCGGTGGATGATTTCCCAAAGCACCTCCGGCTAGATCGCGTAGCTCCTTGTTGTTAGGACCAAAAGGAATTAGGATATCTCCACAATGGCATGATATTGTCCACTTTGAGCCTAAGCCCTCATGGTTTTGCTCTTGGGCACTCCCCAAAAGGCCTCTAGCCAATGGAGATATCAAATTTCTTATAAACCTATGATTTTCCATGTGTTATTCAATGTGGGACTAAGTTTGCACTCTTACAACCCCTAACAATCCCCCCTCAAATAAAGGACCACATGCCCCCACCACAAACGGAAACCCTTTTTGTTCTTGATGTCTGATCCACAAGGACTTTCTGCCCCTCGGTCCACCTGACCTACTAGGACTTCACCACCTAGCCGCAAGTAGAACTAGTCCTCTTTAATCAAGGCACGAGAGCCCACATATCCTTTATTTAAGGCTTAACGCATATGGTTAGATCTGGATGAGCAACCTGATAGATCGTCTTCTGGTGTGCTAGAGGGGGGGGTGAATAGCACGTTTTCGATTTTGATCTCTACAAAGTTGTTAGCGCAGCGGAAACAATAATATGCAAAGTAAACTAAACAATGCTAACAACCTGATTTACTTGGTATCCACCCCGGACGGGTGACTAATCCAAGAATCCGTCTGTGGATCAACCCCCGGATAACCTCTGGCTAGATCTATCGCTCCTTGTGGGTGGAGAAACCTCGCCACAACACTTCGGACGCTCTCTGATCACAATAGACTACTAACTCACTTTACCCAAGCGAGTTTCGTCAAGCAAGATAGTAGGAAACGAGCCCCTTTAAATAGGGCTCGAATTTAAAAACAGCCGCTACCAGTCGACTGCCCCTAGGGCAGTCGACTGGTCTCACTCAAATTCGACCGTTACAGTACAACGTTCGAATCTGTCAGCTATCCCAGTCAACACCAGTCGACTGCCCTGGGCCAGTCGACTGGGACACGCCTAAGCCTAGGGTTTTACTCCTGAGTACAAATCTCTCCGCACTCAAACCCTCCCGGCATAGCCCCTGAGTACACACACTCATACTCAGACCCTTATAACTCAGTTGACTCTTCACTGACAGTCTTGACTGTTGCCTTCACACCCTCTTCATCTTTGGCCCTCGTCCCTCGGATACGCACACAAGCCTCCAGCTTGCCTCCATGCCACCCTTCACGTACGCCTCAAAGTACGCGTCCCTCGACTCATCATCTCTGCTAACGGTCCCTCGGATGCGCACGCAAGCCTCCAGCTTGCCTCCATGCCATCCTTCACCTGAAGACATCAACCAAGTCCATGTGTACCTGTACACCTGCACACTCATGTACACATATGAGAACAACACAAATCCTAACATAACCATATTGCCCACACATCAAAATATGATGATCCTCCAGACCATCTCAGGGCTGATTGTCCCAACAATCTCCCCCTTTTTGATGTGTGGCAATATGTTAAGTTAGGTAAACATATAGCAATGATAATAGCAAAAGCAATTGAAAAATCAAAGCATAATACACAAGAGGCAACCTCCCCCTTAACCTATGCTTTCTCCCAAGTTTCAACTCTTATTGCTAATCCCAAAGTTAAGTTTTCCCAAAACTGAACTCCACAGTATCAAAGTTAAGTTTCAACCCAAACCTAACTTAACACTCAAATTCTCCCCCTTTGATATCATCAAAAGATTGCCCCAAGCAACCCTACCCTTGGTGCCAAATGGAACTTAACCAGATTTTTGAAAAATTCCTCAGAAATCACAAAACCCCATTCTGCCCATACTACCAGTCGGCTGCCCCCAGGGCAATCGACTGATACGGTAACTTCAGAATTTCCAGCCGAAATTCAGAAACGCATAAAAAATTCCAGAAAATTTGAAAAAAATGTGAAACTTTGCAAGCACGATTGTTAAGATATTTCCTACCCTAGAAAATTTTGGTTCATGAAAAACATCAACCGTGCTTGACTTTTGGTACAAACTCAAAACTTCTCAAATATAGTCAACATTGTATCAACATAGAGTTCTAATCATGGTATCCTATAGTTGTCATTCTCTAGTAACTCCATTTGACATTTAAAATGATTCCCAAACTAAATGTATCCATTTTGACAAGAGCTCCCCCTCTTTTTCAAATGATCATCCCTTTTATATATAAACCATTATTTGATTTCCAACCAACCCATATTAGATAATATAACAATATAAAATATCCAAATCATATCATGAACACATATATAAGGATCACACAAACAACATCCATTAATAAAAAAAATTTTCAAGCAGTTTCAAAATAGCAGCTAGTCATGATAAAAGTTCAATAAGCTAATAGAAAAATAATAAAGCAAGTCACATGTCATAAATCTACAAAATGAAGTAATACATAGATGTTTCATACAAGAAACACATAAATAGTCACATAAGGCCTAACAGAGTATTAGGGCCAACGCCCTGAAGTCATCCAAATAAATACAATCATCAGAATAGAAAGTGTTTGAGAGGCATAACACATCAATCAATGATAATACTCTCAACACTGAAAACTCCCAAAAGCTGCACCATCTGATTAGAAAAACATGTGATCGTCACCGCCTAGAGGTGGAGGAGGAGGAGGAGGAGGACCCTGAAAAGCGAGATGCCACTGTTGCATCATCTCGTACATGTCATCCTGGCGGCTGGTAATCCTATCAACTTTTGTCTCAAGCCGCTGCTCTGTCTGCCGAAGTTCATGAATATCCTCACGAATGACGTGAGCATCCTCTTGAAGCCTGTGGACATCAGATCGAAGCTCGGTGAGCTCTGCACGTGTCACCAGCTCGCCAGGCTCCTCATCTGAGCTCGAGGCCTTTGGGCGCTGCCTCCAAACAAACTCTCCCTGTCGACACTCGATACCTGCCAAGGATAACTATCGTGTACCTATCTGATCATAATCTTTGGACAGGTGTCTAACCTGACCACTAGAGACACGGATACCCCGAGATGCAAAGAACTAGGTCAAGACGTGACAAAAAGGCATATATATTTTCCCATTGACACTATGGGAAAAATGACAAATAGAGGTGAACACATGCAGGGTGACATCTATATCTAATCTCCTCTCTAGAGCATACATCATTACCAGATGAGGTAGTCTGATCCTAGCACGCCCTTGGTGACGATGAGCAGAAGACACTCTAGGACAATCTTATACAAAACATGACTGAAGGGACTCATAGGCTTTGCATCAAAGATGCGCTCAGACTCATGCCTATGCCTCCTAAAGTAATGTAGATGAATTTGATCAATGGAGACAGTATGAAACTCAAGAGGCTCAACCACCGTAGGGAAAAATATGGATGCATTATTTGATGCGCTACTACCTAAAAATGCACCTAACATAGTAGCTAAAAAAGGAATGACGACTCCTGCAACTTTGGACTCATATAGGTTATTATCAGGGTTAATGTATGTTAGGTTGGCGTAGAACTCTTGACACAACTCCAGGTTTACATTATGTTGGCAATATACCAGTTTTCTATCCCAAAATGTGTAATCATTTCAGCTATCTGGGGGGACTTCTCTTGAAAGAGAGACCGATTAAGATACCGGCAATTCATAGCTACAAACTCATTCTGATCAAACCATTTTCGGCATTCTACCGACCTAAACCTAGATTCTCCCGACTGCCGTGAGGATCCCTCACCCCTTGATCGCTTAGAGGCCAAACTAAAATGAGATAAACCCATGCATGCATACCAAACCACCCCCCATAATAGAAAATGATAAGGAAACATGCAAAAATCGTTACATTAGTTCCAAATCATAGTTTAAATGGAAAAATAGTGACCTATTTAAGTTCTTACCTCTTTCCTATGCGTTTCATGATGGTAGGGAGGAGAGATTGACTTGAAAGAAGAGTTTCTACTAACCCTAGAAGTAGATCCGAAGTAGAGGAGGACTTAGGAAGGGATTTTAGGGCTCGGGAGAGGCCAAGAACGAGAGAGGGGCTTGGGAGAGGAAGAATCGCCGGGGTGGCACGCCAAAACCCTAGGTTTTGGCTGCCCCCGCGCGCCCTTTTCTTTTATAGAAACTACGACCCAGTCGACTGGCAGGAGGCTAGTCGACTGATAGAGTTCACAGAATATTATTATAGGTGAGACCAGTCGACTGCCCACAAGGCAGTCGACTGGTAAAACTCACAGAAGGTTCTATGTTATGGATCAGTCGACTGGCTCTGAGCCAGTCGACTGATACCTGAAACTCCAGTTTTTCAGTCGATTTTCAGAAAATCATTACTAATTCCACAAATCTCCAAAAAGTCTGAAATTTTGTAGAGAGATTTATGGATTCTAAGTCTATTTGGGAAAAATATAATTTCAATCAAAATTATTCCGAATTCCAAGATTGATACAAACTTCGAGTTTCTCTAAAATGTATCATGAAACCTTTCCTAAAAGTTCTAATTTTGACCTTACCTTGATGCTCCTCCCCATACTCATTCATAATCCTTTCTTAGCATCAATTTATATGGTAGTTCGGCTTTAAAACCAATTTTCCTCAATTAAGGTTCCAATTTCACCTTTTACTCCATAATTCTCCCTTTAGTGTATCAATTCTCTAAGATTAAGACCAACCTTAGCCTTTTGAACCTCTTGGCACACTCTATAGTCCTCTTTAATCTCCTAGAAGGAAACCACCTGAGATCCATTGACCATGGAACTCATTTTGGCTTCTAGAGCTCTCTCTTGAGCTCCTAGCCCTAATTACCCCTAGGTAACTCTTCTACAAAGGCAAGACCACACCGATGCTCCTCCGGTGCTTCTTGACCTTCCACTACTACTTTCTTAACCCTATAGACCTTTTTCTTGGTCAATTTCTTCTCTTTTCCTTTAAATGGCTTTTCCTTGTCATTTTTGACTTTTTCTCTACCATAGGTATACGACATCCTTGAATATGACATTTTATCAACATTAGCCCTCCCAGGGTGGTATCCTAGACCTGGCCTACCATCCCTATGATTTTGGTCCTTTGATATCATGTTCCATCTTTTGGACCCTTGAATGCCTCTACCTATATTTCTTTCTAAATATCAAGTTTTGCTCTTAAAACTTGATTTTCCTTTTCTAACTTCCTAACCTTAGGATCACTAGATCTAATTTGATCATTTCTAGGTCTACTTATTTGTTTAGGCATATTTCCCCTTCTCTTAGGGTTTATGCCTTGGTCCTTAGCCCTAGAATTTCTAGGTTTGTCATGAAACATAAAATTTTTGGTGTTTTGACACACAAAAGTGTTTCTATTCCTATCATGATATTTAAAACCAAAAACACGCATGGGCAAGCAAATATCATTCATACAAGCATTTTGAGTATTCATGGAAGAATTTGAATCATGAGTAGAGTTAGAGGTTACCTTCCTTACTCTCAGGGCTCCCCCTTGATGAGTGCTCCTCTTCCTTTCTTCTTTCTCCCATTTCCTAAGGTGCTCCATCTTCTTGAGCTCTCCACTTCTTGGACATTTTGTGTGATAATGCCCGAGCTCTCTGCATGTGAAGCATCGAATTCTCCTTCTTTTGTTTTGGGCTTCCTCATTCTGACAACCCACATTAGATTTAAATTGAATGTATTGGGCTTAGGAATTACCTTCTTTTTACCTAGTGGGCACTTATCCTTGTAGTGTCCGTGTTTATTGCACCCAAAGCATATGATATGCTCTTTTGACTTGACTTCGATGGATTTTGAAGCCTTTTCTTGCTCTTGTGTGGATGAGGGTCTTTCCTTCCCCTCAACCCTTGATGTTGATACTTCTTCTTCTTCTTCGGATGAGGTGGATCCTTTTTCACTCAATTCCTCCACTTTACTTGATAATGTTGATAATTCTTCTTCCCTTTGATCTTTTTGGACACTTGAGCTTATTTCTTCGGGTTCTTCTACTCCTTGATGTTGTGTAGGGTTCTCATGACACTTTTTCAATTTATTCCACAACTCATATGCATTTTTATAATTCCCTACATCACTCAAAATATTAGTAGGAAAAATATTGACCAAGATATTGATTACCTTCTCATTGGCCCTTGCTTGTTCTTGTTGCTCCTTGGTCCAATACCTAGGCCGGAGCTTTTCCATGCTTGTCCTTAGGAGTCTTAAATGGTTCCTCTAGCACCATTAAGCACTCCCAATCCATGCCGAGCCACATCTTCATCCTAGCTCTCCAATAATCAAAATCTTCATGCTCGTATGGTGGTGGTGAGTTTATATCTTCCCCAAGTTTGTCTTCCATGTTCTTCTTCCTCTAGCGGTTGCTCCCTCGGCGGTTAGTCCGATCAAGAGCGGTCCTTCGCTCTGATACCAACTGATAGATCGTCTTCTGGTGTGCTAGAGGGGGGTGAATAGCACGTTTTCGATTTTGATCTCTACCAAGTTGTTAGCGCAGCGGAAACAATAATATGCAAAGTAAACTAAACAATGCTAACAACATGATTTACTTGGTATCCACCCCGGACGGGTGACTAATCCAAGAATCCGTCGGTGGATCAACCCTCGGATAACCACCGGCTAGATCTGTCGCTCCTTGTGGGTGGAGAAACTTCGCCACAACACTTTGGGCGCTCTCTGATCACAATAGACAACTAACTCACTTTACCCAAGCGAGTTTCGTCAAGCAAGATAGTAGGAAACGAGCCCCTTTAAATAGGGCTCGAATATGAAAACAGCCGCTACCAGTCGACTGGTCCTACTCAAATTCGACCGTTACAGTACAACGTTCGAATCTGCTAGCTGTTCCAGTCAACACCAGTCGACTGCCCCTGGGCCAGTCGACTGGGACACGCCTAAGCCTAGGGTTTTACTCCCGAGTACAAATCTCTCCGCACTCAAACCCTCTCGGCATAGCCCCTGAGTACACACACTCATACTCAGACCCTTACAACTCAATTGACTTTTCACCAGCAGTCTTGACTGTTGCCTTCACGCCCTCTTCATCTTTGGCCCTCGTCCCTTGGATGCGCACGCAAGCCTCCAGCTTGCCTCCATGCCACCCTTCACGTATGCATCGAAGTCCGCGTTCCTCCGCTCTTCATCTCTGCTATTCAACGGTCCCTCGGATGCGCACGCAAGCCTCCAGCTTGCCTCCATGCCATCCTTCACCTGAAGACATCAACCAAGTCCATGTGTACATGTATACCTGCACACTTATGTACACATATGAGAACAACACAAATTCTAACTTAACCATATTGCCGACACATCGAAATATTATGATCCTCCAGACCATCTCAGGGCTGATTGCCCCAACACAACCTGGCTCTGATACCACTTGTTAGGGCCAAAAGGAATTAGGATACCTCCACAATGGTATGATATTGTCCACTTTGGGCCTAAGCCCTCATGGTTTTGCTCTTGGGCTTTCCCCAAAAGGCCTCATGCCAATAGAGATATCAAATTCCTTATAAACCTATGATCTTTTCATGTGTTATTCAATGTGGGACTAAGTTTGCACTCTTGCAACCCCTAACACTTGTGGGTGGAGAAATCTCTCCATAATCCTTGGACATTACTTGAGTACAACAGGCTACTAACTCACTCTATCCAAGCAAGTTTCGCTAAAGAACAGTAGTCTTAAACGAGCTCCTTTAAATAGAGCTCGAGTACTAACTGGCCGCTACCAGTCGACTGCCCCAGGAGCAGTCGACTGGTCCAGCTCAGATTCGATCGTTACAGCCAACGTTCGAATCACCAGCCCTTACCAGTCGACTGGTCCCCTTCTAAGCCTAAGGTTCCCTTCTTGAGTACATTTCTCTCCGCACTCAAACCCTCCCGGCTTAGTTCCTAAGTACAAACACTCATACTCGGACCCTCACGACCTAGTCGACTCTTCAATCCGCAGTCTCAATCTATTGCCTTCTCGCCCTCTTCGTTTTCGGCTCCCGTCCCTCGGATGCGCACACAAGCCTCCAGCTTGCCTCCATGTCATCCTTCACGCATGCCTCGAAGTCGGCGTCCCTCGGCTCATCGTCTCTGCCCATGGTCCCTCGGATGCGCACGCAAGCCTCCAGCTTGCCTCCATGCCACCCTTCACCTGAAGACATCCAACCAAGTCTATGTATACTTGCACACCTGCACACTCACATACGCATATTAGTCCAACAACAAATCTTAACTTAATCATATTAACCAGACACATCAAAACCATGATCCTCCATATCATACCCGGGTCGATTGCCCCAACAACTAATCCACCGAAGGATTGAGCGATCGTCCACCTCAATGACAAGCCATGGAGTAAGAGCAAACAATCTCCGAACCACGTAAATGATAAGTGTTAGCATTGTTCTTTATAGTTTGTTTTGTATTTCCGTTAGCGCAACTAACCGCGTAGCAAGAACAAGAAATTGGGACGAAAAGTTATTCACCCCCCTCTAGCCGGCCAGATCATCCTCAATAAGTGGTATCAGAGCGCAAGGTCGTCCTTCAACAGACTAACCGCCAAGAAGAGCAAATTCTAATCAAAATGGACGGCTCGCACATCCAACCACCCAAATAAGGAGAATTCTCTTGGTGAAGAAAAGGATGGAGGTATTCTTTGATACTGATTTTGATATAATGTTAATTATGAAAAACAGTTTTGAAGTGCCTAGGGATCAAAAAACATGTCACTCGAAAGGATAAGGCGGAGAAAGAAGCAAAAGGATGAACATCTAGCAAATTCAAAAGCTTTGCATCATCTTCTAAGTGTGTTTCCTCACCAAGAAATAACTTGGATCAGAAGTTACACAAGTGTCAAGGATTTATGGGATAAGCTAGTAGAGCTTCATGAAGGCACGTCAGAAGCAAAATTAGCAAAGAGAGACATTCTCCAATCTCAACTCAATAACATCAAGCTTGACAAAAGAGAAAATGTATTTAGTTTACATTCTAAAATTAAGGAAATTTTAAATGGACTAACAAGTGTAGGTAAGCAAATCTCCAATCGAGACATCTTGATGAGGGCCATCAATATTTTCCCAAGAATTACAAATTGGAGTTCAATGGTGGGCTCATACTACATATCCAAGACCCTAGAAAAAATTCTCTAGATGAATTCTTCTCAATCATGAAGCTCCATGAAACTCGGATTGGTGGATTGGATGGAGAAATCTACAAACCAAGAGGAGTAGCCCTTGTGGCAAACAAGGGAAAGGGCAAGAAGAAGAAGGTCTCATCATCCAATTCGGAAGAATCAAGTGTCTCTATGGATAGCGATGAAGAAGCATACATGGTAAGAAAAATAAGAAAAGCTTTTAAATATTTTTCATCTAACAAATCTCATGCTAAGAAAAGCTCAAGTAGGAGAAGAAAAATAATATGCTACAATTACCAAGAGGGAGGACACATAAGTGATTATTGCACCCTCTTGAAGAAGAAGGAACAGAAAAGAAGAAAACAAAAAAAGGGAAAAAAGGTCCAAAATTTAAAAACAACATGAAATGATCATCCATCATCGGAAGAGGAAGAACATCATGTGTCCCATTTTGCTCTAATGGGAATTGAAGACGTTGATTTTACGTCATCCGAAGTTGAAGAAGGAAAGAGCTTAAGTGAAGGGGGAGGTCAAACTTCGGATTTGGATGGCTCGGTAAGTGAGGTATACAATCAACCCACTACTACTTTGGTTCAAATCATTTCTAGCACTAATGATGACTTATTTAAGGATAAAAAGAAAATTAAATGTTTGAAAAATGATATTTGCATGCTTAGAGAAAAATTAGAATGCATGACACTTAAGGATGATATTCATGTTTCCTGAAGTTTAAATGATTCATGATTAAAAATAAGGAAATAAGGAAAATGGTGGATAACCTCACTAAAGCCCTTAGGAAATTTAAAATTGACTCAAAAACCTTAGACATGATCATTAGGAGCCAAAGGGCAAGTTTCAAAAAAACGAATTTAGGATACAATGATTATAGTAATGAAAAGACCTATTATTTTTTACTTAGTAGAGGACAATCAAAAACAAGATCCAAGATAGAAAATGGCTCCCCAAAAAATATTTGGTTAACACAATTAGGAAGCATTTCTATTGCGTACCAAAGTCAACCCTCAAGGTTAAAGGATTTAGGGATAAGTCAACCATGTGTATTAAAATTTTCAATTTTAGAAAAATAGTTAACTTGAGACCTTAAGTGGAAGCACTTAGCCTAAATAAATCCATGATCAAATGGGCTAAATAGAGATTACCTTTATTACATCTTATAATGACTTGATTTATGTTTTAGTTTATGCGTATGAGATGTTACAATGATACAAATAATTCACTTGCGCTTATAATATTTTGATGAGTTATTAGATGTATAAATTTAGTTATAATAGACTAACTATAGGGAAAATAAATATTTAATTAATGAACATCTTGCCCATAGATCATAGTTGGATATTTTAAATATTTTGAAAATAATTCTATGCTTTATTTGCTTGTGTATTGATTTGAAAAACATATAGTTTCAAAACTAAACATTTAAGTTGATACAAAATTAGAAGTTTTTTAAGTTTTTGAGTTTTGATCAAAAAGTGCATTTTTTGTATTTTCATGAAAACATTTTTTTCCTGTTAAACGATATCAAAAGAAATATGGTTGCAAATTTTCATGATTTTTCAGATTTTTTAGAATTTTATATATTTCTGAATTTCAACTCAAAAGGTTGAAATTTGAAACAGACTAGTGTCAGTCGACTGATGTAGAGGACCAGTCGACGGGGAATTCTGTGAAAATGTGTTCGTGGGGAGACAGTCGATTGATACCTATCTTAGTCAACTAATACCTTAAATTTTTTATTTCTGCTTATTTTCAGAATTTAAAACTTGATTTTACTTTAATGTCATATGTTAGAATTGATTAGTGCAATCTTTTTGATGGTGTCAAAAGAAGAGAATGGAAGGGTTAAGTTAGAGCTTAACTTATTTCTTCATGTTTGTATGAAATTTGAAAATCATGTGATAGGGCATAGGTTAAGGGGGAGATTGCATGTTGATACTTCATAGTATACTATGCTTCTAATTTTTAAATTGTTATTTTTGTGTCTAACTTAAATATATTTTCACACATCAAAAAGAGGGAGATTGTTGATGCAATCAACCACGATTTGATCGGATAGATCATGGGTTTTAATGTGTGTATGAATATGATTAAATTAAGTTTTCATATTGGTTTGATATATGTTTAAGTCATGCAGGACTTGGTGGAACATACATATGGGAAGTCATCCTAGTGCTCGGGTCCTTGTGTCGGTGAAGGATGACAAATCCGAGGGACCGCCGAACGAGGAGCAACGTGTTAGGATCTTTGCCCTAGCTAGAGGGGGGTGAATATCTATCTTTCGATTTTTTTTCTCCTACAAACACGTTAGCGGAAGCAATACAAATAAAAATATGAAGGTAGGAAAGAAATCAATACTAACTCACTGATTTTACTCAAGGTGACTAATCCAAGGATCCACACACACCACACAAAACTCTTCACTATGAACTTCTCCTTCTCAAGATCACACTTGAAGGTGGAGAAACCCTAACACAATGATCTCCCTCCTCTTACAAATGAAATGAAAGCTTGGAGGAGGAGATTGAGAGAGTTGTGAAGCTTGGAGAGCTCTAAAATGATCACACACTTCGTCCCCAAGGAAAGCCCTGCTTTTCTCCAAGATAAAACACTAGGTTTTATATCTTCGTCCGTGACTCCAGTCGACTGCTCACTTACCAGTCGACTGGTAGGCTTCAACGGCTACAAAATATGCAATGAGTGCCTCAGCCGCCTTCGCAACGGTCGACCTTCAGTCGACTGGTACAGGACCAGTCGACTGGAGCCAGTCGACTGGAACCAATTCCAGTCGACTGGCAGTCGACTGGTCGACCCTCCTTGGGTCGACCCGATTCTCTGTGTGTTGTGGTCCCAGTCGACTGACAACTTACCAGTCGACTGATGAAGCTGAGAAATCACATTTCAGCTTCCCTTTTCATCCCTTAGTCTTGACTCACGCCTTCAAACACCTTCCACAAGCCTTGTGCCTCTCTTGGATGCTTCCGAGTCCACGACTCCTCATCCTTGCACTTGCTTGAAGTGTTTCCATCGGCTTCGTCATACTAAGTCTCCCTTTTGCCAAGAGGTCACACCTCCGGGACTTCCTTTGCCAAGACTCTCTTCTTGGACTTTCCTGCTTACTCAAAGCACACAAGTTAGAACACAAAACATTGCCTAACTTAAACTTGTTTAGCCAAACATGAAAAACATAATTACTTGGAGCAAGATTGCACCAACAATCTCCCCCTTTTTGATGTTTGGCAAAACTCATTTAAGTTAGGTCTTTAAATATCACAACATGCTTTAAGTATAATGATACATGAACATGAGGCATATAAAGATAAGCATATGAATATAATCATGCAACATTTCATGTAATCTAAAACACATAATCACGATTAAGAGCTAACTTAATCTATTTCTCCCCCTTTTTGACAAAAATCACAAAAGGGAGTGACAACACTCAAGCGAGGAATGAGTCATGAGATAAGTCAAGATAGACCCTAGTAATTCTCCTCCTTGGATAATGGAATCTACCATCCCTTGATAGACATGTACCCGTTAAAGGCTTGCTCCCCCTAAAGCCTTGCTCCCCTTGGATCATTGCACCAATAATGTCCTTGATTCATTTTGAAGGGGTTCTCTCTTGAAAATATGAACGATTTAGATACCGGCAATCCATCAAATGGAACTCGGTATCTTCAAACGTTCTTTGAGCGGCCGCAGAGTAGAACCTAGGCACACGCACCCCCGGTCTAGGAGGAGAGGGTTGCTGGGAGCTTCCCTCTCCTTGACGACGAGGTGGTGGAGGGGATTGCTGGGAGCTACTCTTACCCTTTTTGGATGCAACACGTTTTTGCCAACCCTTCGTTCCATGATGGTTGAGAGTAGGAAGGTATAGCAAAATCGTCCAAAAGCCAATAGGTGCCCAAGCAACACCTTTACAAACCCTAATCTCACTCAAAAGGGATGGAGAAGATGGAGTAGGAGCAAAACCTAGGGCTTGGAGGGGTTGGGGAAGTTCGACAAGCTCAAAGAGAGAAGGGGCGTCGAAGAGGAGAAGTAGATCTAGGGTTTTAGGCGACCGGTCGAGTGCCCCTTTATATAGAAAATCGCCAGTCCAGTCGACTGGGATGGTCTCAGTCGACTGGCTCCAGTCGACTGGGGTATTCCCAGTCGACTGCCCTTCAGTTTTTCTTGCGTACAGAGATCCCGGTCGACCTCCCAGTCGACCCCCAGTCGCCTGCCACCAGTCGACTGGTATCTGAGCCAGTCGACTGGTGGCTGAATTTCAGCCCTCTTTGGTGAATTTCAGAAATGTCGTAGAAATTCCAGAAAATTCGAAAAATCTTGAAATTTTGCAGACATCTTTCCTACACCATGTATGATCAAGGAAAAATAGTGCAACATAAAAATTCAAGATAGTTTAGGAGTTTGGTACAACCTCGAGAAGTGAACTTATTTGATACACTTTGTACCAAACTCAAGATCTGATTTGAATTGTTATAGAGGTTGATTACACACTAGCATGAATACACCCCAGAAATGGTTTTAAGCCATTTAAAATGTCCAACCATGATCGATGGGCAAGATATCCATAAATTGAACATTTGCTTTCCCCATGGTTGGTATTTAACATTCAAAATTGATACACATGATATTTCATCAACATGCCACAAGCACAAGTGAAATATGAGCATCATCCCCTAGCATCCCACAATATAGCAAAGTGAAAACACAATCAAGCCAACCTACAGTCCTTGTGAGATGTATTTAAGTGCCTCCATGCTAAGGGATCAAGTAATACTAAATTCCTAGAATTCCACAAAGCACATACCAAGTTCCCTCCGAAGTGTGGTGAATTCGGCCTCGGGTAGGGGTTTGGTAAAGATGTCGGCAAGATTCGATTTAGATTCAATATAATGTAATTCAATATCTCCTCTTGCCACATGATCTCTAATGAAATGATGCTTTATCTCAATGTGCTTGGTCCTAGAGTGGTGTACCGGATTTTTTGTCAAGTTGATGGTACTCATATTGTCACATAGGATTTTGACCTTGGAGTAGTGAAACTCATAATCTTCTAAGGTGTGCATCATCCATAATAATTGAGCCACACATCCTCCTAAGGCTACATATTCGGCTTCGGTAGTAGATAAAGCAACACATGGTTGCTTCCTACTACACCAACTTACTAGGGAGGATCCAAGGAATTGGCAACCACCACTAGTACTTTTCCTATCTAACTTACACCCGACATAATCCGAGTCGGTATATCCTATTAGGTCAAAGTTTTGATTTCTAGGATACCAAAGTCCTACATTTAGGGTGCCCTTTACATATCTCAAGATTCTCTTGACCACCACTAAATGGGATTCTTTGGCACAAGATTGATACCTAGCACACATACCTACCGCAAAAAGTATATCCGGTCTACTAGCGGTTAGATATAGTAAGCTACCAATCATACTCCTATATTGTTTAGGATCAACTATTTTTCCTTCAAGGTCACTATCAATTTTAGCATTTGTACTTATTGGAGTAGATGCCACCTTAGCATTTTCCATACCAAATTTGGAAATCATTTCTTTAGCATATTTCGTTTGATATACATGAGTTCCTTCATGTGTTTGTTTGACTTGAAGACCTAGGAAAAATTTTAACTCCCCAACCAAACTCATTTCAAATTCATTTTCCATATGTTTAATAAATTCTTGAAGAAAATCATCATTTGTTGACCCAAAAATGATATCATCAACATAAACTTGGGCAACAAATAAATCATTTTCTCTAGATTTAATAAACAAGGTTGGGTCAATTGTTCCTCTCCTAAATCCCTTAGACACTAGGAAGGATGAGAGTCTTTCATACCAAGCCCTAGGAGCTTGTTTTAACCCATATAGAGCCTTGTTAAGCTTATAAACATGGTTTGGATAGTCTTGACTCTCAAATCCGGGTGGTTGCTCTACATAGACTTCTTCCTTAATGACTCCATTTAGGAAAGCCGATTTTACATCCATTTGGTAAAGTTTGAAACCCATGTAAGCGGCATATCCTAATAGGATTCTAATAGACTCTAATCTAGCTACCGGGGCATATGTTTCATCATAATCGAGCCCCTCAACTTGATTGAAGCCTCTAGCAACCAATCTAGCCTTATTTCTAGTGACCTTGCCTTGCTCATCTAGCTTGTTCCTAAACACCCATTTTGTTGTTACAATTGTATTTTCATCGGGTCTAGGAACCAAATCTCATACTTTACTCCTTTCAAATTGATTTAGCTCTTCTTGCATTGCCAAAATCCAATCATTATCACCTAGGGCTTCATTAATTGATTTCGGTTCAAAGCTAGAAATTAGAACTATTTGACTAGCATGTTCCCTAAAGTAGGATCTAGTTCTCACTCCTTGGTCAATATCTCCAACTACTTGATCAATGGGGTGATTGTGGTGATTCCTTAACGTCCTAGAATGAGTGACATCAACATTTTCACAATCATCATTTCTCCTTTCATCATCCGATTCTCCTCTTCCTCCCCCTTGATCATTGCTTTCCAATTGTAAGTTTTGAAAAACTTGGGTTATCTCCTTTTGTCTAGTTTCTATGTCCTTATCAATAGGAGATTTTCTAGGGTAAGTGTTAAAGGATTCATCAAATTCAACATTTGATGATTCCTCAACTACTTGGGTTCTTTTATTGTACACCCTATACCCCTTACTAGTGAGTGAGTACCCAACAAAAATGCTTTCATCCGCCTTAGCATCAAATTTCCTCAAGTCATCCTTTGTGTTTAGGATGTAAGCCTTACAACCAAACACCCTAAAGTAGTGAATTTTGGGAATTTTCCCATTCCATAATTCAAAAGGTGTTTTTCCTAAGAATCTATGAATTACAACCCTATTTTGAATGTAGCAAGCGGTGTTAACCGCTTCCGCCCATAGATAGGTGGGAAGAGAGTATGCATTCAACATAGTTCTAGCCACTTCTTGTAGAGCCCTATTTTTCCTCTCAACCACTCCATTTTGTTGGGGAGTCCTAGGGCATGAAAATTCATGCTTGTATCCCATTTCTAAGTAGAAATTAGAGAAGTTTGAATTCTCAAACTCTCCACCATGATCACTCCTAATCCTATTGATTTTCAAGGTTCTTTCATTTTCTACCCGTTTGGTAAAGCTTATGAGAATTGCTAAGGTATCATCCTTATGTTTCAAAAAATAAACCCATGTATATCTAGAGTAATCATCAATGATAACTAAGCAATATTTATTTCCCATCAATGAAGGAGTACTATGACAATCAAAAAGATCTAAATGCAATAATTCCAAAGGTAATTTAGTGCTTACTAAAGTTTTACCTTTGTGTGAAGACTTTGATTGCTTACCTTCTTGGCATGCATCACACATCTTATCTTTGACAAACTTCACTTTAGGTAAGCCTTTTACCAATTCCATTTTAGCAACCTTGGCTATATTCTTCATGTTGGTGTGTCCAAGTCTTCTATGTCATAGTCATCCTTCATCTTCTTTTGACATGAAACACTCAATAGATGGGTTAGAAGCATAAGAGAGATTTATGTAATAAAGATTTTGCCTCCTAAACCCTTCCAAGATAACATTTTTCAACCCTAATTGTCTAACCAAGCACTTATTGGTATGGAATTCTACTTGATACCCGAAATCACATAATTGACTCATACTAAGCAAGTTAAACTCCATATCCTTGACTAGAAGAACTTTATGAATTGTGATAGTAGAAGATACCTCAATTGTACCTCTACCTATAATTTTGAGCTTTCCACTATTTCCAAAGGACACCTTCCCTTTCTTTGTGTATTTGATTTTTGAAAACTTGCTCACATTCCCGGTCATATGGCTTGAACATCCGCTATCCAAGATCCACATGCTTGTGTCCTTCTTTTCTTTTACCTAGACAACATAAAACACATCACTCTTAGGTACCCAAAGGTTTGAGTCACTAACATTTTTGAGGTATTTCTTAGGCACCCATGCTTGTTTTACCTTGCCCTTAAGGTTTGAACCCTTTGCATTTTTTACATCCTTCTTTGGAACCCACACTTGTTTCACATTACCCTTGACACCCTTTTTCTTGGATGATCCTTTTCTATTTACAAGGGAAATATAGGAGACTTCTTTATCTTTATATCCTAGCCCGGCCTTCCTATAGGCAACCCTTTGACTATTTAGGAGCAAGTCAAGTTCTTTTGATCCAATTGAGAATTTCTCTAAGCGCTTCTTTAGATCAACAACTTCCTCCTTTAATTTGATGTTCTCCTCATTCACTTTACTTACATCACATGATTCCTCTTTGTCCTCCTTAAGGGTCCTAATTTCTTCCTTTAGCCCCTTGACCTTAGTTTTTGACCTAACCAAAGCATTCTTAAGATATGCAATAGTATCATAAAGAAATTTTTCTTTGGGAGAATCCATTACCTCATCTTCGCTAGATGATGATTCATCGCTACTTGAGTTCTCTTCTTCGCTTGATGTGTCTTGATCACTTTGATGTGCCATTAATGCCATGTGCCTTGTGATGTGGCACAACTCCTCTTCATCATCCGATGATTCGCTACTTGAATTGTCCCATTCGGCTTGAGCCACCATCACTTCTTTCTTTTTCTTCTCTTTCCTTTTGTGTTCTTTTTCTTCCTTCTTTTTCAACTCCGGGCAATTCGTCTTGATGTGCCCTTTCTTGTTGCACTCATAACACGTGACATTAGGAATGGAATTAGAACTTTGACTACTCTTACCTTTTGGGGATGTGAACATTTTCCTCACATCCCTTCTTGTAAATCTTTGGATCTTCCCATCATCTTCTTCACATAATGTGCTACTTCTTTTGCGGACATTTCTTCCTCACTATCCGAGGAGTCTTGCTCGGATTCGGATGAGGACACCTCCTTCTTCTCCTTCTTCTTGCTCTTCTTCTCCTTCTTTTCTACAAATAGAGCAATGCCTTTTTCCTTGGAAGACAAGTTAGTTTGTTCATGTAGTTCGAATTCACAAAATAATTCATCAACTTTGACAATTGAAAGATCCCTAGACACCTTGTAAGCATCCACCATTGATGCCCATAAGGTAGTTCTAGGGAAAGCTTGAAGAACATACCTCACCAAATCTCGGTTCTCAACTTTCTCACCTATCACATGAAGACCGTTCACGATCTCCTTGAATCTTCCGTGCATTTGACTTACGGTCTCATGAGGCTTCATGGAGAAAGTTTGAAGTTGGCCGACAAGAAGATCCCTCTTGGCTCTTCTTGATTCACTTGACCCTTCATTCAACTCAATGAGCTTTTCCCAAAGCTCCTTTGCCGAGTTGAAAGGTCCAACCTTGTTTAGTTGTTCTTTGACAATCCACATTGCAAAGTCGTGATAGCCTTGGCGTTTGCTTGAGCCTCTTTTCTTATCTCTTTTGGCCACGCCTTGATCGGAAGAGTTTCTCCTTGTTCATTCGTTGGCTTCTCGAAACCTTCCACAATACTAAGCCAAGTTTCAAAGTCATTCATTAAGTAAAACTCCATCCTACCTTTCCAATAAGCAAAATCGTTCCCGTCGAAGTAAGGTGGTCGTGTGGTGCTATATCCCTCTTGATGAGCCATTCTTTATGCTTTGTAGATTGTTAGATCTTCCCAAAGCTAACCAAGGCTCTGATACCACTTGTTAGGATCTTTGCCCTAGCTAGAGGGGGGTGAATAGCTATCTTTCGATTTTTCTCTCCTACAAACACGTTAGCGGAAGCAATACAAATAGAAATATGAAGGTAGGAAAGAAATCAATACTAACTCACTGATTTTACTTGGTATCCACCTCTTCAAGGTGACTAATCCAAGGATCCACACACACCACACAAAACCCTTCACTATGAACTTCTCCTTCTCAAGATCACACTTGAAGGTGGAGAAACCCTAACACAATGATCTCCCTCCTCTTACAAATGAAATGAAAGCTTGGAGGAGGAGATTGAGAGAGTTGTGAAGCTTGGAGAGCTCTAAAATGATCACACACTTCGTACCCAAGGAAAGCCCTGCTTTTCTCCAAGATAAAACACTAGGTTTTATATCTTCGTCCGCGACTCCAGTCGACTGCTCACTTACCAGTCGACTGGTAGGCTTCAACGGCTACAAAATATGCAATGAGTGCCTCAGCCGCCTTCGCAACGGTCGACCTTCAGTCGACTGGTACAGGACCAGTCGACTGGAGCCAGTCGACTGGAACCAATTCCAGTCGACTGGCAGTCGACTGGTCGACCCTCCTTGGGTCGACCCGATTCTCTGTGTGTTGTGGTCCCAGTCGACTGACAACTTACCAGTCGACTGATGAAGCTGAGAAATCACATTTCAGCTTCCCTTTTCATCCCTTAGTCTTGACTCACGCCTTCAAACACCTTCCACAAGCCTTGTGCCTCTCTTGGATGCTTCCGAGTCCACGACTCCTCATCCTTGCACTTGCTTGAAGTGTTTCCATCGGCTTCGTCATACTAAGTCTCCCTTTTGCCAAGAGGTCACACCTCCGGGACTTCCTTTGCCAAGACTCTCTTCTTGGACTTTCCTGCTTACTCAAAGCACACAAGTTAGAACACAAAACATTGCCTAACTTAAACTTGTTTAGCCAAACATGAAAACCATAATTACTTGGAGCAAGATTGCACCAACACAACGGAGTGGAGCCGAGGGAAGCAAGCTTCAAGGCATACGTGAATGATGGCATCGGGACGAGCCGAGAGCTTGGATGCATCCGAGGGACGAAAGCCAAAAGAAGAGAGCTTCAAAGGACAACTCCGGAGAGGATGAGTGTGAGTGTGTAACAAGATCAGTCGACACCAGTCGACTGAACTTTCTGTAAGTTTCAAACAACAGGATCAGTTGACTGGTCTAGATGGCAATCGACTGATCTATTCGAAAACTAGCCGTTGGCTGAGCACCAGTCGACTGGGCTTGGTAGCAGTCGATTAGTGTCGGGGCTGAGCTTTTTTGTTAACATCTCTTTCCACTATTTAAAGGGAAGTTTGAGACTTGAGAAGGTAGTTGTGTTCCTTGTAAAAGACCTTCTTGCTCAAGTACTCAAGCTTTCAAGTCTACTCTCTTCCTCAAACCCTAATTCTTATCTTGTAAAGGGAAGAGAGACATTGTGAGAGGTTGTTATCCATCAAGAATGAGAAGATCTAGCCGGAGATTGCCGGAGACTAGTCCACCGAAGGATTGAGGGATCGTCCACCTCAATGACAAGTCATGGAGTAGGAGCTGTTGGGATCTCCCGGCACCAAAATACAAAAACGCAACGGAAACAAGATCCCTCGAGCGATCCATGCGAAAGATAACTCGTACAAAGTTCACCTTTCTAATAGATCTATCTACAGTGTATACCTTTGAAGCGTGCCCTTCGCTTATCCCGCTCATCCAAGATGCGCCGGATCTCTCTCACGTTCAAGTGTCTGTGCCTTTATTCGTATCCACACGGACACGATCTCTCAACTTCGGGAAGAACTACCCTAGTTGTGCTAGCAACTTGAGGTAGTTCACAAAAACCACCAAGAACCCCAAAAGGAGTTTCGGCCAAGAGGGAGGAGAGCAAGAAGAGAGGAAGGGGAGAAGGGAAAGACAATCACTTGTCCTTTAAAATGACTAGACTAGCTTTTATATTCATCCCATGAATATGAAGAGTCTTTTGTCTCTTTGACTTCCCTTCATTAAAATCAATAAAGAGCACATCTTTCTATGTGACTCTTCACCTTCTCTTCATCCAATGAAGAAAGACCTTTCTCTTTCTTTCATTAAACACTTTAATGAATTTTCCCATGCAATTCCGACCGGGTCACTTGGGCTTCCGACCAGGTCTCCCGACCAAGTCTGCCGAGCAAGTCGCCGAGCACCCGACCCAGTCTGCCGAGCTCCCGACCCAGTCTGCCGAGCGTTGAGCTCCCGACTCAGTCTGCCGAGCGCCGAGCTCCCGACCAAGTCCCTGAGCTCCCGACCCGAGTCTCCCGAGTTCACAACTCGAGCTCCCGATCAGATTTCCCGAGTTCCCAACTCGGACTCCCGATCAGACTTCCCGAGTTCACAACTCGGGCTCCCACTCAGATTTCCCGAAGCATCATGTCCTTAGTGTGTGATCTAATAGGTTCTCGTGACGTTGACAATGCGCTTAAACACCTTAGACACATAAGCAATGAGCGACATCTAGCAATGCATCATTGCTACCCAAGTAACAAGAAAAGTTGAGATCCGACTAAACCTCCGTGACTATGATTATGACCTTGTCCTTCTATCCTCGATATCTAAATTGACCAATGAGGCATAGACCGTGTCATCCTCGATCAATTTTTGTGTTTCTTGATCCTCGAGTAGACTCACTCAAACAAATGAGCTCAATATCTAATATTGACTCATTTGAGCATGGTCATGCATTTTAGCAGTCCTACTCGATCAAGGGGCCCACATATATCACTCCCGTCATATGGGAGGGATAGATCCCATCTACATCACTCACATCCCTCTGCATAATTCATTACATACCCAGTGATTGCCTTTATAGTCCACCCTGTTACGGGTGACATTTGACGATACCAAAGTACATAACTCCTTATGTAGGGAACCGTAGTGACTTCAGGTCTAAGGACTGTTCATACTAATAGTCACATGAGAAAGTTTATGACACTCATATGACAATCTATGAAACTTTTTCATGGTGGATCAATTCATTACACATTCTCTAATGTATACTCATGTGTCAACTTGATATCACATATCCATAACTTGTGAGCTCAAGTCATCAATTGACCTACATGCTAGTCTCCATGCATTAATATTGTCCCTGAATATTAATGCTTGACTAGGAATTATTTAGTGTAGTATTCTCTATATTATCTCACTATCGATTCAACCAATCGATATAATGTAGATAAGAACCTACGACACAAGGACATTATTATACTTAGTTATTTGGCACAAAATATAGTAAGTATAATAATCAAACATGCCTTTAATAATGATAGAATATGATACAAAAAGTCCCTAGTTAATCATCACATAATTGGCTCTAGGGCTCCTACTAACATGAGCAAGTAATCTCCAAATCACGTAAACGATAAGTGTTACCATTGTTCTTTATAGTTTGTTTTGTATTTTCGCTAGCGCAACTAACCGTGTAGGAAGAACAAGAAATTGGGGCGAAAAGCTATTCACCCCCTCTAGCCGGTCCGATCATCCTCAATAATTTCTCTATCTACTATACCCACAGAGTTGGAGCACGGACTCATCACTGTTTGCTTTCGTTGTTGTTTCATATAGTAGATAGTTGTGTTTTGTGCTGTCAGGAGAGGATTCATCTGTCGTCCCATAGTGTCGAGTATTTCGATTTTGAGTTGTGTCGTATTTTTTAGAGATGACGTTATTTTTATTTGGCTAGTAGAGTTGTATTTATTTATTTTTGTTAGATTTGGGATTTGCTACATTTATTTTACAAAGTTTATTATGCCTATTGTTAACTGCGTGGATGTGATATTTAGTAAATTATTTCTATTGTTGTCAGCCGTATGTGACTGATTTATATATATGTTGAGATGGATATAGTATGAGCTTCATATTGTTTGTCGTACAAGGAAGATGTTGCACGATTTTCTAGTAAGCAGGGGCTCTGGGCGTGACAATTTGTAACAAAATCTCACATGAGATAAACATGACCAGACCCAACTTAAAATCCTGTTGCTCGTAATAGGATCCCGCTTGCAGTCCTAATTCCCTAATCCTTTAAATTGGTACTCCTAGCAATGAAGATGTCTAGGGCGATGATTCCTTGCCGTACTTAATGAAGAAATTCAATCAAGTTGTGGATCAAATGACATTGAAATTGAATTAATGTTAATTGAAGTGGATCTGATGTTGATGATGATGATGATGATGAAGACGATGAAGATTTCCATGAAAATAGATATAAGTTTGAAAAAGATAAGATTTTTTATAGTTCATGATGTCAAAATATTGGACAATAGAGCATAATGAAGTAATTTGAAATGAGGATTTATTTAGGACGTAGATTGGGTTTTTACGCATCTGTTTAAGGATTGTTTGCAAAAATTAATTTTGTAATGTAAGAAACAACATATAACATAGTGATTAATTATATATATTTTCGTAGATTAACTATTTTTTATGTTTTTTTTATCTTTAATGATGACTAAGTATATCAATATTGTTGCAAGATGTAGAAGGCGATGTTAATTGTGTTGATATTGATGAATTGGTTGGTGATGTTGGTTTTGATGATGATGATTATGAAACCCAGAGATTTTCTTTGTTTAACTTCATTAAAGATGCAGAGAACCCTAATTTGTAAGTTGGTATGTAGACCTCTTGTTCGTGTTGATAGATACCTTCTTAAAAGAAAGAATGGTGGAAATTATTAGCAGCAATTAGGCTAGATCCCAATAATAATATCTTCCATATTTTCTATGCTTAGGTTGAAAGAAAAACAAAAGACAGTTCGATGTAATTTCTGTAATTGTTGGAAACTGATATAGGCTTTAGAGATAGACACGGATGGACGTTCATGTCAAACAAACAAATGGGTCATTCCAACATTCGAAAGTTTTTGTCTTCTACGGCTGAAAATCACTTTTGTGTTAGACAATTTACCGGTGCATGTTCATGATGCCACTATCGTCCGAGTGGCATCGTCCAAGTGCGGCAAAGAATCATCATGAAATCATCATCCTTGATGTCTCACGTGAAAGATAATAAAAAAAAATAACGGTAGAGATATATTTGAAATATTTTATAAAACATAAGAGATAAATAATTCTAATAAATTTTAAGTACATAATCAACAATCGATTAGAACATTAAAGATAATTTAATGAATTTCACTGTAAAAACACGTGCTTTGTCCAAAATCGAAGAGTTTGGTCGTGACAAAAGTAAACGCCGTTTATTAATTATGTGGCTCGTGAAATATTTTAAATTGTATTTAATCTTTGGTTTTCATATAAAAGAATATGCAAAAAGTAAAACAAAAAAGCAGTTGCCACACCAGCGTTCCGCTTGTATAACAAACAGAAATATATTAAAATAAATTATACTAAAATACTATTGCATAATTTTGAACAATTTGTATTAGTAACTTAATATTAGGAAGCCAAAGCCACTTGCGTTAAAAGGGTTAATGCTAATAGAGAATCAGATACCATCCGTAGTTTGCTTTAACTCGCCTAATGACCCTTCGACTATTCAAATTACGCCTAACCATCTAGGTCAACACAGCTGCTAATTATCACACATCAGGTTTGCCTAGCCGAGCAAGCATTGCACAGCGAAGCCTAGTTCTAATATCAATTTAATGTTATGAACAAACAAGCACTTGAAAGCTCACCGACCCTGCTAAACTCGCCCATTAGATTACCTCAGCTAAACACGAAACAAGACTAAAGGTGATCAAACTCCTCAGAACCCCTCAATCAACCATATCATTATTGACAGAGAAAATTATGGCCAAGCCTCAGAGCGCTACATAGGGCATTGGGATCGAGATAATACAAACTATTGCATCAAAAAAACTAATATGAAAAATAATGGCATGGCAAAATGAGACCAAAGAACTCATGTTCTTAAAAATTCAGAGTATTGCAAAAACAAAATAAAAGATACTACAAGGATACTGGCAGTTCAATAACCTAGATTACACGACCATGAAAATCCTGAACACCACATTAAAAATGACAGAATTTGCAAATCTTGAACAGATACGGAAATGATTAACGAGTTCACAAACTACAGTCCTATGTGACTTACCGGACAGCATCATCAAGTTGAAGGTGCACTACCAGGGGCAGAAGGGGCAGCAGCAGAAGTATCATAGGTCCCTTGAGCTGCATTGTCACTAGAGAATGCAGGAGGCTGTGAGTTACCACCAGTCGCATAAGAATTACTGTATGGTGGCTGCTGTTGATTGCCATAACCTGATTGGCCATGTGGCGCTACATTATAAGATTGCTGTTGACTATAAGCGGATTGAGAGACTGGAGATTGGCCATAACCTGGTTGCACAGGAGTGGATTGCATATAGCCAGCTGGAGTGGAAGTAGCTTGACCTTGTCCATAAAGAGATTGAGAAGGTGGTGTCTGGGCAGGAGGAGCCTGTCCATAACTAGGAGGTGCTGCTTGACCATATCCAGTAGAGGCAGTGGGTTGGCTCCCATATCCCAACTGTGATGTGGGTGAAATGCCATATCCTGATGGAGCTGTTGCTTGTGAAGGATAGCCAGCAGTAATGTTATTTGGTGGTTGACTCAATGGAGGCTGTTGAGCAGGAGGTGCTTGAGTAGATCCACTTGGAGCACCATAAGCATTAGCAGATCCATCTTGAGACGGAGCAGCAACTGTGCCATAGCTAAGAGTAGAGCTATAGCCCTGCTGATCATAACCACCTCGAGGGTTGGGTGTCGTCTGAGAATAACCAGGTTGCAGTGCAGGGGCATTATACCCACTAGAATATCCGTCTTGCCCAGCAGATGTCTGAGGGTAAGCAGCATCGCCATAGGATGACTGGTTGCTGTAATTAGGAAGCGGCTGTCCATAGTTGTAGACTGCACTACCAGTAGTGGATCCCCCAAGAGATGGTTGCTGCTGCTGAGATTGTTGATTATAGTAATCGTATCCAGTACCTGGTGCAGTTTGCTGAGAAGTTTGATTAGATGTTTGGTCCCATCCAGGAGGATAGCCTCCATAAGATGGGTGGGGCATATTATACGGAGGTGGTGGCCCAGGATAAGCTCCAGGTGGCATGTAAGCATAACCAGGTTGCTGTGTGGGTGGTGCACCGGGTGGAACCCAACTTGTTGGAGGACGAGGCGCCTGGTAACCCTGCTGAGAATACCCTCCAGCCATAGCTGGATTTCTGGTACGATTCTGCATGCGTATTTATTTCATGTGAACTTATGCGTGTTTTTTTTTTTTTACAATCATATAGTGAAGCAAAAGCAGTTGGTTGAAGCAAAATTTACTAAAGAATAGTAAAAGGCAGCAAATAAAGCAAAGATCACGACAATAGGCCAACAGAAACATTCATTTGATAAGGAAAAACACAACCAACTTACCACGAGAAGAGTCTGATTGAATGTCCACCTATGCTCTCCTCATGAGACCTAATGGACTAGCAAAAAAGTCCAGAAATCCAGACATAGTCCAAACAAAGCAATTTAAAAGGCCATATGTGACAAGAGGTTCTAAGCGATAATAGATGTAATATCCTTGTGATCTCATTTTTCTCAATCAATTAAAGGTGTTTGTGATAAAATTTTGACGCATTCATCACTGTATTAGGTACTGTTGATCATAACTAATGAGAAACGCAACAACAGATGTTAATATTTAGAATATGATAAAAGAAAAAAATATATATGATATCCAAGGGTCTCGAAACTCATTCCAAGGGAAGTGGCCTGAAATTGAAAGAGTTCGGGAAAATATGAAGGGTAATCAAAAGGTCATTGCCATGAGCAGCAAAACCTATAAAGATAGGAAAAAAAAAGTTTGCCCGAAATTATTGAAACTTCATTAATGCAAGGGAAAGATATCTCAAGTTACTCCAATATGCACCATCATTTATAAAAGGAAAGAAAATGCGCTGTCGCTCTTGAGAAGGACCAATTAATATTTAATATAAACTTCAAGCGATGATACAGAAGAGAAAAACAAGTATACATCAGTATAATATGTCCAGTAACGATTTAGGTGCAGGATCGACCTAATATTCAATTAATCATAAGGAATAAGGCCAATGCCATACCAGTTTCAAGCCAACCTACACCCTCGCCAAACATTGGAGCACCAACGCAAGTTAATCCTACAATTAAAATAGTTCTCAAAAAAGCAAAGCTCAATTCAAGACATGTTCTTTGCCCGATGACCAATTCAATCTCCAGATAAAAAGATCTAGGATATTTAAGTTGAATTGATCTAACTAATCATCATATATGAATATCTTGGAACCATACTAGAAAAGAGGGGTAAATCCAACAGCAATATAACTCAAATGAGTATAGATATTCAGCAATTAACAGATATAAAAAGAGATAAAGATTGCCCTTCAGTACTCCTGCAGAATCACAAACTCAGAAATATGCACACTCTGACATAAGTATAATTACAAAAATAACTGTCATATAAATAAATGAAATAAGCTAAACATACTGTGCACTTCCGACATGGAAAATGAGGAGATAAAAAGTGTAAATATATAATGAATCTTTATTTTTAATAAGAATTTTCTTTGTCTTAATTAGTTTGATGGAAAGAAATTGTAAGAATGATAAAGCATGGACACCGAGAAACATCCTAGTAAAATTTTACAGTCAAATAAGAGTATAGCAAACAAGATACATTTAGCACATGGGAACATATAAGTTCAACCAGGATATGGTTCAAGAGCCTTGAACACAGATCATGTCGTTGACAAAAAACTGACAAATGATAGATTTCCTGTAAAGATTTATTTTACAATGGGCACAGGAACTTAAACCCTACTCTTCCGTCCGTGCAGATTTATAATGAAAGACTGAATGTAGGAGAATCACAAGAGACATCGGAATTAAGATTTAACGAAAAAGGCAATATTGTCTTCTGGCTTCAATAATAAAATGTATAATCATATCAAAGTAGGCTTAAAAGATAATAAAAAAAGCACAAGAATGTTGGGCAACAAATCACTTCATAGTTTCTTTGCAATTTCCATAATGAAACTACAACATCTGATATTGATCTTGTAAGGTCAACATCTCACACTTGGCAACAAACATTAACAAAATTAAATCAACCGCACTTTGCAATACAATGAATCTAAGATGAGGGGAAAAATCAATCAAAAGCATAATGTACTACTGTGTTAGAGGTGACTAAAACAGGGGAAAGGTCTTGAGAGAGTAAAAGGAACACTCAAATTATTGGTGGAAAACACAGCATACTGAAGGAATTCAAATGGGAAGAGCATGTGCTAATTAAATCCCACTGGAATACAGCATGGTAATCTTAGAACCGATACACCGGATAACATTGTTTGAAGATTACATCAATGTAATGCATCATATTAGAAATACAGAAGAAACCACAAAAATGGTTCACAAGAAACAGAAATCAGCAGCAGTTTTAGACTAGAGAAATCAGCAGCAGTTTTAGACTAGAGAAATCAGCAGCAGTTTTAGACTAGAGAAATCAGCAGCAGTTTTAGACTAGAGAAATCAGCAGCGGAAAATAAGAGAAAGGGTCCAATCAAAGCTGTAAGATATATGTTGTAGTGAGCAACGAATGATGAACACATAGTCCCTTGTCAGATATTTTGCAAATTAATAATGAAATTCCATCATGAATAAAAATAGAAACAAAAGCAACAGCACAAACAATCAAAAGTCCAAAAGATGCATGGAACAGATACCATCAGAATGACTTGGTTAATTTAAGTATTCAAAAGTTAACCTTAAGCCTAAAGGTTATATAGAGCTCAAATTTGGCGTTAGCTCTTGCTAAATATATTTAAACAGATAATCCAGAACATATGATAACGCAAAAGGGCATTTAGATAAAAGCTTACAATAATTTGTCATCCTAAAAATTCTATCCATCCATCAGTTGTTTTCTAATATAAAACTTAAGGATAATCAATACCTCACTAATAACCTCATTGACCAACTGTTTTGCTATTTCAATCTGCTCCTGTGTGCCATCAATATACACTGTTCTTTCACTAGAAATATCACCAGGAGGCAAGTGAAAGAGGTATCACCTACAAATAAATATTCTAAAATTAGCATAAAAACAGTGTAACTTGATTAAATTTATAATGTGTACCAATCAACAAACAGTTACTAGATCAAGTTCAGGCGTCTATACCAAGAAAGCAGTACGAGTCATTTTGGACAGAGAAAAAGATATTAGTGAGGCTAGTACATATCATTACTCAAAAGGCTGCAGCAAACCCTAAAACAAAACCTTGACGTGATGCTGGCTGACCTAACATAAAATGTTCAGAACAAAGACAAATATTCATACAACCCAAGTTGGTGTGCCATTAACTGGCCATGCCACATGGTACCTATAATCCTTATAGGTTGGCCAAACACAAGCCAATAAATAAAAAGCATTCAAAACTGGTCAGCCGAAACATAACAGGATTATAAGGTGAAAATACCCGCTTAATCAATTTAACATATGCCTTCTATCATTGTCCCATGATCTAACACGATTCATTTAAGAAATTTGGAAAAAATACAGCATTTGATGTCAGGCGTTGAAAGACTAAAATATTAAGTGCCATAGCAGTGGGAGAAGCCAAATATTCAGTGTATTTGGTCCAAAATACAAGACAACCAACTGTTGGCTTATGTCACTAGCAATGAAGTTGAAAAGGCAACATTCTTTACCATAATTATATTGGTAAACTCACTCATTTTACACAGTTCTGTGAGTTTGAGTGGGCAATATAAGTTGAGACCCAAGGATCATCTCCACAATGAAATGAAATTATCCACTTTGAACCTAAGTCCTCATGACTTTGCTCTTGGACTCTTCCCAAAAGACCTCATACCAATAGAGATATCTTACATCCTTTTAAACCCATGATCTTTTCCATTTCTAACTAATGTGAGAATTATATTCCTAACAATCCTCCCCGCAAACAAAAGATCACCATTACTCTCATGGTCTGCGCCTCCCCGCAAGCATCCGATTACTCTTTGATCTACTCCGGGTCTCTGGGCCTCTCCGCAAGTATCAGATCAGACCTATTTTGGGCCTCTCCTCAACTTCGTTCAAGGACCGCCACATGGCACCCGGTATGGACCATGGTTTTGAAACCACTTGTTGACACCCAAGAACTCGAATATCTCCACAATGACATGCTATTGTCCATTTTGGACCTAAGTCATCATAACTTTGCTCTTGGGCACTTCTCAAAAGATCTCATACCAATGGAAATATCTTACATCCTTTTAAACCCATAATCTTTTCCATTTCTATCCAATGTAGGAGTTTGATTGTATTCCCAACAAAATATATGTGATTTAGATGAACAAAAAGTTAGTTTCTATGTAAACATCTTTAATAATTTCAAGTCGACAGACTTCACCAATGTTAATAATTAGAATTCCTAATACTTCAGCTTGCACTACCTTTTTACAAACAATGCAGTAACAAAGCCAAAAACAAAACAAAGCAAAAGAGAAAAAGAAAAGAAAAATGAGCAAAGAAAATAATACAAGAAGATAAAGCCCTGGGA
>JAGFNQ010000467.1:0-56134 GCA_024364735.1 Boesenbergia rotunda
ACTTTCACAACCCACTATATTGAAAAGGTGCTCATGAGGTATGGCACGCAGAACTGTACATCTGGTAATACATTGTGTCAAGAGGTGACAAGTTCAGTTTGCAACAATGTCCACACTTGAACTTGAAATAAAGGAGATGGAATGACTTCCATATGCGTCAAAAGTGGAAAGTTTCATTTATGCACAAGTTTACACTCGACCGGATATAACATTTATAGTTGGCATGTTAGGAAGATATGTTGGTAACCCATGACCGTCCACACTGAAAAGTGATTAAGAGAGTGGTGCGATATTTGCAAAGAACTAAAGGACACATGCTCACGTATCGGAGGTCAGATCATCTGGAGGTAATTGGTTATTCAGACTCCGATTTTGCTGGATGCTTGGATAGCAGGAGGTCCACTTCAGACTATATCTTCATGCTTGCTAGAGGGGCTATATTTTCATGCTTGTTGGAGGGCTATATCTTGGAAGAGTGTCAAGCAGACGCTAGTAGCCACTTCTATTATGGAGGTAGAGTTGGTAGCATACTACGAAGATCGTTGATGGTATTGATAAGACACTAAAGATCTATTGTGATACTAAAGCCATAGAACATTATGACAAAAACAATCGCATTTCATCGAAGTTCAAGAACATCAACATCAAGTTTCTAGTGGTTAAAGAGAGAGTTCAGAGTCATCAGATCATGGTGGAGCACATCAACACAGATTTCATGTTGTCGATCCACTCAGCAAGGGCATAGTGATCCACTCAGCAAGGGCATAGTGCCTAAGTGTTTCATGCGCATGTTGTGGATATGAGAGTTCTTCTTATGGGAGAAGAATTCATCTAGTGGGAATCTGTTTTTATTTTATTACTCTATGTTAATAAAGACAAACCTTTTTTTTTATCATTGTACATACTTAAAATTCAAAACATTAATAGGAATTCATATGTTTGTTTGACACTTTGAATATAATATCATGATTTACTGCTACTATTTAGCATTTGGTGTTTGTAAAATGATACAACTCCTTTTTGGAATCATAAAGTTTTGATCATGATTTGCTATTGCAGTTTAGCATAAGGTATTTGCTAATATGATCAGACTATTTTGGGTCACTTTGGACCGTTGGAAATTGACATGTGTACTGATCACATTTCATATAATTTTCACTCTATACATCTGAATCTTGATCTATGTTGTTAATGACATTAGTATTGTGATTATTATTGGGGTTGTTACGATCATATACAATAACTATAACCTCTTTAGTCCTTTACCAATGAAGTTAATGGACCAGATTGTTTATAGGGGTATCTTGTACTTATAAAGTTTGATATCAAATAAAGTTTTACTTGTATTTAACATACAACTCACATATAGCCCAAGTGGAAGATTGTTGGATATTATTATCCCTATTAGGTGGAGTTATTTGTAAGTTGCATACGTAAATACAATCTGAACCCTTTAAAGTGATCTAACTTATATTTATTGGATTTCAAATTATTGGATACGGGTTCAATGTGTAAAACCCTTTAGCTCAATCTGTTATTATATATGGGCTAATAACATATTAAATTCCTATATAAAGGGGAAGTGTCACGCCGCAAAACCAACGGAGTCGCTGATCCAATATAAAATTGGACAATATCTCCTCTGTCCGGCGGACAATTTATACATACACACAAATACCCACGCAGTATAATTGGCCTTAGGCCTCAAAACAGATATATATCATATGAAATAATACCATTACAATGTGGAATATCGTAAAAACTCACCTGTGCTGCCCCCAGGGCAGGCGCATAGCAAAAACCACATCACAAAGTCCAACAAAGGACTCAAAAATATAATACCGCATGAATAAATCCAATACAAGCTCACAGTATCAAAATGAATACAAAATATAGACTACACTATCAAAAGAAAACAAAACAAGCGGAAGCACCCATCCAAATGGAGTCGTGGGGACCCCAGACCGGCAACTGGGCTCCTTCGGCGAGCTAACAACCTGAAAACAAAAGTATTGTGACGGGTGGTGAGTCCAAGTGGACTCTACGGGTATATAGTAAGATATGCATGGCAGAAAAATAGCTAAACAAGTTATACAGAAATAACAGGATACAGTCTCAACAATAGTATCAGAAATATGCATAACTGAAGTAACAAAGGAATGTACATACTAGAAATAAGTCTACCATGGTCATAAAAGGACTCATACCATACAAGCAAGTGCAGGGTCATCAAACCACACAAAAGGTACATCCTGTATGTGCATGTCAAACAAGTGCAACAAACACAATCAAATATACAAATGCATTATATGCATATGATACTATGACATAGTCACCCCATAACACCAGTCAAGCCACCGAGACATGTGATAATGTGTCGGCCAAGTGGGTACAACTGTGATACTGTCCGCACTATGCCATCATTACTCCTAAGTGACGGAGTGGACAGGATGCTGGTGGAGCTCTTGCTCCGCCTCATGTATATATGAGGGAGATATCTCTCTCATCTTCTCTGGTCTATAGGAAGAGAAGGGATCCCTGCCTGCTACCACGCTATGAACCTACTACCCATGAGAGATCGAGCGGAACAGTACAGAGTAAATACACACACCCAACTGTTGGTGCCGGAAGCACCAAAGTCAAGCCTTTGTTTTGATAATGGCAAAGGGTTCAGAAGTTAAGATTTGGTTATGATCTAACAAGTTGATTAAGTGTGCAGAAAAGTCCTAGGTACATTAGGCACTAAATCCTGATTCATAGAATTGGGCACTAAGTCCTGGCCGCGGGCTGGGCAACTAAGTCCTGACCTAAAGTTGGGCAATAAGACCTGGTGAGTGAAGCTGGGCACTAAGACCTAGTGAGTGAAGATGGGCACTAAGACCTGGTCGAGGACTGGGCACCGAAGACTTAGTGAGTGAAGCTGGGCACGAAGACCTGATCGCAGATTGGGCACGAAGACCTGGTGAGTGAAGCTGGGTAAAAGTCCAACCGGAGGAGCCGGTTGGCAAAAAAGGTAAATTCTCCCGAGAGGAGTAGGTGAGGACACGTTCCATGTAAGAGGGAACATTAGGCGTCGGTTCGACCTAGGGTTCCATTTGGGAGACCCAAAGTCAGAACCAAGACAGCTTAGGCTGTAAATAATGTCTAACATATATTGTATGTTTGCTTCTTGTGTTTTGGAACTAACCCTGGTTGCAGGAAACGAAGGGACTGGGTTTATGCAGCTCAGTCGCCTCATTGGAAGGAGGCGTCTAACTGGGCTAGGCACCTGTAAGGATACAGGCGCCCCAGTGCAAGGCCAAACCGAGACCATCGAAGCAAACTACCACGAAAGCCTTTGGACTAAGTCAAGCTAGGCGCCTATGTCCATACAGGCACCCCAGTCAGCTCAGGCGCCTTAATGAAGGGGATAAGCGTTGACCGAGCCTGCGGATTGGAGTTCGCGCAGGAGAGGCCACGTGTAGGTGCCCCCTTCAACACAGGCACCCTGGAGTCGACTATAAAAGGAGGTTCACCCCCAAGGCTTCCAAACAACTCGCTCAATTCGTTCTCAACACTTTCGCTCAAGCGCTACGCTTCGGCATGCTCTGCACTCGCGATTCAAGCGCCGACGACGACCCGCTGCTCCGAAATTCCATCCACTCCAGTCGTAGGTAAAGGTTTAAATTTCCTAAGTGTTGTGACTTCTTTTTAATTCTATATCTGTACTCAAAATTGTAAACGCCCTTCAAATATAGAATTGCCCATCGTAAACGGTTAAGGACCGTGGGCCTTGGAGTAGGAGCCGACCGCGACTCCGAACCAAGTAAAACAAATAGTGTTAGCGATTTTGTTTTACTCTTTTCCGCTGCGTAATTTCTCTAATTGTCCGAAAATTTTCAATCGATATTCACCCCCCCTTTATCGATTTACTCCGATCTAACACCAACGTTATCCACTAACCCATGAGTGGTCGTGTGTGCATATCATGTGCCGGAATACGATAGGCTCAATCACAAGGGAGTCGTTGACCGTCGACATGCAACAATGCAGGTTTGGTACATTAGTCTAACACATACAACCCCTACCAGGTCATCGACACATAACTCAACCTATCATGCACAGGTCGTAAACATATATCATAAGCCAACCATCCTATATCCAAACACACGTGCAAGTATGACTAGAATCAATCAATACAACCATACAGTGGTATGCTATTCTATATCTATATACTCATGCTCATACCAATGCTATATAGAATCAGATAACAAAAACATGAGACTGTATAGAAAGGAAATCTAGATCAAATCCAAGGTCAAGCATAAGTATCAAGTAGGATAACAAAATGATAGCAGATAAAGGTAAATATCAGTCTACTGCATAAATATCAAATAGCCATGTATAAAAGGTAAAGTAGATCTACAAAATACAAGCAAGAAGTACCCGCCTCCAAAGAGTAGAAGTCCATATCAAAGTAGAAAAGAACCACCTGTCTGAATAATCCGCAGCGAAATAACCAAGTCAATGTCCTGTATCACAGAGCATAATGACTTAGCTATTTACATAATTATGGTAGGTAGCTAGACCTCTACTAAATCATACAAAAATTCATCATAATGACACGATTAACACCTAATTACACCCTTGACACAAGACCCCGCCAAGGCTAACCAATAACACCTCAAAATCAACCCAACTCCAAGGTCTACACTTCACAAAGGTCTCCCTAGTTCGTTCAAATACGATGCTCTATCCAACGAACAATCCCTCATCAATTATGTGGTTCATGGCACCATCTCAAGATCAATAGGACACCTAAAACCCACACCAATATAGTATCATAAGGCACACCCTAAAATCAGTATATCACAACTAGAGAAGATCCCATTCCACATCCACAACATTTCAAACAGAATTGTGGCCAAGTTGATCTAGATCAACAACCCAACTCAACTCCACGACAATGAGACAATCTAAACAAACGACAACACAAAGAAAACTCAGGCCGATTAGCATGCAAGCCAAACCCAACAGCTCCATAAACCAACGGGACAGCAAGCATTTCATAACCGAAACTACTCAAACTGCATGATCAAATCTAATTCTAGATCTAACACAAAGTCTAAAACAAAACCATAAGCAAATCCATTAAGAACAGCTTCCAAGCGCAATTATCCAAGAAACAGAGCTAATCTAATTAAGAACAAATCCAAAAATTAGGAGCTTCAAGAGCAACATCACGGTAGGAGAAAAATAACTACAATTGAATGCATCCCAGACCTAAATAAATACCAACATATCTTACCTGGATGGTGGCCAATCTCTACTGATCGGAACATAACAGAGGAAGAAGTGCTACCTCAAAAGAAGTCCTCGTTCGCTGGTAGTCCTCTACTCCCAAATCGATGCAAGAAAAAGGGAAGCTGCACATCCACGGGTCAATTAGAATTCAACAACTGACAAGGATCATTGGCGACACTCGGATAGCACACGCACCGCAAGAAGAGGTGATCGGAGACTAGGAAAACAAGATCCAACCAATCAGTATTCGATTCCTACGTACCCGTGGTAGCAGAGGGGAGATCGGGTCACCGACTTCGGCGATGGTCCAACCCCGAAAGCAACTCGTTCGGCGATGTCCAGAGAGGAAAGGCGGTGGTGAGGGCTTGAGGAATCGCATCTTCGATAGCGAAGAAGATCAGTAGGCGAGATGGGAAGGATGCGAGGAAGAGAGGGGGAAGAGGAGATCTCCACTTCAGAATCACGCGAAGGAGGAGGAGAAGGGCTTGTTGTCAGGTGGTGGCTCGGCTTTGGGCTAGGGCAGCGAAAAAAAAATGATTAACGAGGTTTTTCCAACCTCGGGTGACCGACCCGGCCTCACGGAAGTTTCCCACCGGCCGCTAGGGTAAATCGGGAAGCACTCGCAGTGGGCGGTCTAGAAGCCCAGCGTCCCAGGGTTCGTGTCCCATTTGGAGGAAAATTTCCTGTAAATACGCCTTTGGGCTAGGGCAGCGAGATGAGAGGGAAGGTGAGGAGATTAAGTGAATGGATTTTTTACAAAAGGCCCCTCTAATCTTGTAAAATCCTGCATCCACCCTTACACACTAGGGAATCTTGCTTTTAACCCATTACACATTTCCGTTTTAATCCATTTGAATCCCGAAACTTCGTCTAAGGGCCCAGAACCCTAGGACCTTTTCTGAAAAATTTTCCGGAGCGGAATAAAAGTGTCGGATTTAACATACCAAAAATCACTTAAAGTGATCTAACTTATGTTTATTGAGTTTTGAATTATTAGATGCGGGTTCAATGTGTAAACACCCTTTAGCTCAATCTGTTATTATATATGGGCTAATAACATATTAAATTCTTATATAAAGGGGAAGTCTCCAAGAGTTTAGAACATCATCTGGATAGAGCTCTTGGTTCTTCATTGACCTAGAGTTATTTCAGCGCCGTCAATCCTAAGCCTCTTGGGAGATCCTTCTTCTTCTTTCCACTGCATCTCCTTCTATAAAGATCAAGCCTACGACGCTAGAACAAAGACAATGACTCTTCAATTAGGTTCCTTATCTTTCAGTTTATGTTTTTATTCTTGTTATGCCATGATTCATAGAAATAATAAATCCATGCTCATATATCTTGTATTTTCTCTTTTGAATTTTTATTTTATTCTTAGAATTCATACGGTTAGGAGAAAACGTAATTTTTATTACTAAGGTGAAGATGTTAAGTTCTTATATAGGATAATATAACAACGGCTAATATTTATGAATAACTAAGTGTTTCCTAGATGATATTTATATGGTAAGAGGAGATGATTCGGTTCTATAGTTTGAAAATATAAATCAATTAGAACTTTCTCTAATTGTATTTAAGAGCCTATTTATAAATATTGGAGATTAAAGGTTAAATAATAGTGAGATAATTTAAGTATGTAAAAAGGGCTACATGACGGACCCAAAATAGACTGTCACGAATGTGGGTCTCAAATTTAAATGTATATGAATGCTGGAAACCCTTTTTGCAATCAAAATATGAAAACGTAGTAAAGGGGTCACAGGTCGTATTTTTCCTCGGGACTAGTTGAGAGTTTGTTTGATTCGCGCTCGTGTTTATGTGTCGTTTGTGAATTTGGGTTTCGAATGTAATTTGGGTTTGGAATGCGATCTGAAAATAAAAACACAAGGAAAAGGCAAGGAACTTAACCATGAAACTTAACAAGTAATAGCAAGTTATGACTCCATCCAAAGGACCACTTACTCTACTAAAGCACTTAACCAATTTTTAGAAAACAAATCTGAATTTAATTTCAACACAAATACTAAGCAATGAAACAACACAGCAGCTGACTTCCAATTGAAACTAATGCAAAGACTTGCTTTCAAAACCAAACTCAAGTCAAACCAAATGCAAGCAATCTAAAAACGATCCAATACCAATCCAATCCCAAGACTTCACTTGATGCTAATTACAGAAATTCACTAAACTGCAGAAGTTATTAACTGCATTGCAGAAATCACTCAGCTTGCTTAGGATTAAAATTCGCAGCAAACTGAATGCTAAGCAAGCTGAATTCAAGTGCACTATCACACTAATAACCAGGTTAACTTCAGGAATTAGCTCTTGTAATAATTGAATGCTAAACAATATGTTGTCAAGAATGGAAACTGAACACAACTCAGCTATGGCCAACTGATACGCAAGCAAAAAACAGATACAAAGTTCAGAAATAACAATCTGCCGAATTGAGTTGATATTTGATGAAGAAAACCATTCTACAACTGATGTGGAGCAAGTGAATGTGAAACAAACAAATCAGAGGCAAGCAAGCGATTGAATGCAGAACAAGATGACTCCAATACAGAAATGAAACATGCACAAATGATCCACTTATGTGCAGAAATGGCAAATCTCAGACATGAATGCAGAAAAACAGGATATATGCAGAAATCTGATACGCAAAGACACAAACTGAATTGCAGAGTTAAACTATGCGAAACAAACTAAAACAATTGCAATTACTCACTAACAAACTACCTAGCTGCTAAGAATTGCTGAATCGAAACTTGTTAACTGCAGAAATAGCTTGGACAAATCTGATTTACTAACTACATTCAAAAACTGAAAATTTCTAAAATTCACTGATACGCAAGCAATACAAATGGCACGCAAACAATAAAGTGAAATCTAACTGAAATTAACTCTAATTGTCCACTAAACAAACTGCTAAGCTACTTAACTTGAAGATTTAAAGCCTAATTAAGCTAAACAATTCAAGAAACAAACTCAACTGCTGGTACAGAAATTGCAGAAACATAACATTGCGGCAGAAATTACAACTACTGCAGAAACAGAAATTTAACCAAAGAAACTACTCCTCGATCCCTTCCCAAGCTCAGGTACTCCTTGTTCGTCACGCAAGGGAGAGCCTCGGACCCGCAAGCTCAGCAAATCATGGGGAAAACTCCATCTGCGATTGAATATAGCTCAGATTGCTCATTTCTGAAATTTCCACTCGAAATCTTCATTTCAGCTGCGTCTGCGTGCGAAGGTGAATGGATGATGATCTAAACTATCTAGGGAACCCCTCTAGATAGCTCAGGTGGAATGAATTCGAGCACAGCTGATCCGAAGGTGTCAAATGGTCAGAACTGCGAAAACCTCTCAACAACACTGTCTCTTGAGCAATTCTGATCCGGAAACTTCACTGATGGCCTTCCCAATGACCTAGCACATGAACTAAGCAAGGAAATCGAGTGGTCGCGCCCACGGATTGAAGAAAACTCGAAGAAAAATGAAGAACTCGATGAAGAAGGTAGCTGCGGCGAAGACGCGACGAAGGCTGAAGGCAGGGAAACATTTGATTAAATACTTAAGCATGGACGACCCAGATTTCTTTAGCTCAATCCAACGGCTGATCTTCATCTGATCTGACCCAAACTTTTATGATGTTGATCAGGGGTCGGGATCTGCCTTGTGGTAGCTCGGATCCTCCAGATTTGCAACGGATGGTCCAGATCAACTTAGTTTTTGAATGGACGATCTACAGCCCTCCGAGCTTGATCCAACGGTTGAATGAGCTCTGATTGGGATGAAACCTTCAGATCTTGATCAGAGTGCTTGATCAACCCTAACCCTAGCTCGGATTGCTTCAAATGGTCCCAGATGGCTCAGATCTAGCCGCTTTTGAATCGGACGACCCAGATTTAATCATAATCTTGATAACTCGATCCGGGTCACTTCTTACTCAAGTTCGACCCAATATGCCCTAAGTCCTTGAACCTTTGATGCCTACAAAAATAGATCAAGAATTTAGTGGCCAAATAATCCAAATATGTGTAAATTTGCAATTAAGTCCAAAATAAGAGTAAGTTCTAAAACCTAGGGCAATTTCACAATTAAGCAATAAAAACATATGTCAAACATGGATTTTAGCAATTAAAATAATCAACAAAATGGTATCTATCAACTCCCCCACACTTAACCTTGAGCGTCTCACGAAAGTAGTAAATATGTATCCCCTAGATTTACTTAAGCATAATTAGAAACAAATGAAAAGAAATTACCTAAGGTTGTCAATTCTAAAAAATCTAAGCTCTATGAATTAGTATCTTGTCCTTAAATCAACAACTTAGCCTTTTCATCTATCATGAATCATTGAGATGAATTCAACTCACTAGCCTTTCAAGGAAAATCTTGGTGGCTCTCTCCTTAAGTTCTAAGTTGATGATGGAAGTGGAGCTCACTCAAACACACATGCTTCTTGCACTACCATAGGCTTGCTTATTATCTAATCTCCACCATTATTCATGATTAGGATCAACATCTACAAAAACACATGAAAACATGGAAAATGGTAAGAAATGGAGTAAAAGTCAAGAAAATGGAAAAATAGGTAAAGTGGAAGACTTGAGTGCTCAAAGATGTCTCCAATGTACTTTGCTTCTCTATACAGTCCCCTAATGATCTCAAAAGTGTTGTGAAGTCAAACTTGAATAATTGCACTTTGATTTGGATGAAAAACCCTTCCTTGACCTTATGTGCCAATTCTTGTCTATGCGTGCCAACTTTGCTTCCTTCTCATTTTCTTTTCTGATTTTTTTTTCTATATCATCCTCTAGCAAATTTAGACTTGAATTGGAGCAAAGAATTGATTTGGATGAGAGAAACTGCATTTTCTCCATGGTGCCGAAATTCTAATTGTGTGCCAACTTTATCTTTGCTCTCTTTTTTTTTTCTGCTCTTTAAGCTTCTAATGTGCAATTGGAGCTCTGCGGTTTTGAATTTGCATACCAGAACTTGAAACATTAAATGACAATTAGGAAGTTAGATGCTCCAAATGTAATCTCTACTAACCATCTCTTACAATCTCCTTTTTGACACACTCCACCTTCAAGTTGGCACTCTTCTTCTTCCATTCTCTTTTTTTTTTCTTCTTCTATTCAGCTGCAAATTCAGCTGCTCTAAATCCATTTCAAGTCTCTGATTTCTTAAATACTCAACATCAGTTAGCATCCATTAGTGTAGTGTAGAGTTTGAATTATCCCACTTGAAAATTCTGCCTACAAAGTTTAATTTCAGCCACTTCTTCCATTTTCTGCTCCACTTCGAAACTTTTAGATCCGAAATTGAATGTGCACCTTCAACTTCAGATACATTTTACACTTAATATCTTGATTCATAGCTCCTCAAAAGATTTGGGCAGTTTCAGAATTTCTTCTCAACTTTTGGTCAGCTCACAAGCTTCACTCAGCCTCATTTCCAGAATTCAATTCAGATTGTCTTCAGATTGTACAGCTGCAGTTCAGATGCTAGCATTTGGCAGCAACCTTTCATTAGTTTCAATTCAATACAGTTCAGCTTGTATCATTTCAATCACTTCCATCACTGATCTGCACACTGTTTTTGGCACAAACATTTCTGCATTGATTTAAATAATTCCAGCTTCAACTCTTCAACTTTTCAGCCTTCAATTCTGTCTTCCAGCTTCTAACAAACTTGCAGCTTACTCCCTTTTCAGTTTCTTCATTTTAGAAGCTCTCAGATGTAGTACTCGGCAGCTACAAATGCAATGCAATTCAGATTTGTGCAGTTTCAGAATTTTTTTCTCAGTTTTTGATCAATCTTCACTCAGCTTTTCTTCAGATTAGCTACAGATTCTAGCATTTGGCAGGAAACTTTGCATTGTTTCAGTTCAGAAAAGTTCAAGGTCTGCTAGAATTGAATCCTTTTCTTCCCTTTTTGCATCAATTTTTGCCTTGGGTACCAATTTTTTTTTTCTTCCTCTCAGCCGAATTTAACTTGAAGTTCACTTCCTTGGATCTTCAAATGATGATCAAGAATTTTCAATTGTTTTCAATCCTTGCACTTGATCTTGATACAAAACTTAACTTTTTCCAAATGCTTCCTTGATACAAAATTTTTTAATCCAAATGCTTCCTTGATACAAATTTTTTTTTTCCAAAACACTAATCACTCCCCCACACTTAAATCTTTGTCCGTCTCGGGCAAAATTGCATTAGAAACATTCCAAACAAATAAGTCCATAGAAAGATTGGGGTTAAGATTAGGAATAAGGAAAAACAAATAGAATAGACATGATCTTAGCCAAAATTGATGTGGAAAGGGAAACAAAGTGATTAGTCTCTATAGATGTGATCCAATCATTGAAATATGATTTTGAAAGAACCTAAGCAAGTTCGAGAGTCCAATAACATATGTGTATCACAAATATAAGACTAATTCTCACTAGGCAAAAATAATTCATCTCAAGTCCTCAATCAAGAATCTAAAGAAAAGTAGTACTCAAGCATCCAAGATTTCATCCATGAACTCAAACCCTAAGTTTTAACAACTAAATTTAATTTATTTTCAAAAGACTCTAAAATGCTATGGAGATAACCTAGAGGGATACATTGATTCCTAATCATGGAAGAAAAAGTGCTAAAACAAAAGACATGGTATTTACAATGATTTATTCATGTCATGTTTCCTAAGAATTTATTACCCACTACTTACTTTAAAAAGAGAAACATTTATTCCTAGCAATATGAAAATGATATGTACAATAAATGATAGAGAAAGTGAACTCCCCTTAAGTTGGGTAGATAGCGTCCTCAATGTACACATCCTCCACCTTAAGCTCCTTTAGTTCTTCAAAATACTTTTTGAGCCGGTGGCCATTGACTTTCCACACAAATCCATTAGCTTCGTCCCTAATTTCAACAACTCTATAGGGAAAAATGTCAGTTATAATAAATGGACCTTCCCACCTTGACCTCAACTTACCTCTTATCAATTTGAGCCTTGATTTATACAATAAAACCTTATCGCCAATTTGGAAGTCCTTTTTCACAATGTGCTTGTCATGGAAGTTCTTGGTCTTCTCCTTGTAAATCCTTGAATTTTCAAATGCTTCCAACCGAATTTCTTCAAGTTCTTGAAGTTGTAATTTTCTTTCTTCTCCCGCCTTGGTAGCATCGAAATTGCAAGCTTTCACCGCCCAATATGCCTTGTGCTCTATTTCCACGGGGAGATGACAAGCCTTACCATAGACCAAGCGGTAGGGTGACATGCCAATCGATGTCTTGTATGCTGTTCTGTAGGCCCAGAGTGCGTCATCTAGCCTTTTGCTCCAGTCTTTTCTAGTGGGCCCAACTGTCTTCTCTAGAATGGATTTTATCTCTCTGTTTGAAATCTCAGCCTGTCCATTTGTTTGGGGATGATAAGATGTAGAGATTTTATGGACCACCCCATATTTGCTCAGCAGTGCCTTCATGTGTTTGTTGTAGAAATGAGATCCTTGGTCACTAATTATTGCTCTTGGAATTCCAAACCTGCAGAAAATGTGTGACCTAACAAAACTACAAATAACAGAAGAATCATCAGTCTTGGAGGGAATGACCTCCACCCATTTTGAAACATAATCCACAGCAAGTAAAATATACAGATAACCATAAGATGCAGGAAAAGGTCCCATAAAATCTATCCCCCAAACATCAAAAATCTCACAATAAAGTATAGCATGTCGGGGCATCTCATGTCTCGCTCCTATGTTCCCAGTTCGTTGACATCTATCACAATTTTTATGAAAAACATGTGAATCATGAAAAAGGGTGGGCCAGTATAATCCACACTCTAATACTTTCCTGGTAATCCTCTGGGGTCCAAAATGCCCCCACAAGCTGATGAATGACAAAAAGTAAGGACAGATGAAAACTCATGATCTGGTACGCATCTCCTAATTATTTGGTCATTACAAAATTTCCACAAATAAGGATCATCCCACACATAAAACTTTGCTTCACTTTTTAATTTATCTTTTTGAGCCTTAGAAAACTGAGTGGGAAATACATGTGCAACAAGAAAGTTAACTAGGTCTGCATACCACGGTGTCTCACCATGCACTGCAATCAAGTGCTCATCTCTGAAATCATCATCAATGGTGGTAGGAGATCCATCTCCTTTAAGTCTGCTCAAATGATCTGCAACTAAGTTCTCTTTTCCACTTCTATCTCTGATCTCCAGGTCGAATTCTTGGAGTAGGAGCATCCATCTGATCAATCTAGGTTTTGCATCAGGCTTCTTCAACAGATATTTGAGAGCTGCATGATCAGAAAAAATAATCACATGTGAGCATAATAAATAAGATCTGAATCTATCCAAAGCAAAAACAATGGCAAGAAGCTCCTTTTCAGTCGTGGTGTAGTTGGCTTGGGCGACATCTAGGGTTTTGGAGGCGTAGCAAATGACATGTGGTGCTCCATCTACCCTCTGTGCTAAAACAGCTCCCACTGCAAAATTAGAAGCATCACACATTAATTCAAATGGTAGAGTCCAGTCAGGTGATGTAATAATAGGAGCTGAGGTAAGAGCCTCCCTGAGTCTATGAAAAGCTTCCTTGCATTTTTCATCAAAGTGAAACTCAACATCCTTCTACAAAAGTCGTGTCAAGGGTCGAGCAATCAAGCTGAAGTTTCTAATAAATCTGCGGTAAAATCCTGCATGTCCAAGAAAAGCACGAACATCCCGTACGCATACGGGGTAAGATAAAGAAGAAATAACACTGATTTTAGCAGGATCTACCTCAATACCTTTCTGAGAGACTATGTGTCCAAGTACAATCCCGTGCTCTACCATAAAGTGGCATTTCTCAAAATTAAGAACAAGGTTAGTTTCAATGCAACGATGTAAAACCCTAGACAAGTTATTTAAGGATGAATCAAAAGATGTGCCATAAACTGAAAAATCATCCATGAATACCTCCATACAGTCCTCTAGCAACTCACCGAAAATACTCACCATGCATCTCTGAAAGGTACCGGGTGCGTTGCAGAGTCCGAAGGGCATACGTCTGTAGGCAAAAGTGCCAAAGGGGCAAGTGAAGGTAATCTTCTCCTGGTCCTTTGGATCTATGCAAATATGAAAATAGCCTGAAAATCCATCCAAGAAACAATTGTGCGACTTCCCTGCCAGTCTCTCAAGCATCTGATCAATGAAGAGTAAAGGGAAGTGATCTTTCCTTGTGACCTTGTTGAGCTTCCTGTAATCAATGTAGACTCTCCAGGAATTCTTAACTCTGGTGGGCACTAGTTCATTACTTTCATCCGCCACCACGGTCACTCCAGATTTCTTGGGCACCACGTGAATAGGACTAACCCACTGACTGTCAGAAATAGGGTAAATGATACCTGCCTGTAGAAGTCTAGTCACCTCTTTCTTTACAACATCCAAAATAAGTGGATTAAGTCTTCTTTGTGGTTGCCTCACAGGTTTGACATTGTCTTCTAAAAATATCCTGTGCATGCAAATAGCTGGGCTGATACCTGGTATATCTGATAAAGTCCACCCAATTGCCTTCTTGTAGTGCCTCAGGACTTGCAATAATTTTTCTTCTTGTTCTGACTCCAAATGCTGTCCAATAATCACGGGAAAAGTCTGCTCCTCTCCTAGGAATGCATACTTCAAATGGCCTGGTAATGGCTTCAGTTCACTCTGGTCTTCTTCAGCAGAAATAGGTGATCCTCGGGGCTCTGTGCTATCCCCTACACTTTGAATCTCAAGAAAAATAGGTGATCCTTGGGGCTCTGTGCAATCCCCTACACCTATAAAAATCTCTCTAGCTGGCAATGCATCTGAAATGTCTTCTGAAAAATCCTCAGTCTCAGCAGTAAGTATTTTCTCAGCCTCCTCTAAATCAATAGCTCCTCCAGAAAAATCATCCAGAAATCCCCCAGCCTCTAACTCTGACTGCTCCAGCTCATCAAGAATATCCATGCTCATGATAGAGTGATCCTCTCTCGGATGCTTCATAGCATCAAAAAGGCTAAACTGGACAACCGTGTCTCCAATCTCCATAGAAAGTGTACCAGCATATACATCAATCTTGGTTCTAGCAGTCTTCAGAAAAGGTCTGCCTAAAATAAGCGGAGAACGGTGTGCCAAATAATCTCCCTCCATATCCAAAATATAAAAATCTGCAGGAAATATTAGCTCCTTTACCTTCACCAAAACATCTTCAATCATACCTGCTGGGTGGGTCTGGCTTCTGTCTGCTAGCTGTATCACCACACCAGTGGGCTGTAAAGGGCCTATGCTGAGCATCTGAAATACTGACCTGGGCATCACATTTATGGAAGCTCCTAAATCAAGCATAGCATCATGGAATATGATGCTCCCAATCTCACAAGAAACAGTAAATACCCCTGGGTCTTCACACTTCTGAGGAATGGTGTGGATAAGTGCTGAAATATTCTTCCCAAAGCTGACCAATTCATTTTCCTTAAGTTTCTTTTTGTGAACACAAAGATCTTTCAAAAACTTAGCATACTTTGGAATTTGCTTGATCATGGTCAACAAAGGTACATTGATCTCTACCTTACTAAAAAGTTCCACTAACTCATTGAATTCCTTAGCCTTCTCCTCCTCCACTTACTTTTTGGCTAGTGTCTTCCGCTGTGGAAAGGGTAAAGGAACCCTAAAATCATCTTCTTTGGCCGGAGGTAGAGATGCTGAATTCTGCCCTGCTGTCCCCTGCGAAGTGGCTGCTGTCCCTTGCGTCTCGGCACTGATTTCTTCTCCGTTTTTCACCAAATTTGGAGGGTTGCTTGAGGAAGGGGTTGGGCACGGGCTAGGGGTGGAATCAGCTGAATTTGAAGTCATTTCATGGCTGTTTTGGCCTGGAATTGAAGTTGCTATCCGGTTTTCTGAAAAATCTGCTCTTGGACTCTTTGGAGATGAAGTGATCTTCCCACTCCTCAAAGTTATAGCACTCACATTTCCTTTAGGATTAGGAACAGTTTGGGAAGGGAGTTGACTTGATCCTTGAGCTTGATTTTGATTAATTCCACTAGCCAATTGACCCAATTGCCTCTCAATGTTGTGATTGTGTTGTTGTTGTTGTTGTTGCCAAGCTTGTTGTTGTTGTTGTGTTTGTACAACTTGTTGTAGCATCTCCATCATTTGTTGTTGCTGATCATTTCCTCCATTTGATCCCCCATAGCCTCCTTGGTTAGCATAGGGTTTTGATGGTCCCTGAAACGATGAAGTAGAAGGCTGAAAAACATTACCCTGCTGCGGTTTGAATTGGGGCTGATAAGAGGGCTGAGCGGAGGGCTGACATGCTTGGAAACCTTGCTGGGCATTGTAACCTTGAAAGTTCTGATTTTGAAATGAAAAGTTTTGTGGCGAGGGCTGAAAATTTGGATTTTGAAACCCTTGATTGTAGGGCTGTGAAATCTGATTATAGGGTTGGAAATTTGGTTGGTTTTGAGTTTGAAAAGCTGGAAATGACTGGAAATCTTGCTGCCCTTGATGATATTGCTGGAATTGAGGTTCGAATTGCTGAAATTGTTGCTGAAATTGCTGCTGAGTTTGTTGGAAATTAGGCTGAAATGGAGGCTGAAAATTTTGGTTCGACGGCTGAAAAACTTGTTGATTATTCTGAGTTTGCTGGGGCTGCTGGAAATTCTGTAGAGGTTGCTGTGAGGGCTGCGGTTGAGGGTTTTGTTGGTAGAAAGCGTTCCCGTACCTCAAATTTGGATGATTCCTCCAACCGGGGTTGTAAGTAGAGGAATAATGATTGTTTCTTGCTTGAAATTATCCTCTTACTAATGCTGCTACTGTCTCGTCCTGTTGGAGGGTGGGGCATGAATCTGAGGTGTGCTCTTGACTAGAGCAAATGGCACACACACTTATCACTTGACTAGAGGGTGGAGTTGCTGAAAGATTTGAGCCTTGATTTGCATTATTAACCTTCAATTCCTTAATAAGTGATGTGATCTCTGCCAATGAATTTCTTATCTCTTTCTGATCAGTAGGAACTACCTGAACTTTGTTAGTGATATGAGAGAAGTGTCCTAAGGCAATCGCCTTATGATTGTAAACATTTATTTTAATAAATGAAAATTCACTATTTGAGTATACATGTTTGTGTATTTGATTGGGATCTTAAACTCATTTACTGAATGTCCGCAATACAATTCACAGCATAAGAGAATTTGTGATGAGATCACAACTAGTGATTATCTCTACATGTGCAATTGTGAAGTATTGAAAATATCCCTAGTCGATGAATTGATAAAAACGGACACTATCAATTCTGTTGAGACTAGCATAGGTTATTCTCTAATCAGCTGATTCTCACTGGCTGGCAACATTGAGATGTCCAGAGATAAACATGGATGCTAGTTAAGGGAACTAGTTCATTGGAGTGACTAGCTATAAAACTTCATATGGTAATCTATATAGATATGTCAGTGAAGTTCTTACTGCAGCTTAAGTGCGATGTTCCTTTGACTTGCGGTGTTCAAGTCATCTTGGTTATGGAGACTTATACTTTAACATCTTAAGCAAGCATCTCCAAGGAGGTGTGGACCCAGGATGATTGGGTATAAGCCGAAGTGCCCGAAGATGTTTGAACAGCCTACAAAGGATTCACCACTCCTTGCGAGGAGATGTATACCCAGGTCTATCTTCGGATTGTTACTCAAAGCCTCTGGCCAGAGCATGTCATGTTTAGAGTATGAGTCTCTTAAATACATGAGAGTAATTAGAAATCCAAAGGACGAGAAATACACTACTTGGGCTAGGTGTGACGTAGTCAGCCTAGTGGGGACTGATACACACAGACCATGTCCTGAACCAAGTGGGTATAAGATGGTGAAGGGAATGGGGCACGATTCATTAGAGCTGCTGAAGGGTTTCAGAATTACTTCTGAGGTCAACCGTTGATCTTTCGATTAATTGGGGGTCATGATGTACTACTAGGTGCCACTCATGATCGTTCTATAATTAGTTGATTATAGACGGCCAACATAAATCGAAAGCCTATTTAGTCACACGCACTACGAGTAATCCGAGAGATTTAAAACGAGTTGAAAATTGGATTTTCCGATCAAGAGAAATAAGTCGAATCTGAGTTAATCAGAGGCGCAACGGAAGCTAAAAATGGCTAAGTCTTTTGAAGGCTTATTGGGTGAAATAAATGAGTTTAATTCGCGATGGGTTCGGCTCGGTTTGGCCGGCTAAAGAGGGTGCCAACCCTCTTTGGTTTGGCCGGCCACCACTTGGGGAGAAACCAATTTATTTGGTTTAATTAATAAAATAAATCTAGCGCGATTTGTTTTATAAATAATGGATAAATAAATTTGTATAAAGAAATTTATATAAAGAAATTTATAGAAATTTATTCTTTTTTATGGAAATTAAAATGATCCATGGAATGGTTTATTTTAATTCCATAAAATCAATTATGAATTGATTTTACCATAATAAAGAAAATTTATAAATTTCTTGTAAAATTTATTCCATAATAAAAGGAGAGATGTATTTGTTTTATTATAAAGTTAGTTATAATAAAACTTGGCTTAAACGGAATAATTCATAAGAAAATTTATAGGATAAATATCTTATGAAAATTCCGTTAAGAAGGAGACTTGGCAAGGGAGAGGCTACTATATAAAGGAACCAAAGGCAAGCCTTGAATTCCTAATTGAGTCATCAAGAGATCTAGTAGTTCTCTCCCTCTCTCTCTTATTCTCTCCCTTTCTCTTCCTCCTAGGGCTGGCGCCCCTTGCTCACCCTAGGGCCGGCGTCCATCCCACCTAGGGCCTGCGCACCATCCTCCCCATCCAAGGGTTGCCGTGAGCTATCATCTCCAAGGAGAAGTCAACCAAGAAGAAGAAGAAGCGGATAGCATCTCCTTCCTTCCCGGAATTTAGATTCCGTTTCTTGGTGGTTAGTTTTCTTTCTTCTCTCTTGATCTTCTAGTTGTGCCTTTAGAGAATCTAGTAGTTCTCGTCGGCACAAAACTCGTGACTTTGCGAAGTCATCCCAAAGAGAACTCGGCGTGGACGCGAATAGAGGCGGAGCTTCCAAGGGACGCTACGGTTGGATCTCGTCCCTTTCTTCGAGTTACGCGAGGTACAAAGTAAATTAGTTTACTTTTCCGCAAAGTTTTAATTTATGATCATGCCCACACATCATAAGGTTGCATGCTAGATACGTGGTTAAAATAATTTGAGAAATTATTTTATGCTAATTCTTCCGCTGCACGTAAAAATTTAAAATTTTACGAACCCATATCCTTGTCAACATGCACCCGGTCCCAACAAACTTCACCCACTCCTCTGGTGGTCAAGGCTCTGCTTCCAAATTGTTGGAAATTCTCAGCCATATTAGAAATTAGCTCCCTAGCTTGCATTGGCGTTTTGTTCACTAGGGCCCCTCCAGCTGCAGCATCTATCATAACTCTGTCCATCTGCAGCAATCCCGCATAAAAGTATTGAATCAATAATTGCTCGCTGATCTGATGCTGGGGCAACTTGAACACAACTTGTTAAATCTCTCCCAGTAATCATATAGTGTCTCGCTCACCACTTGCTGAATTCCACAGATGTTTTTTCTGATTATAGCTGTTCTGGAGGCTGGGAATACTTTTCCAAAAATGTCTTCTTCATAGCGATCCAACTAGACACATGCCCTGTAGGTAGATAATAAAACCAGCCTCTTGTTGCTCCTGTTAATATGAAGGGGAAAACTCTCAGCTTAATATCTTCTTCAGAAATGCCCTGAGGCTTCATAGTAGAGCATACAACATGGAATTCGTGCAGGTGTTTGTTTGGATCCTCTCCAGTTAATCCCTGAAACTTGGGCAATAAATTGATGAGTCCAGATCTGAGCTCAAAATTACCAGCTAGCTCTGGATAAGCTATGCTGGAGTACTGAAAGGCAGCATCTGGTGCTGCGAGCTCCTTCATAGTTCTCTGGTGATCTGCTATGTTACTCTCTGAGTGAGTGAAAATAGTCTGAATAGGAGGGATATCTGTAGTCTCAGAAAGAATGCCCTGACTCCTCCTGGCTCTGAAAGTCCTCTCAATCTCAGGGTCGAATTCTTCTAAATCACCACCTGAAGACCTGGTCATAAACAAAACAAATCGCAGTAAAAGTGGATAAAGAGATAAAATAAATAAAATCAAATCAACAGATATAACAATAAGCACAAAAATAAATCAAGAATGATATGAAATAAGTGCACAAGCTTAAATCAAACAAATCAACTAGTTGCTTCCCCGGCAACGGCGCCAAAAATTTGACGGACCCAAAATAAACTGTCACGAATGTGGGTCTCAAATTTAAATGTATATGAATGCTGGAAACCCTTTTTGCAATCAAAATATGAAAACGTAGTAAAGGGGCCACATGTCGTATTTTTCCTCGGGACTAGTTGAGAGTTTGTTTGATTCACGCTCGTGTTTATGTGTCGTTTGTGAATTTAGGTTTCGAATGTAATTTGGGTTTAGAATGCGATCTGAAAATAAAAACACAAGGAAAAGGCAAGGAACTTAACCACGAAACTTAACAAGTAATAGCAAGTTATGACTCCATCCAAAGGACCACTTACTCTACTAAAGCACTTAACCAATTTTTAGAAAACAAATCTGAATTTAATTTCAACACAAATGCTAAGCAATGAAACAACACAGCAGCTGACTTCCAATTGAAACTAATGCAAAGACTTGCTTTCAAAACCAAACTCAAGTCAAACCAAATGCAAGCAATCTAAAAACGATCCAATACCAATCCAATCCCAAGACTTCACTTGATGCTAATTACAGAAATTCACTAAACTGCAGAAGTTATTAACTGCATTGCAGAAATCACTCAGCTTGCTTAGGATTAAAATTTGCAGCAAACTGAATGCTAAGCAAGCTGAATTCAGGTGCACTATCACACTAATAACCAGGTTAACTTCAGGAATTAGGTCTTGCAATAATTGAATGCTAAACAATATGTTGTCAAGAATGGAAACTGAACACAACTCAGCTATGGCCAGCTGATACGCAAGCAAAAAACAGATACAAAGTTCAGAAATAACAATCTGCCGAATTGAGTTGATATTTGATGAAGAAAACCATTCTACAACTGATGTGGAGCAAGTGAATGTGAAACAAACAAATCAGAGGCAAGCAAGCGATTGAATGTAGAACAAGATGACTCCAATACAGAAATGAAACATGCAGAAATGATCCACTTATGTGCAGAAATGGCAAATCTCAGACACGAATGCAGAAAAACAGGATATATGCAGAAATCTGATACGCAAAGACACAAACTGAATTGCAGAGTTAAACTATGCGAAACAAACTAAAACAATTGCAATTACTCACTAACAAACTACCTAGCTGCTAAGAATTGCTGAATCGAAACTTGTTAACTGCAGAAATAGCTTGGACAAATTTGATTTACTAACTACATTCGAAAACTGAAAATTTCTGAAATTCACTGATACGCAAGCAATATAAATGACACGCAAACAATAAAGTGAAATCTAACTGAAATTAACTCTAATTGTCCACTAAACAAACTGCTAAGCTACTTAACTTGAAGATTTAAAGCCTAATTAAGCTAAACAATTCAAGAAACAAACTCAACTGCTGGTACAGAAATTGCAGAAACATAACATTGCGGCAGAAATTACAACACTGCAGAAACAGAAATTTAACCAAAGAAACTACTCCTCGATCTCTTCCCAAGCTCAGGTACTCCTTGTTCGTCACGCAAGGGAGAGCCTCGGACCCGCAAGCTCAGCAAATCATGGGGAAAACTCCATCTGCGATTGAATACAGCTCAGATTGCTCATTTCTGAAATTTCCACTCGAAATCTTCATTTCAGCTGCGTCTGCGTGCGAAGGTGAATGGATGATGATCTAAACTATCTAGGGAACCCCTCTAGATAGCTCAGGTGGAATGAATTCGAGCACAGCCGATCCGAAGGTGTCAAATGGTCAGAACTGCGGAAACCTCTCAACAGCACTATCTCTTGAGCAATTCTGATCCGGAAACTCCACTGATGGCCTTCCCAATGACCTAGCACATGAACTAAGCAAGGAAATCGAGTGGTCGCGCCCACGGATTGAAGAAAACTCGAAGAAAAACGAAGAACTCGATGAAGAAGGTAGCTGCGGCGAAGACGCGACGAAGGCTGAAGGCAGGGAAACATTTGATTAAATACTTAAGCATGGACGACCCAGATTTCTTTAGCTCAATCCAACGGCTGATCTTCATCTGATCTGACCCAAACTTTTATGATGTTGATCATGGGTTGGGATCTACCTTGTGGTAGCTCGGATACTTTAGATTTGCAACGGATGGTCCAGATCAACTTAGTCTTTGAATGGACGATCTAGAGCCCTCCGATCTTGATCCAACGGTTGAATGAGCTCTGATTGGGATGAAACCTTCAGATCTTGATCAGAGTGCTTGATCAACCCTAACCCTAGCTCAGATTGCTTCAGATGGTCCCGGATGGCTCAGATCTAGCCGCTTTTGAATCGGATGGCCCAGATTTAATCATAATCTTGATAACTCGATCCGTGTCACTTCCGACTCAAGTTCGACCCAATATGCCCTAAGTCCTTGAACCTTTGATGCCTACAAAAATAGATCAAGAATTTAGTGGCCAAATAATCCAAATATGTGTAAATTTGCAATTAAGTCCAAAATAAGAGTAAGTTCTAAAACCTAGGGCAATTTCACAATTAAGCAATAAAAACATAGGTCAAACATGGATTTTAGCAATTAAAATAATCAACAAAATAGTATCTATCACTACACCAGGAGTTTTCCGTTGTAGAATGGTTTTAGAGCTACCCCTCTCCTTCCTTAAATCTCCTGGGGTCATGTTCTCATCTCATCCTTGAAATTGTTTCAGTAGTTTTCATCTCTTATTATAGATGTTTTCATCTCCATCTTTTCCTTCCTACCTTTGGAGTCTGCATCTCTCAGATACCAGTTGTTCCTGCCCCAATGTTGTATTTTTTTTTTCTGTTTGCTGGATCAACATCTCTTAGATTCCAATTGTTATATAGCTTCGGCAGATTGTGTAGGAGTCTGTCGTTCCTTAATTAAACCATGTCTTTTGTACTCTAAAATTCCCTATGAAAGACCACTTTCCCTCTTCCTGCAATCACACGAGTGGTTCCTTTATTGTGTCACTGGGGGTCTTGAGCACCATGCTCGTTAGGCCAGGTAGGTACCTGCTCGGGAAACCATCTAGTGATTGGGGATGTGTCAAGGGTTGGCCACATGGCAGCGTAATAGCCAAGAGATTGTCACATGGCAGCGTAGCAATTGCATGGTGAAAAGAGGACCAGAGACCCAAGCGCTAAGCTCGTTAGTCCAAGAAGGCGCCCGCTTGGGCACCCCTCATGGTCCTCCCATAGCTCGCTCGAGAAACCAACCACTCAGGGGAGGGACCCAAGCACCAGGTTCGTTAGGACAGGACGGTGTTCGCTCGAGAAACCAACGACTCAGGGGAGTCTAAGTGGCTCAGTTGACCGCATGTACTCAGTGGGAACATGGAGCACACCGCCCGAGCGGGATATGCCAACATGGCCGGGGCGACGGTAGTTGTCCTAAGAGATACATAGAAGCATCTCTTCAAGGCTAATACTAGAGGGATATCAAGCGATGACCATTAGTAGAATAATCAAGGAGTTTTTAATGTGCCGTCAGGATATGAAAAGACAACATTAATGAGAAGAGAAGATGGAAATGTACACGGGGAGACCCCAATAATAATTCTCAATAATTGGTAATAATGACGGTCATAAAGGAGATGACATTATTATCATTAATGACTGGGAAGATGAACGATCATAACCAAAAGTATAAAAGGAATCCAGGAACCCTTGAGAAAGGGGCTACGTAATTCTCTAAACTCATCTCTTTTCATTCTGTAAACTTCTCATTTTTAATCTCTGATTTGAGAGTCAGAGTGGCAATCGCCGAGGTCCTTCCCGGTGCTATTCTAATTTTCTTTTCTTAAGGCTTTAGATCTCAGGTTCTCATCATTCTTATTGGTCCTAATTCAGCAGAAGGTTCACATCATCGGGCATCATCTTCATCCACGCCGTCAATTTTTGAAACAATTACATTATGTGTATTTGTGCATATTGTTTGTGTTCGTTTGGGTTTGTACTTGTATTTCGATTTGTGTTTGTGTTTGTGTTGTGTTTTTGTCTGTGTTTGTATTTGTGTGTGTGTTCTATTATTTGAGTATTTTGTTATGTATGGAGGTGGTTATAGTCGAACACAAATAAGAAAAGCATGGTTAAGTTTATTCACCTAATTTCCCTCAATGATCCTATACTACTGTTGAGAGACCATGAGACCACGAAATTTCATTATTATATCCAACTATGACTATTGTTAATAGTTTCATGTCTGAATTTTGGTAAAGTGTTAAAATGACCGACATTGAGTAATATTTCAGTTCTACTTTCCGATCTCAGACAAATGGCTAGTCGAAGCATACCATTTGGATGTTACAAGATCCCTTGCAAACTTATGTGTTAGATGTTGAGGTAATTGGGAGAACCACTTATATTTGTTAGAGTATGTCCATAAGTGATGGTCAAATGACTCCTATTAAGGCACTTGTAGACTGCCTGTCTTGTAAGATGAATTAGATGAATGCCAAATTACTTGGTCCACCATGCATCTAAAAAGACGAAGATGGTAAAGGTAATTAGATAAAGATTGTTGACTACTGAGAGTCGACAAAAAGACTGTCGATAAGAGTTGTAGAGAACTAACCCAAAAAAAATCTCAATGGTGGATCACGTATTTCTGTGTGTAACTCCTATTAAGATTAAGATTGTAAAGAGATTTAGAATAATATAAAAAGTGAGCTCTAATTAGTTTCATAGGAGCTAATCCTGCACCGATACCCCTCAAAGGATAAGCCGCTGATGGGCTGTACTGGATGCTGACGAAGTCGTCATGACCCGAAGGAAGAAGAGGGTGAGCTATCTTCTAGGTTAAGTAAGTTACTAGATCTCTAAGAAAATCCAATAACGAGAGATCGAAGGTGTCAAAAAGTCTCCCGTCAATGAAGCCTATAAGGCTACTAGAAGATGAAGAAAGGCAGACAGAGGATTAGGAGATTGGATTACCCCGACCTTGCACTTCGATGCTCAAGTCAGATTCGGACGAAATATATGAAGCAAGTAAACAGTACTATAATGAAATATATAAAGATTTAATATAAAGCATACCAGGCCCGTGAGAGCGTGCCGAAGGTGACGCGGAACCAAAAGCAGCATGGGTCGACAATCAAAGACAAGAACATATTTGTAGCTCAAATGTCAGCATATGACAGCAGCTCGAATAACAGAACACGACAACACAACTCGGAGGCCGGAACATAATAATGTGGCTCGAAGGCCGAAATATGACAATGGTAGCCTAGAGGCCAAACCGGTGTCTAAAGTGTATGAAGGTGTGGAATTTGTGCTCAAGACAATCGGACTTGTGCCGAGGGTCGCAATGATGTTAGATCTATGTTAGGGCAGCCAGATTTGTATCTGAGGGCGGCGACAATGGATGGATCAGGATCGAAGGTGGCGAGCAATGGTGGATATGTGTCGGATCGACCTCGGAGGTGAACAACATCGGTGGATCAATGATAGATCGACATCGGAGGCGTATAGCAGTGGTGGATCAACATTGGATTGGTGTTGTTGGTGGTTAGATCTACGTCGGAGACGGCGACAACAGTGGATTTGGCTGGATGTGACCGGATCTATGCTGGTGGTGGCCAGATCTATGCCAAGCGTGGTTGGATCTACGCTAGAGACAATGACAATAGTGGATCTGGCCGGATATGGTCAGATCTATACTGGTGGTGGCTGGATCGGTGCTGAGGTGGTTGGATCTACGCTAAAAACGGCGACAATAGTGGATTTGGCCGGATACAGTCGGATCTACGTTGGTGGTGGCCCGATCTATGCCGAGGGTGGCTAGATCTACGTTGGCATGATCGAACACAAGGGAAAGGGGTCAGACCAACATCGGAGGCATACAACACGGATTGGCGTCGATGGCAGTGGATCTGAAGGAGACAGTGATGGTGGCGGTGTAGAGGAGGCATCTACCTCTCTTTTGTTGTGGCGGTGTGGAGATTCCCCAAAAGGAAGTGGTGCTCCTCTGAAGGAGCTCCCCCTTATATGGGAGAAGATGAGAGGGGGGAAAAAAGGAAGAGAGGGAGAACATGAGAGAGAGGAGGCGTGAGAAGAAGACCTCTCTTGGCGGCGGCTCTAAAAAAAAAAATCCTCCCCCTATCGTTGAAACTCATCCCAAGACCTAAAAAAGAGGGAAAACACTCAAAAGATCAAAAAACCCTTCTTGCCATGAGAGTTTTGTGTCAAAGCTTGTCGTAAGGCAGAATCGATTCCGACTAAAGAGTCGAAGGAGGAATGGCCGAGCCTATCGTAAGATAAATGAATTTCAATGAAGAGTCAGGAATAGAATTTTCGGCCGGTCGTAGGGTGTGTTACTATTGTGAGGCTTGGGCCTCCAAGCCTATCGTAAGGTTAATGGCTTCCGACTGAAGAGTCGGGATAGAATTTTTAGCTTGTTGTAGGGCACATCACTAGTGTGAGGGTTGGGGCTCCTAACTGTCGTAAGGTTAATAGCTTCCGACTGAGGAGTCGGGATAGAATTTTTGTCCTGTCGTAGGGTGTGTTACTAGTGTGAGGCCTGGGGCTCCAAGCCTGTCGTAAGGTTAATGGCTTCTGACTGAGGAGTTGAGGATAGAATTTTCGGCCTGTCGTAGGGCGCATCACTAGTGTGAGGCTTGGGACTCCTAGCCTATCGTAATGTTAATGGTTTCCGACTGAAAAGTCGGGCATAGAATTTTGATACTGTCGTAGGGCGATTCGAGTCTATTGCACAACGACAATAAGAGGAAATAGGTCAACATCTCATTGTGCTCGACCCGGACTCCCAAGTGTCCGCGTAATCGGAGAGTGGCTCATCGGAATCAAGCTTAAGAGAGGCATACTAGCCGATATGAGCTTGATTCATGGTTATATCCGAGTCGGGAGAGAATAATGATCTCAATCTCACGACTGACGAGTACCAGTAGAGTCGGAGAGAGAATAAGTTGATCCGCGACTATGCCCAAGTCTGAAGAGAAAAAGTTCATCTGCGACTACATCCAAGTCGGGAATAATAATAATCTCAACCTCATGACTCCCAAGTATCGGCGGAGTCGGAGTGAGAATAAGTCAATCCGCGACTAGGTCAAAATCGGGAGATAATAATAATCTCGATGTCATGACTCTCGAGTACCGGTGGAGTCGGAGAGAGAATAAGTCGATCCGTAACTATGTCCAAGTATGGAGATAGTAATGATCTCGATCTCACTACTCTTGAGTACCAGTGGAGTCGGAGAGAGAATAAGTTGATCCACGACTATGTCCGAGTTGGTAGAGAATAATGATCTCGATCTCATGACTCCCGAGTACCGGTGGAGTCGGAGAGAGAATAAGTCGATCCACAACTAATAAGTCGATCCGCGACTATGTCTAAGTCGCAAGAGAATAATGATAATTTTGACCTCACGACTCCCAAGTACCCATGGAGTCGGAGAGAGAATAACTTGATTCGCGACTATGTCTGAGTCAAGAGAGAATAAGTCGATCCACGACTATGTCCGAGTTGTGAGAGAATAATAATAATCTCGACCTCACGACTCTTGAGTACCGGTGGAGTCGGAGAGAGAATAAGTCTATCCGTGACTATGTCCAAGTCGGGAGATAATAATAATTTTGACCTCACGAATCTCGAGTACCGGTGGAGTCAGAGAGAGAATAACTCCATTCGCGACTATGTCCTAGTTGAGAAAGAATAATAATGGTTGATCTCGTGATTCCCGAATATCTATAGAGTTGGAGAGATAATAACTTGATCTGCGACTATATCCAAGTCGAGAGAGAATAATGATCTCAATCTCATGACTCCTAAGTGTTAGTAATATGAGAGAAGTGTCCTAAGGCAATCGCCAGATGATTGTAATCATTTACTTTAATAAATGAATATTCACTATTTGAGTATACATGTTCGTGTATTTGATTAAGATCTTAAACTCATTTACTGAATGTCCGCAATACAATTCATAGCATGAGAGAATTTGTGATGAATTCACAACTAGTGATTATCTCTACATGTGCAATTGTGAAGTATTGAAATTGTCCCTAGTCGATGAATTGATAAATACGGACACTATCAATTCTGTTGAGACTAGCATGGGTTATTCTCTAATCAGCTGATTCTCACTGGCTGGAGACATTGGGATGTCCGGAGATAAACATGAATGCTAGTTAAGGGAACTAGTTCATTGGAGTGACTGGCTGTAAAACTTCATATGGTAATCTACATATAGATATGTCAATGAAGTTCTTACCGCAGCTTAAGTGCGATGTTCCTTTGACTTGCGGTGTTCAAGTCATCTTGGTCATGAAGACTTATACTTTGACATCTTAAGCAAGCATCTCCAAGGAGGTGTGGACCCAGGATGATTGGGTATAAGCCGAAGTGCCCGAAGATGTTTGAACAGCCTACAAAGGATTCACCACTCCTTGCGAGGAGATGTATACCCAAGGCCTATCGTCGGATTGTTACTCGAAGCATCTGGCCAGAGCATCACATGATCTAAGTATGAATATCTCAGATACATGAGAGTAATTAGAATCCGTTGGACGAGAAAGACATAACTTGGGCTAGGTGTGACGTAGTCAGCCTAGTGGGGACTGACACACACAGACCATGTCCTGAACCAAGTGGGTATAAGATGATGAAGGGAATGGAGCACGATTCATTAGAGCTGCTGAAGGATTTCAGAATTACTTCTGAGGTCAACCGTTGATCTTTCGATTAATTGGGGGTCATGATGTACTACTAGGTGACACTCATGATCGTTCTATAATTAGTTGATTATAGACGGCCAACATAAATCGAAAGCCTATTTAGTCACATGCACTACGAGTAATCCGAGGGATTTAAAACGAGTTGAAAATTGGATTTTCTGATCAAGAGAAATAAGTCGAATCTGAGTTAATCAGAGGCGTAACGGAAGCTTAAAATGGCTAAGTCTTTTGAAGGCTTATTGGGCGAATTAAATGAGTTTAATTCGCGATGGGTTCGGCTCGGTTTGGCCGGCCAAAGAGGGTGCCAACCCTCTTTGGTTTGGCCGGCCACCACTTGGGGAGAAACCAATTTATTTGGTTTAATTAATAAGATAAATCTAGCGCGATTTGTTTTATAAATTATGGATAAATAAATTTGTATAAAGAAATTTGTATAAAGAAATTTATAGAAATTTATTCTTTTTTATGGAAATTAAAATGATCCATGGAATGATTTATTTTAATTCTATAAAATCAATTAAGAATTGATTTTACCATAATAAAGAAAATTTATAAATTTCTTGTAAAATTTATTCCATAATAAAAGGAGAGATGTATTTGTTTTATTATAAAATTAATTATAATAAAACTTGGTTTAAACGGAATAATTCATAATGAAAATTTATAGGATAAATTCCTTATGAAAAATTCCGTTAAAGGGGAGACTTGGCAAGGGAGAGGCTACTATATAAAGGAACCAAGGCTAGGCTTGATTTCCTTAATAGATTGATCAAGAGATTAACTCTCTCCCTCTCTCTCTCTAACTCTCTCTCTCTCTAGGGCCGGCGCCCTTTCTCTCTCTAGGGCCGGCTCTCTCTCCTCCCCTAGGGCCGGTGCAAGCACCTAGGGTGCCCGTGAGTTTCCTCCACCAAGTTCGTGCCGAAGAAGAAGAAGAAGCGGATCGCGACTCCTTCCTTCCTTTCCCAGAATTTTGATTCCGTTACTTGGTGGTTAGTTTCCTATCTTCTCTCTTGATCTTCTAGTTGTGCCTTTAGAGAATCTAGTAGTTCTCATCGGCACAAAACTCGTGACTTTGCGAAGTCATCCCGAAGAGAACTCGGCGTGGACGCGAATAGAGGCGGAGCTTCCAAGGGACGCTACGGTTGGATCTCGTCCCTTTCTTCGAGTTACGCGAGGTACAAAGTAAATTAGTTTACTTTTTCGCAAAGTTTTAATTTATGATCATGTCCACACATCATAAGGTTGCATGCTAGATACGTGGTTAAAATAATTTGAGAAATTATTTTATGCTAATTCTTCCGTTGCACGTAAAAATTTAAAATTTTGCGAACCCGTATCCTTGTCAACATGCACCCGGTCCCAACAGTGGTATCAGAGCCGGTTAATGTTCGACATAATCATATAATTGTTTTGCGGAAAACTTTGTCATAATCTCAATTTTGGAAAAATTTTCAATTATGGAAAATTTCCAATTATTATAAGTTTTAGATTTAGGAATTTCAAAGTTTGGAAATCCTCATGTAATTTCGCAAACGTTTGAAATATCCTAGTTTCTGAAATTTTATGATAATTGTGAAAACTTCCCATCTTTGGAAACTTTCCAATTTTAGAAATTTTCTATTTTAGAAATTTTTTAATTTTGGAAATATGTAAGTTTTCTTTGTACCAGAAACTTACAATTATTCTGAAAACCTTTTACGAAATCTCACAATTTTGGGCACTTTCTTTCAAGAAAGTCTAGACAAATTTATGGATTATTAATTGACAATTAAATTCGAATTGGTTTTAAATTATTAACAAAATTCTTTATTCTGGATTGAGCCTCGGGGAGCCGTCCAATTTAAAGTTAGTTGTTGTAATTTAATTTCCAATTTTGAATAAAATTGTCATGTTTAATTTGGTTACGCCTCGGGGAGCGGACCAAATTAGATTTACAACAAATTCTTTTTTTGGGTATCTGAGCCTCGGGGAGCAACCCAAAGAAAATAATTTGTTGAAATTAATAAATCCATAAATAAAATATGTAATCAAATCTTGGAAATTTTGAGGTGATTCTCAAACGATAATTTCCTTATTTGATTTAAGAGGTGATGCTCTTACATATTGTTGTCTCCAAAATTAATTAGGAAAATAGTTTCCTATAGAGTTTTCTTAAATGAGATTTTCATGAAAATAATATGTGGTTGAATTAAGGGAATCTGTCTCTTAATTTAATATGATTTGATTTAAAGAAATCAAAGTCTTAAACATATTATTTCCGAAATTGATTATGACAATTTAGGAAATTGTTTCCCAAAATAATTCCTTGAATAAAGTATGAAATTAGAATTAGGAAATCCGGTTCCTAATTCGATTAATGAGACTTGATAAATTAAGTCACATACATACTTTATTAAGGAAATCGTTAGTACATGACATAATTATATGTCATGAATGTGCTTAGAAAAGAAAGGATGAGACCCAAAACCCCTTACAAAATATTAAGGCCAACACCTTCCATTAATATGGTTAGAACCGGAGTTTTGTTTCTCGTTTGGGTTGATGGACACATCCATGCCCGGCTTGAACCTCAACATGTTCAAACCATGGAATTAGTTTATGATTAATATAGTTAGAGTCAGAGGTCAATCCTTAGTTTTGGTTGTTGGACACATCCAAGCCTGACTGAACGGTTGAATGAGCTCCAACCATATTAAAACTATTTCTTGATTAATGGGTCAGCCTTAAGCTTGGAGCATCGATTTGTTGTGCCACAGCCAAGGTCGATGTAAAGAGAGGTGCAGTTGGGTGCTATGTATATTGTTGCATACTTGTTAATGAGTTAACAACCCAATGATTTATGCAAATATTCAATTAGTTGATAGCATAAAGTGATAGTTACATATATGTGATATGTAATCGGTATAATTACCTACCTTCATAGCTAAGAATAACTTGATGGCCACAGCCATGGTTGTTCTTATCTATGGTTGGATATCAACCTATTTAGAGATGTTCCTACGATCTCCCGAATTGATAAAAAGGGTTATTCAATTCGAAAAATAAATAGGATTTAATTAATGTATGTTGATGCATTCTTTATCATTCTTCTCACATAAGCTCAATTTGTATTTCTAGGATAATCACTCGATCATGTCTTCTCTGAATTTACGTTCCATTTTGGACACCAATAAGCTGACTGGGCCAAACTTCATGGACTGGCTTAGAAACCTGAGGATAGTCCTCAAGGCAGAAAAGTTTGCTTATGTCCTTGAAGAGCAACTTCCCAACCGTCCTCCTGAAGATGCAACTCCAGACCAGTTTCCTGAGTTGCTCAACCTGCTGAAGACTGTAGAGCCTTCTGTAAAGCAGGATCAGAAGACGATACTGTTAGTTGGTTCCTCAAAGAAAGGTTCTAAGAGGAAGCCCAAAGAACAAAATAAGGGAAGAAAGAAAAAGGCCAAAAAGACTGAAAAGAAACCAAAAGGAACTTGCCATCATTGTGGCAAGGAGGGTCACTGGCGAAGAAACTGCAAGGTTTATCTTGAGTCCTTGAAGAATAAGGCATCCGATGCCCCATCCTCTTCAGGTATCTTCGTTATTGAATATCACTCTATTTCCTTAAATACCTGGGTACTTGATACTGGGTGTAGCTCACATATATGTAATGACATACAGGGGCTAAGGAATAGAAGAAGACTCGTCAAAGGAGAAGCAAATTTACGAGTTGGAAATGGAGCAAAGATTGCTNAAGGCACCAAAGTCTAACCTGTGTTTTGATAATGGCAACATAGGTCAAAAGTTAAGTCTTACTTGTTTTCTAACAAGTTATTTTAAGTGTGCAGTATCCAAGCCCTAGCGAAGGACTGCTAGGCAACTGGCGAAGGACTGCCAGTATTAAAGCCCTAGCAAAGGACTGCTAGGCAACTGGCGAAGGATTGCCAGTCTTAAAGCCCTAGCGAAGGACTGCTAGGCAACTGGCGAAGGACTGCCAGTATCCAAGACCTGACAAAGGACCGTCAGGCAAAAGTCCAACCAAAGGAGCGGTTGGCATCAGGTAAATTCTCCCGAGAGGAGTAGGTGAGGACGCGTTCCCCGTCGAGGGAACAGTAGGCGTCGGTTCGACCTAGGGCTCCATTTTGGAGACCAAAGTCAGAACCAAGACAGCTAAGGCTGTATAAATCTAATAAATTATTATGTTATTGTGTTTTGGACTAACCCTGGATGCAGGACCGAAGGAACGTGTGTCTGCAGCTCAGAAAGCCTCAAAGGAGAGAGGCAGTTACTGAGTAGGGCGCCCGGAGCGTCCCGGGCGCCCCCAAGGGCCATACAAAACAAGTAACAAGAATAATGGTTCGAATACACACTGGGTCGGGCGCCCCCGTGCACCCGGGCGCCCCCGCTGCTCCCGGGCGCCCCCATGCGCATACATCGAACCAGAAGCCTTCGAAGCCAAGAGATGAGGTTTTGACCCGGTCAATACGGGCGCCCTGAATGACCCGGGCGCCCCGGTCAAAGCGGATCCAGAGGATCAGACGCGACCGAGGTTTGTGCGGATCAAAAGCCACATGGGGGGTGCCCTCGACGTCCCGGGCGCCCCCTAGCCCTATAAAAAGGGCCCTCGACCCCAGGCTTCCCATAACAATTCCTTCAACGCCTCAAAGCTCCTCTACGCTCGTGCCTTGCTCCAAAAACGCCTCACCTCAAGCCTACGACGTCCCGCTGCCCCGAAAAATAGTCGATACACTCCGGACGTCGGTAACGAAGAGCTTAATATTTGTTTGTTATTTTATTGCATTATCTCTGTAATTGAAATTATTGTAATCTATTTGCGCGAATATAGAATTGCCCATAGTAAACGGTCAACGACCGTGGGCCTTGGAGTAGGAGTCGACACAGGCTCCGAACCAAGTAAAAACCACTGTGTCTTTGTGCTGTGTCTCGTATTTTTATTTCCGCTGTGCACTTACTCTTAGTTTTCCGAAAAAGAACGATTTCCGATATTCAGCCCCCCCCCTCTATCGGTTTTTCACGATCCAACAAATGGTATCAGAGCGGGGAATTCAAACTTGGTGCAACCACCAGTTTGAAATTTTTTTTCGGATTTTTTTTTGAATTTAATTATTTCTTTTTTTTTGTACTTAATTATCTTTATCCCACACTGCTAATTTAAGACCAAGTCTTGGGACACCTTTGTTTGTAAGTTTCCTTTTACAGAACAAATGTCTATGCAAGAGGGATTCAGCACCGCTAGACCTCCACTCTTCAGTGTAGAAGACTTTTCCTACTGGAAAAGTCACATGGAGGTCCACCTAACTCAGGTGGACATGTGGATCATTATCCAGTCCGGTCTGGAGATCCCCCGAAATGCGGAAGGACTTCCACAAAGCTACTCGGAGTGGGACAACACTCTAAAGCGCAAGATAGAAGCCGACGCAAAAGCAACGCAAACCCTACAATGCAGGCTGACAAAGGAAGAGCTGAACCGAGTGGGCCCCTTCAACAGTGCAAAAGAGCTATGGACGAAACTGATCGGGCTGCACGAAGGGACTTCAGACACCAGGATCAGCAAAAGGGATCTGCTACTGAACAAGCTCTACACCATCAAGATGGCCGACAACGAAACAGCAGCCCAGCTCCACGCACAAATCCAAGAGGTAATGAACGGTCTTCACGCAATAGGTCATAAGGTCGAAAACCGTGACCTAATAAGGTATGCTCTAAACGCATTCCCAAGAAATACCTTGTGGGCATCTATGGTAGATGCATACAAGGTATCCAGGGATCTTTCTAAAATAAAACTAGATGAATTATTTTCTGAACTAGAACTGCACGAATAGACTAACACCAATTCGGTCGAAAAAGGTATCGCTTTCATTGCAGGTAAAAATCTAAAGACAACGAAGAAGAAAACTGAACCTGAACCTGAGTCTGACTCAGACTCAGAAGATGAAGAAGGAGATCAAACTAAGCTGGTCCGGCTCGCTCGAAGCTACTACAAGGAGCTGAAGAACCGAACCAACAAACGGAAAACCGGCCGAAGAAAAGACGAACCAGTTGAACCCACGAACAAGCCTAATGTAACCTGCTACGAGTGCAAGAAGAAGGGCCACTACAAGACAGAGTGTCCAAATCTGAAAGAGTCCAAGAAAACGAGAAGAAAGAAGGCGCTCCATGCAACCTGGGACGAGTCTTCCTCAGAAGAAGAGACAGAGGCACCCCAGTCCAATCTCCTAGCTCTGACCGCCTCAGTCGAAACCGAGTCAGAATCAGAACAAGAGGACGGCGAGCTGACCTTCACAGAAGATGGAGAAATTAAGGTAACTGGTTTTAATAGATTACAGTTAACTGAATTGATTTCTTTTCTTTCTCGTGATTTGGCAAAAGCCAAACTCCGGGTCGAATCCCTCCGACAGGAAGTAAAACTCCTGAAAGAGGGAGCTGACTCTAAACCCTCAACCGAGAAGGTTCAGGAAGGAACTCTCACTCAAGTTGAAAAACTTGAAAAGGAAAACTCCTCCCTGAAAACTCAGGTTAAGGATCTTAGATCAGCTCTAGAACGATTCACTTTTGGTTCCAAAAATCTTGACATGATTCTTGGGAAACAGAAGTCCGTTCTAAATCGATCTGGACTTGGCTACCGAACCAAATCCCGACAAAGATCGTATTTGGCTGTACTGAATCAGTCCAGAGGCAAAATTCAGGCATGGGTACCTAAACTATGCCTGAACAAACCAACTGGATCAAATCAGTATTGGATCCCCAAGGACAAGATTCACATCTTGCCTAATCATCACCGTGGCTTTAGTCCAGGGGGAGCCAAACTGAAAACTATTTTCATTATTAGATAAACTTGTATTTCTTGATTGAAACTGCTTGTTTGATTGTCTATTTAATTTCTGCAATTTACCATGCTTAGACTTAGGTTAGTTTAAGGACTAAACAAACTTAGCTGAAATTTGACAACATAGTATTGGGTAGAGGTGAGATGATAGTACGTTAGGGAAACCAATTCTAATAAGATCAAGTTCACTTGGTCTCTTTAGACTGGTGAAACTAGCCGAAGCTACCGATCCAAAATTCAAACTAGTTAGACCAGAAATTTTTCAAATAATAATTTTGAAAATGAAATTTCATTAAAAGGCTTTGTCAAGGAAAGGGTGGATGATCCCATAAGGCTACGGCCAAAGAAGGCCTAGTGCCTCGCCAAGACCTGGAAGCCAATTTCTGAAACTCAAATTCAAATTATTTTTGTCAAATTCAAATCTAGCACAAAAATTCTGTTATTTGTAGATTTAAACTTCTTTTAAAATTTTTTTTTCAAAATTAATTAAGTTTTCAAACTTAATCAAAATTTTTCAAAATAGTTTTTCTAATCTAAACCTGTCTCACGAAACCTATAAGGTTAACGTGATTGAAAACCCTAGATTTAAGTGAGACAGTAGAATTAAGACTCAAGTAATTTTTGGATAATTTTGCATTTGTCAAACCTTGGTCAACACAATCCAACCTTGGTCAACATGGTCAAACCATGGACAACCTTGGTCAACACAGTCCAACCTTGCCAAACTATGGTCAAAACAGTCAAAATCAATCCCAACCATGGTCAAATTGATTAAACCATAGTTAAACAATGACAAGACAAATTTTTGTCTCTACATACCCTTGAGAAGGGCGCCCGGGACCACACGGGCGCCCCCCCCTTGCTTTTTCGTTCCTCGAGACAGAAAAGCTGTCTAGCCCTTGACCAGGGCGCCCGAAACCACGCGGGCGCCCCCATCACCTCCAATGCTGTCAAATCTACAAAAGCAACCTGTTGAGGGCGCCCGGGCTGTCCCGGGCGCCCCCAACCAGTCCTTTAAACTGCCTTTGGCAGCAGCCCTGACCAGGGCGCCCGAAAGCTCTCGAGCGCCCCCATGAAATTGCCTATAAAAGGCACCCGAAACTCCTTCACTTCCCACACCAAAACCAACCCTCTTCTCCACTTCTTACTCTTCAAGAAGACCTTGCAAGTCCTCTCCCTCAACTATGCCTCCTCGAGCCGTCCGGTATGATTAGTAATTTTATTGCATTTAAATTTATTCCATGCAATATCTTTATTCATTCTTTAACTTCTTTAACTTCAAAGACGCCGACCGAACCCGGCCAACCCCGGTGCCCAACCTAGTCCCGATCCTAGATTTCCTAATCTAGAGTTATGCAATAGGTTCGCACAAACAGTCTACAAGCCTATTAAAACGAGCTATCTCAATAGGCATTTTTTTACCCAATCATGCCCTGTCACCATGAACATCATCAATTTCTATCAATTGGATAATCTTGTCTTCTGCACACATACCATAAATGAAACCCTATGTGCAGAATTTTACAATAATATTATTCGACAAGATAATCTTATGTTTCACACCACTGTCCAAGGGATCCCCTTAACCATCACCCCTACTCTATTAAACCGTTTCCTAGGACTGCGACCCTCACAGTCCATATTCTGCTGTTATCCTCCTAGGAACCCCCCATTTGATCCCCCCTACTCAGATATTACCCTAGATACCATTCACTCCTATTTCTTTAGGGCAGACCTCCCCGCAAACAGACGCTTCCTAGCTGTTGAACTTCAGGCCCAGAACTATGCCTTGTATAGAGTTCTGGTCCGCTGTATCCTACCACTCTCTACCCGAGACCTAGGGACTATGAGACCATTTCATGCTTTCCTTCTTTATGCCCTGGTCCACCACCTTGACATAGACATTGGACTCCATATGTTCCATACCATTCTGCATGCGTCCAGAGTCACGACCCAGGGACGAGTACGCACACCATACTGCCACATCATCACGTCCCTCCTTCATCACCACGGTCGTGACATAACCTTGGGTGAAATTACCACTATGACCGACTTTGACGAAATCGGATTTAGGAACTTCTCCTTAGCGGGTCTAGAGGTGTCGGCCACCGGGGTTCTTAGTTGGCGATGACAGCAGGCTGGAGCACCAGTCGACTCAGACGAGGAGGTTGAAGTCGACATCGGAGATATAGCAACAGCAGCCCGAGCGCACATAGATGAGCCCGCTCCACCGACACTTTACGACCGAGTGACTCAGCTAGAGACCCGCGTACAGAGCCTCCGAGAGGAAGTGGAGGCCAATCACGCTGAAGAAATGGAGACAAATCTGGGCTACTACAACAGTTACATGAGCGCACTTCGAGCCGAGAGGGAGGCCAGAGAGGCAGAGTATCATGAGATGATGACCCTATTTCGATCCTGGCAGCCAGGCTCCTCCGATCATCCCGGTCCTTCGTCTTAGATTCACTTAGTATTGTACCTATTTGACTATCCCTACTCAGTAGGGTTGACGTGTGGTTGACTATATGTGGTTGACTATATGACTGTGTTGAACCTTGAGTACCTACTTTACTTTATGCTCACTAGTGATAGGATTGTGTTCAGTAGAATAGTTTAACTCAATTGTTTTTACTCTACTTGATTTCAAAAATAAGTTTTCTAAAATTAAAATTTAAAAAAAAACTGTTTTATTTAAATTTCAAAAATCAGTTTTCATTTTCAACTTAGCTTTATTCATTTCAAAAATCAATTTTAAAATCTTTTCGACTTAGTTTTTTAAAAAACTACCCCCTTCAAAACTAGTTTTTTTTTCGAAAATGGACTTAGTCTAGGCTTTAACCCTAGAACTGCATGCACCTATAGACTTAGAAGCCAGCATCTCACAAACACCTTAGGGTACTTTTGATTGATAACCTAGAAAGGGTTGAGATGCTTAGGTCTTTGCCTCAATTCAAGATGCTTTAAGTCAGTGCATCTGCAGAAATTGGGGCACTAAATACAACTTATATAGCAATCAAGTTAAGTGTCAAGTTTAGAAAATCTAACTTGAACAAAAACACTTAACTTGACTAACCCTAGCAAAAACTACTGTTTATAACAGTTAGTAAGTAGCTAATTGGGTTAGACAGGCCCCTACAGAGAATTGATTGATTTAGTGTAAATTTAATGATGAATTGATTCAGTACAGCAAAAATTTTACTTTTTCATTGATTTATGCTGTATTTATTTGTTTTGATATATGGCAAAGGGGGAGAGATAGGAAAGGAGAGAGTAAAATTTCTTTTCAAAATTTTCTTAAGTAAAATTTCTTTTCAAAATTTTCTTAAGTAAAATTTCTTTTCAAAATTTTCTTAACTCCATCCTTTATTCAAAAAGTATTCAAAAGTTTTTTTGTAAAAAATTCTTAAGTTTAACGTTTTGAAAAATACTTAAGTTTTCAAAACTTGTATTCAAAAGTTTAACTTTTTGAAAAATACTTAAGCTTTCAAAACTTGTATTCAAAAGTTTAACTTTTTGAAAAATACTTAAGCTTTCAAAACTTGTATTCAAAAGTTTAACTTTTTGAAAAATACTTAAGCTTTCAAAACTTGTATTCAAAAGTTTAACTTTTTGAAAAATACTTAAGCTTTCAAAACTTGTATTCAAAAGTTTAACTTTTTGAAAAATACTTAAGCTTTCAAAACTTCTACTTAAGTTTTCAAAATTCTGCTAAGTCCTTCAAAATATCTACTTAAGCTTTCAAAGTTAACTAAGTACTTAAGTTTTTTTAAAGCTAACACTTTCAAAACCTTTGAGTACCTTGAAACTTAAAAGCCTCAAACTTTTTAAGTACTCAAAGATCATGTTTCAAAAATTTCCTATATACTTTTTAAAAGTACCTAAGTGCAAGTTTTTTTTACCCCACCAATTTTTGAAACATCTAGGGGGAGATTCCTTCCAGGGGGAGGGAACAAAACTTTAATTTTTTTTATTAAACTTAACTTTTTGAACTAGGGTTGCCATAAATCAAAAAGGGGGAGATTGTTGGTGCAGAAGGCACCAAAGTCTAACCTGTGTTTTGATAATGGCAACATAGGTCAAAAGTTAAGTCTTACTTGTTTTCTAACAAGTTATTTTAAGTGTGCAGTATCCAAGCCCTAGCGAAGGACTGCTAGGCAACTGGCGAAGGACTGCCAGTATTAAAGCCCTAGCAAAGGACTGCTAGGCAACTGGCGAAGGATTGCCAGTCTTAAAGCCCTAGCGAAGGACTGCTAGGCAACTGGCGAAGGACTGCCAGTATCCAAGACCTGACAAAGGACCGTCAGGCAAAAGTCCAACCAAAGGAGCGGTTGGCATCAGGTAAATTCTCCCGAGAGGAGTAGGTGAGGACGCGTTCCCCGTCGAGGGAACAGTAGGCGTCGGTTCGACCTAGGGCTCCATTTTGGAGACCAAAGTCAGAACCAAGACAGCTAAGGCTGTATAAATCTAATAAATTATTATGTTATTGTGTTTTGGACTAACCCTGGATGCAGGACCGAAGGAACGTGTGTCTGCAGCTCAGAAAGCCTCAAAGGAGAGAGGCAGTTACTGAGTAGGGCGCCCGGAGCGTCCCGGGCGCCCCCAAGGGCCATACAAAACAAGTAACAAGAATAATGGTTCGAATACACACTGGGCCGGGCGCCCCCGTGCACCCGGGCGCCCCCGCTGCTCCCGGGCGCCCCCTGCGCTGCGGGCGCCCCCATGCGCATACATCGAACCAGATGCCTTCGAAGCCAAGAGATGAGGTTTTGACCCGGTCAATACGGGCGCCCCGAACGACCCGGGCGCCCCGGTCAAAGCGGATCCAGAGGATAAGACGCGACCGAGGTTTGTGCTGATCAAAAGCCACGTGGGGGGCGCCCCCGACGTCCCGGGCACCCCCTAGCCCTATATAAAGGGCCCTCGACCCCAGGCTTCCCATAACAATTCCTTCAACGCCTCAAAGCTCCTCTACGCTCGTGCCTTGCTCCAAAAATGCCTCACCTCTAGCCTACGACATCCCGCTGCCCCGAAAAAGAGTCGATACACTCCGGACGTCGGTAACGAAGAGCTTAATATTTGTTTGTTATTTTATTGCATTATCTCTGTAATTGAAATTATTGTAATCTATTTGCGCGAATATAGAATTGCCCATAGTAAACGGTCAACGACCATGGGCCTTGGAGTAGGAGTCGACACAAGCTCCGAACCAAGTAAAAACCACTGTGTCTTTGTGCTGTGTCTCGTATTTTTATTTCCGCTGTGCACTTACTCTTAGTTTTCCGAAAAAGAACGATTTCCGATATTCACCCCCCCCCCCCTCTATCGGTTTTTCACGATCCAACACAATGTCATGAATGTTTTGAGAGAACTCCACTTCCATATCTATTATTTTTGTGAGCATCTGTGCATATATCCATCTTGTGAGGTTTTTGTCATGCTTAGTATATTCAAGTTGATGAAATTACCATGTCTTTGACTTATGTGAGATTTGGAACCATAAATACATGGATTCTTGAGACTTGATGATCTTAAGTAATTTTCTTTTATTATTTCCCAAGTATTGATAGGGGATGTAATGTTTGGGAGATATGTTGTTTTCTTTTAGTTTTATTTACTTGTGCGAGACACCCAAGAATAAGTGTGGGGGAGTTTGATAACCATCATTTTGTTGATTATTTTCGACTCTAAAATCCATGTTTGATCCACATTTTATATGCTTAAGTTTGCAATTCTATTAGGTTTCATGTATTCCCTTCATTTTGGCTTTTAATTCTAATCTTTGTATATTTGGGATATTTTTGGCACTAAATTTGAATATCATTTTGTAGGCTTCAAATGATCATGGACCTAGATCAAATCGGGTCAGACTTGAGTTAGCATTGGATCCAGATCAAAGGGATCAAGCATCGGATTAATAGGAGCCGTCCATTCCAGAGAACGGCTAGATCTGAGCCATCGGTCAACTTTTGGTCAATCCGAGTTCAAGATAGAATCACTCATGACTATAGATCAAGATCTGAAAATTTCAGCCAAATCAGAAGTAATCTGACCGTTGGATCAAGCTCAAGATGATCTAGACCATCCATTCAAGAAAAATGAAGATCTGGACCATCCGCCACTGATCTGGTTAATCCGAGCTAGGGATAGGTAGATCAAGACTAGTGATTGGGATCTGTGGAGTTTGGTTCAGATCTGAAGAGATTCGACCATTGGATGAAGTTAGATTGATCTCAGCCGTCCGTTGCTAAGTATTCGAGTTCTTCTTCTCCCAAAGCTGGTTGAACCAAGGCTGAGTTGAGTTGACTGGACTGAACCGAAGCTGGCTTGGCTTACCGAACCACTGAATTGGGCTGTACTGTGAGCTCTTGGCTGACTGGACCGAACCCAAGTCTGGATTGAACCCAACTGCTGAGCTGAGTTAAGCAGAACCAAGGGCTTGAACTAGACTGAACCAAGTGATGGACTGAGCTGTGGTTGAACCCATTTGCTGAAGCTGACTGAACCCAACTGCTGTGCTGTTGGGCTGAGCTGGGTTAACTAAACCCAGGACTGAACCAAATCTGAACTCAAGCTGAGCTGTGAGCTGCTGGACCGAACTCAAGCTTGACCGAACCAAATCGCTGAGCCAAACAAAAGGGACACACAAAGCTAGGGCACGGCATCCTCTCGAATCCATCTTCTCCACAGGCGAGGGCGATCGGGGAGAGGCGGTTGCAAATGAGGGGTTTCCCGTCTCAACCCATCTTCTCTACTTTCACCGCCGGCGGTATTCCATCCACTGCATCGCCGCCGGCCGGAGCTTCGATCGATCGCAGACGAGGGGTTCCCGACTCGATCCGATCAACTCCATCCACTCTCCACTTCATCGCAAGCTAGGGCCCAGGGGTTCCGAGCCCTAGTCGAATTCACCGCAGCCTTCTCTCGAGTTTGAGGGGTTCCCGACTCGATCAAGGCTCTCACCATCTTCCTCCGCCGCACGCAATTAGTTCTTCACAGCAATTTCATTACCGGCAGTAGTTTTTACTTCCCAACAGCTTTCTTCGGTAGTTTTTCTTTACAGTCTTTCTTTATTAATTGTATTTCTTCACAGCTTTTGCATCGCAGTTCTTCCTTCAGCATAATTCTTCATCTCAATTTCATCCGGCAGCTTCTTCACAGTTCTTCTATTTCCAGCATATTTATTTCAGCTGTTTCTTTCTTCATAGCATACCTTTATAGCAATTTCTTCATGGCTTCTATTTTTCCAAGCTTTGTTCGTCTTCTTCACAGCAGCAGATCTTCCATTCACAGCCTCCGACAACTTCTTCACAGATTTCCCATTTCCGGCAAATATCCTTTATAGCAACAGTTCTTCATGATAATTCCAGCAGCCAGCAGTGGTTTTTCTTTAACAGTAGATTTGGCTGAAATTTTGTTTGATTAGTTTCATTAATTTGAGTTGTTATGTGTTGATTGTTGATCTTCGAATTTGAATATTGATGTTTGTATCAAGTTTTATCTTCTATGTTTCAGAATGGAATACACTCATGTTATCTTAATACATGCTCACCCTGTGTTTGATGAATTGTTTCTTTCATTAGTTGGATTCTAGTTCGAATTTTTCTTATCGTAGATTCTTGCAATGTTTCATTGGTTTGATTGCTTGATGTTCTCTTATAGTTGTCTTTCAGTTTGATGTAATTAGGTTAGGTTTCATTGATGCTCAGTTCCCTAAATGATTTACCTTATGTTTCTTTTGATTCTCTCGTAAGTATAGTTTAGTGAGGTTAGATTTGTTACCTGCTTTGTCTTTCACTTCGTAGTCATAGCACTCAATTCAAAACCCAGTTTCATGTCCAAAACACAAAAGTAATAACACACGATCCTAAGGTTTATCATGCATTAACTATATTCGTTGGGAGACGACTCGAGTTACTCTATGCTACATTAGTTTAGAGGAATTCGATATCTTAATTGTATTTGATACTCGCGGTACGACACGCGAGCCTTATCAGAGAGCAAGAAAGAGAGAAAGGAATTTTTCTATATTTAACTTTTTTCTCTTTTTCAAAAAGCATAGCAAAAGTTTCTAAGTACTTCAAATTGTTTTTAAGTGCTAAGTGTTGCTAAAATTTCAAACTACTTCAAGTGCTTTCAAGTATTTCTAGTGCTTCAAAAATTTCATTGATGATTGATAAAGAAAAATTTCTGATGTATCTATGGACGATCAGTTTTGAGAAAAATTTCTGTGACACTGATTCGTTCAAGATCAGACTGCATTAATAATTAAATTTTTCAGGAACATGTTTAATCAATTCAAAACTCATCCAACCACACGGGTGTAGACAATAGGTATTTCAGAAAAATTTCTAAAATACGACATGCGTTTCTTGACTAAAAGTTATTACTCATCAAGGAACAAGAGTCATGATTCACCCAACCCTTTCTTATGAATTTTAAAAATTCCAACACGGGTTTGTATCGAATCAGTATTATATTCGTTCCAAGTATGATCAGTATGTTCCAATTGTAATTGGTTTGTATCAGATTTGTTTGTATCAGTATGATAAGTAAACTGATACAATTCGATGAAAAAGGGATCGGACTGATGAGTTTTTAACCTAATCAGGGAATTCCCTAATCTGATCGGTCACCAGTCCGATCAGAAAGACCTCTGATCGGTCAGGTGACCGATCAGGGTTAGTCCTGATCGGTCGGTGGACCGATCAGGTTCGATACAGAAAGTTTCTTGGTCAGATTTCAGAGAATAGACATTCAGAAACTCTGATATGAGTCAAAACTAAGTGTAATTCGACTCTTAAACCCTCTAGACCCTAATACAACCAGAATTAATCGCTTTGATCTTAAAAAGGGTTTCCCTTAACCAAAATGTATTTTCCCATATCATCAAGAAAAATCATCAAAGAAACTCATTTCCTTGGGGGTTAAACTTCTTAAAAGCAGGCATGTACAAGTTTGCATTAACATGTTTTGAGTGAGTTCAAAATATATGTTAAGTCTATAATCCCCAAAACAGGTTTTCATACAACCATTTGAGTAGAAAATTAATACTCATGAATAACGCATTTCCAATGATAATATAACTTGAGAGTAAAGCACAAAGTTTAAAACGTGATTCCGAAAAACATGATGAACCTCAATATCATGAGCTAGATGTTGGTGATACTTTTGTATATATCCTAAGTCCTAAAACCCTGATTTAGTTTGACACAGAGGGTACTAATCATAGAACTTAAGTAATGAATTTTGGAAGCTCATGTTGTTTGTATGGTGATGCCTTGTGAGAATTTTGATAATGTTCATCATAAACTATGTGTTCTTCTTGTTGGCATAATACATTCATGTTTTGAAACACATATAAGGAAATCATGGCGTACTCAACTAGGTTCATCTCCAAAAAATATTGAGGAAAACTTAAGCCAAAGATATATCATAAGATATTGCAAGAATAAACTGTAAATTTTGATATTGTGGCTAACTCCTAGATGTTGGTGCAGGAAGCACCATATCGAACCTTGTTTTGATATTGGCAAAGGTTTCAAAGTTAAGTACTATTTGTGATCTAATGTGTTCATTGAGTGTGCAGAAAGAAGTCCTGGCAAAGAGCTGCTGGGCACCTAGCGAAGGAATGCTAGGCATCGAAACCCTAAGACCTGGCGAAGGGCTGCTAGGCACCTGGCGAAGAACTGCCAGGAATCGAAGACCTGACGAAGGGCTGCTAGGCACCTGGTGAAGGACTGCTAAGAATCGAAGACCTGGCGAAAGGCTACTAGGCACCTGGTGAAGGACTGCTAGGAATCGAAGACCTGGCGAAGGGCTGCTAGGCACCTGGCGATGGACTGCTAGGAATCGAAGACCTAGCGAAGGGCTGCTAGGCACCTGGCGAAGGACTGCTAGGCACCTAGCAAAGGCCTGCTGGGTAAAAGTCCAACCGGAGGAGCCGATTGGCAAAAGGTAAACTCTCCTCAAAGGAGTAGGTGAGGACGCGTTCCTTGTCGAGAGAACAGTAGGCGTCGGTTCGACCTAGGCCACCATTTGGGGGACCCGAAGTCAGAACCAAGACAGCTACGGTTGTAGAAATCAACTAATATTCTTTCCTTGTTGTTTTGGAACTAACCTTGAATGCAGGGACCAAGGGAACGTGTTTTTGCAGCTCAGAACGCCCCAAAGGAGAAGGGCAAGAAGGTGGGCTAGGCGCCCAGGAGGTCCCGGACGCCCAAGGTAAAAGACAAAATAAAGGAATCAAGAAGTGCATCGAAACAGCCTTAGGCAGGGCGCCCCGGAGGCCCCGGGCGCCCAAGGTCAAAGCAATCGAAGCAAAGTAATATGAAGCCAGCGAACCAAGTCAAGGAGGGAGCCCCCAACGTCCCGGGCGCCCCCGTCAGCTCCAAAGCCGATTCGAAGGGGATAAGCGTTGACCAAGTTTCGGATAGAAGTTCTCGAATCCGAAAGCACGTGTCGGGCGGCCCGACGTCCCAGGCGCCCCCAGGAGCACTATAAAAGGGGCTCGACCCCAAGGCTTCAGAACATCAATTTTCCAACGCCTTTATGCTCTTCGTTCAAGCGCTCTGCTCCGACAAACTATGATCTCAGGGATTCTAGCGCCAACGACGACCCTCTGCTCCGAAGTACAATCTACACCGAGTGTCGGTAACGAAAAGTGTTGTCATTTATATACTGTAAAATTTTTGTACTATACTCTGTAAACATTTGCGCGAATATAGAATTGTCCGCAGTAAACAGTCAAGGACCGTGGGCCTTGGAGTAGGAGCCGACCGTGACTCCGAACCAAGTATAACCACTTGTGTTCTGTGTGTGTATGTTTTAATTCCACTGCATATTCTCTTTTCTTAATCCGAAACATTTTTACGATATTCACCCCCCCCCCTCTATCGTGTGTTCTCGATCCAACACTAGATTTACAGTGAACTATAGAGTTCAATCCTACGCAATTCATGGTCCTAATTCCCCATTCTATTGATAACTCATGGATTGGATTGGAAAAGTCATACTTCCAAGTGTGTATCAAGTTCATGGTTCCAACCAATTTGAAATCAAGTTTGTATCAAAAATTTATTCCCCAAATGGCTCATAAAAATAAATAGGAAAATTTTCCAGTATAGATGGAGAAATTTTCAAAGTATCTATATTGTTTATGATTCCTATTTACTTAACTCCATTCTTCTAAATTCAAGATGAAAAACCATTCCTCATAGGTAGTAAAGGGTCATCCATTAATTGGAGGAAATGGTAAGCACATTCCTAACTAGGAATGGTCATTTGTTTGGAGTACCAAATATCAACCACCCATGTTTGGTTGATAGATGCTCCCCCTCAATCAAATCTATACAATTCTAAAGATAGAGGTTTTAGGTACTCAAATTTTGGGACCTAAAGAACCTTCAATGAAAGACTTTGGCACCCATGCCTTAGTCAATTTCTTTCTAGCTTTTTGAACCCTAGAATCTTTTTGTGATCTAAATTGGGTTCTTGACATTAATGATATGACACTAGGTTCTTTAGGTTGGTAACCCAAACCAACCTTGTTGTAAGCTACTTTTTGTGAATTTAAGATCATATCTAAAGTTCTAGAGCTAGTTGAAAACTTCTCAAGAATATTCTTGAGATTTTCAACTTCGCTCTTCAAGTCCTTATTTTCATTCTCAAGGATCTTAACATGTGAGTCATCAACATCATGATCCTTAGGTGTTTTCAATTCCTCTACTTCTAATCTTAATGATTTAACCTTGTTCTTAGACTTTTTGAACATGTTTGTCAAGCAAGCTATTGTTCTATAGCATTTATCTAATTCCAGAGAGATTACCTCTTCATCATCCGAAGATGATGAAGGCGCGGTTGAGGAGTCACTTGATTCGTCTCCACTCTCCTTGAATGACTCTTCTAAGGCCACTAGAGTCACATGACAGTTGGTCTTCTCCTCCTCCTCCTCCTTCTTCTTCTTCCTTTTGTCACCTGCAACAAATGCAATCCCCTTCTCCTTGGGGCTTTGGTTAGAGATCTCATGTAGTTCCATTTCACAAAATAAATCCTCTAACTTAACAAAAGATAAGTCCTTAGAAACCTTGTAAGCATCCACCATGGATGACCACAAGGCATTTATAGGGAACGCTTTGAGAACATACATCACAAGGTCTCGGTTTTCTACCTTCTCATTGATGGAATATAGACCATTGAGGATTTCTTTGAATCGTTCATGGAGCTCACTTACCTTTTCATTCTCTTCCATGGAAAGGTTTTGGAGTTGGCTGAGAAGCAAGTCCTTGGCTCTCCGGATATCTTGAGTGCCTTCATGGAGCTCAATGAGCTTGCTCCATAGGTTTTTAGCACTTGTGAAAGGATCCACCTTGATCAACTCCTCCTTGGTCATCCCACACTGCAGGGTAACCACAGCTTTGGCATCAACTATACCTTTTCTAATTTGCTCAGCCGACCAACTTGAGAAATCGAGGTCTTTTCCTTCAGCATCTCTTGGAGGGATGAAACCCTCCTTCACAGCAAACCACATACTGATATTTGTCTTGAGATAAAACTCCATCCTTGACCTCCAATATGGAAAATCAGATCCATCCAAGAAGGGTGGTCTGCTGGTGCTAAAACCTTCTCTCAAAGCCATCTTGTTAGCTCTCGGATGTTAAGCCGTCGAACAGAGCCCCAAGCTCTAATACCACTTGTTGGTGCTTGGATGGCTAGAGAGGGGGGCGAATGTAGCCAGACACTAATATTTGAACTCTTTGAAATTTCTGCACTTGATGATTAGAGCGGAAGCAACAAACAGATGCAGAAAAACAGAGACAAACAGAAATCACAATACAAGATCGCTAACAAGGAGAATTTACAAGGTTCGGGGATAACTTGCCCCTACTCCTTGGCGTGCCCGTGAGGTGGGCGATCCCTTGATCGTCGGCAGATCAAGCCCCTGGAAATCCGGATAAAATAGCACCTCCTTCTCGGTGGAGAAACCTCTCCACAGCAAGTCTCAACATAGTATATGGAATGAAAGCACAGAGATAGTAACAAGGAAGCTTACAGAGCACTCAGACAGAAGAATCCCAAGAACTCTACACCGAGCTCCACTCAGCACAAACCTCACGCAAGAACTCCCTGCTCTTCGTGTCTGCTTGCTGATGGACTCGTCAAGTTCTTTTCCTCTTCCAAGCGCTCAAATCTCACAAGACTCAAAGTATCTGAGTGTATCCTCAAGCTTCAAGATTCAAGTTATTGCCAAAGGATGATGAAGTGTTGTTGCAACAGAGAACGCTTCCCCTACTCTTCATCGCCAGCCAACACTTAACCTGCTGTCAACAGACGCTCTTCTGCAGCTTCCAGCTGCTCATCTGAGACAGCCCAGCAACCCTGACCTCTCCTGGACTCCCTGAGCTCTCCTCAGCCAAGCCTCAGTCAGTTCTCAGTCGATGCCAGCAGCGCCAGTGTCCGTTGAAACCTGAGAAGGAGAAACAGCCAAACCTGCTCAAGAGAAAGCTCCTAGATGACTCTCCTCCATTGTTTGAAACCTCCCTGTATCACCTGCACACTTAGCAGATACTTAACAAATGAAATCAAACAGGGATCGGTAAGTAGCAGAGAAAATACAAAAGCAAATAGACGTGATCAGAGGTCTGACAGCGGATTTGAATTAAAGCTGTCAGCTACTGATTGGTCACCAGACTGATCAGAGAGGACCCTGATCAGTCACCAGACCGATCAGGGTAAGCCCAGATCGATCAGGCTCCAGCCTGATCAATCCACAGTGAGAAACCTGAGATCGCGGATTATTGTGATCGCTCACTAGATCGATCACAGGTCATGGATCGATCACTTGACTGATCCACCCCTTTACTGAGGGTTTCTCCATCTTCGCAGGCCAAACCCACTGATCGATCACCTGACCGATCAGGGTGTACCCTGATCGGTCTGGTGACCGATCAGGTCACTCCCTGACCGATCAGGATCCATCCTGATCGGTCATAATGAGGAACACGCGATATTTGATTGGTCAAGCGTCCGATCCAAGTTTCCCACTGAAACCTACTGACCTCTTCCTGATCGTTCATCAAAATGATCAGGAGATGAGCAGAATCCTTTCTGTTCTCTCCCTGATCGGTCACCAGACCAATCAGGAGTCGAACAGAAGCCAAACAATCTTTCTGTTCTCTCCCTGATTGGTCACCAGACTGATCAGACTTCTCTGGATCGATCACCAGACCGACCCACAACAGAGAGTTTGTGCCAACTCCCTGATCGGTCACCAGACCGATCCAGCTTCGACCAAAACAACCCTAAGTCAAGAGAATGAGCTCCCTAGCCTTCTTTGACTCGTGCTTAGTCCCCCGGACCAAGACTCCATGCCCAGCTTCACTCACCGGGAATTCATTCAACCTAGCTTCCCAAGCTAGGACCTGGCTTCACTCACCAGGATTTCAGTCACCCGGCTTCACTCACCGGGGTTTCCATCACCTAGCTTCCCAAGCTAGGACCTGGCTTCACTCACCAAGGTTTTAGTCACCCGGCTTCACTCACCGGGGTTTCCATCACCTAGCTTCCTAAGCTAGGACCTGGCTTCACTCACCAGGGTTTCAGTCACCCGGCTTCACTCACCGGGACCCGGCTTCACTCACCGGGGTTTCCATCACCTAGCTTCCCAAGCTAGGACCTGGCTTCACTCACCAGGGTTTCAGTCACCCGGCTTCACTCACCGAGGTTTCATGCCCAGTCCCCGACCAGGACTTAATCCAAATTTGCTCAACCAAACTTAAATCATTATCAACACCAAAACAACAATCGGGTCAGACTACATCAACACATAGCACCCAGACCAAGCCTAAGTAACCCGGGCATCCGCAGCACCGCGAGGTATTAGGGTTTTGTTTCATGGTCGAGCGTCCGTAGCACCCAGGCCAAGCCTAAGTACCCCCGGGCATCCGCAGTAGCACGAGGTATTAGGATTTTGTTTCTTGGTCGGGCGTCCGTAGCACCCAGACCAAGCCTAAGTACCCCGGGCATCCGCAGTACCGTGAGGTATTAGGATTTTGTTTCTTAGTCGGGCGTTCGTAGCACCCAGACTAAGCCTAGGTACCCCGAGCATCCGCAACACCGCGAGGTATTAGGGTTTTGTTTCTTGGTCGGGTGTCTGTAGCACCCATACCAAGCCTTAAGTACCCTGGGCATCCGCAGCACCGCGAGGCATTAGGATTTTTGTCAGATATACTAGCACTTTTGTGATGGCACGATCCTTTATTTCATGAATTCACTGCAAAGCAACATGAATACATAGGCAAGTACATAGTATGCCCCACAAATCTTACCGGGAGTGACAGGGTTAGAGACAGTTGGCCTACCCTGACCTCTTGAGCTATTTGTCCCTGTCCTCCAGTGAACGACCACTTCCTCAGGTCAGCCTTTTTGTGCCCTCGGGTTTTTTCGAGACTCCGATCTGACTTCCTCACTATAGCATTGTCGAGACACCAATTGATCCCCTTTGACTTTAGCTACTCGGTCGAGCTACCGGGAATTTTATCTTCTAGTGGTAGACAGAGACCACCGCCTGGAAGACACTAAGCGCTGGGCGGCCCAAGATGACGTTGTAGGATGAGGGAGCATCCACGATTAAGAAGGGTGTCCTCTTGGTCCTCTCAATCACGTCACTGCCCAACAATAGCGATAAGGTGATTTGCCCTATCGGTTGTACTCGATACCTGTGAAGCCAAACAACGAGGTCGAGACCGAAAATAGTTCCTCTTCGTCGATCTACATCTGATCCAGAGCAGCCTTGTACAGGATGTTCATAGAACTTCCTGTATCCGCGTAGATGCGTATGACCTCATAGTTGGATATACGGGCAAGGATTACCAGGGCGTCTTCATGGGGAGCTTCTACCTCTTCCAAGTCTTCAGGGCCGAAAGAAATCGTAGAGTTGTGATCCTGGCTCCGGCTCGTTCCAATTTTGTAGTTCTCCAAGCGCCGGGTATGAGACTTCCTTGTCCGATGGGAGTCTCCTCCGGTGGGTGTTAGGATATATACTAAAAGTCTTGCTTTTGGTTAAAGTACATCTACATTTTAAAAGAGAATCGCAAAATCATACGGTGCATATTTATATTAGTATGTGCACAAAATGTCTCATACTTTGCATTGTAAATAACATGGTGCATGGTAATGCACGGAAGATCATGTTATCAAGTTCCTTGTAGAAGTATAAGAAAGAGGCTCACAACCGAGATGAAGTTGGACAAACCATCGAGACGGTTGTAGTGTAATTAGGTGTGGTTTGTCTTAACCATAGAATTATACTAGTGTACTTTGTGTGCATTGAGTAGGACCAAAAGAGAGGTCATCCAATTTTGTACTGATTTTATAAATTGGATTAGACCTTGATTTATATTATGGAGTACGATCTCTAAATCCTGAAATAATAACGGGCACATGTATTTAATTATTATTACTTTGATTTACCAATGGGCGAGATCTATTCTGTGAGATCGATAGGCCCGGTAAGTTGGGTAATAATTTTATCTGCATGGTGTGTCGTTGATTATTGAGGGAATCAGTGTCCTGGTTAGTCGGAATGATGATGCCCCCTTGATGAGATCAAAAGGATCGTCATGTCAAATTTTGCAAGTGGACTATGGTCCAACATGATGAAAAGGTTGAATGGTACTAGTCAAGGATCAAGAGGATAATTAATTAAAATTGACAGTAATTTAAATTAATTATCAGGCATTCGATATCTTAAACATGGGGAGATGGACGATTCATAATAGGTGGAGCCCATATGAAAATATGAGGATTGATGAAGAAGTTCAATAAGATCATTTAGTGGAATGGATCTCCATTAATGGATCGGGTTTAGATCCATTAGCGGGCCAAGTGTTGGGACCGGGTGCATGTCGACAAGGATACGAGTTCGTAAAATTTAAAATTTTTACGTGCAGCGGAAGAATTTGCATAAAATAATTTCCTGAATTATTTTAACTTCGTATCTAGCATGCAACCTTATAGTGTATCGACATAATCATGCAATAATATTTTACGGAAAAGTAAACTAATTTACTTTTATACCTCGCGTAACTTGAAGAAAGGGACGAGATCCAACCGTAGCGTCCCTTGGAAGCTTCGCCTCTATTCGCGTCCACGCCGAGTTCTCTTCGGGATGACTTCGCAAAGTCACGAGTTTTGTGCCGACGAGAACTACTAGATTCTCGGAAGGCACAACTAGAAAGACAAGAGAAAAATTAGGAAAACTAACCAACGAAGTAACGGAATCGAATTCCGAGAAGAGAGGAGTCGCTATCCGCTTCTTCTTCTTCGTGTTCGGGTTCTCCTTCTCCTTGAAAGCTCACGCCAACTTCACCCTTGGAGGAAGGCTTGGTGCGCCGGCCCTAATTCTAGAGGAAGGGCGCCGGCCCTAATGGGAAGGAGAAAAGGAGAAGAGAAGAGAGAGAGGGAGAGAATAATTAATCTCTTGATTAATTGATGTTATGTTGTGAATAAAGGGCTAGCCTTTGGGTCCTTTATATAGTAGCAACTCCTTGCTAAGTCTCCCTCTAAACGGAATTAGTTATAAGAAATTTATCCTATAAATTTTCTTAACTAATTATTCCGTTTAAACCAAGTTTTATTATAAACTAATTTATAATAAAACTTATTCTTTTCTCTCTTTAAATTATGGAATAAATTTTATAAGAAATTTATAAACTTTCTTATTATGATAAAATCAATTCATAATTGATTTTATAAAATTAAAATAAACCAATTCATGGATTATTTTAACTTCCATAAAAATAATAAATTTCTACAAATTTATTTATATAAATTTTCTTTATACAAATTTATTTATCCATAATTTATAAAACAAACCGCGCTAGGTTTATTTTATTAATTAAACCAATTAAATTGGTTTAATCTCCTTTAATGGCCGGCCACCACAAGGAGGGTTAGCACCTCCTTTGGCCGGCCAAACCAACCCGAACCGGTCGCGAATTAAACTCATTTAATTCGCCCAAAAAGCCTTCAAAAGACTTAGCCATTTTAGCTTCCATTGCGCCTCTGATTAACTCAGATTCGTCTCGTTTCTCTTGATCGAAAAATCCAATTTTCAACTCGTTTTAAATCCCTCGGATTACTCGTATTGCGTGTGACTAAATAGGCTTTCGATTTATGTTGGCCGTCTATAATTAACCCATTAATTATAGAACAATCATGAGTGGCACCTAGTAGTACATCATGATCCCCAATTAATCGAAAGATCAACGGTTTGACCCCAGAAGAAATTATTCTGAAACCCTTCAGCAGCTCTAATGAATCGTGCCTCATTCCCTTCACCACCTTATACCCACTTGGTTCAGGACACGGTCTATGGTGTCAGTCCCCACTAGGCTGACTACGTCACACCTAGCCCAAGTAGTGTCTTCCTCGTCCTTTGGATTTCTAATTACTCTCATGTATTTAAGAGACTCGCACTCTTAACATGATATGCTCTGGCCAGAGGCTTTGAGTAACAATCCGACGATAGGCCTGGGTATACATCTCCTCGCAAGGAGTGGTGAATCCTTTGTAGGCTGTTCAAACATCTTCGGGCACTTCGGCTTATACCCAACCATCCCGGGTCCACACCTCCTTGGAGATGCTTGCTTAAGATGTTAAAGTATAAGTCTCCATGACCAAGATGACTTGAACACCGCAAGTCAAAGGAACATCGCACTTAAGCCGCAGTAAGATCTTCATTGACATATCTACATGTAGATTCCCATATGAAGTCTTACAGCCAGTCACTCCAATGAACTAGTTCCCTTAACTAGCATCCATGTTTATCTCCGGACATCCCAATGTCACCGGCTAGTGAGAATCAGCTGATTAGAGAATAACCCATGCTAGTCTCAACAGAATTGATAGTGTCCATTTTTATCAATTCATCGACTAGGGATTATTTCAATACTTCACAATTGCACATCAGAGATAATCACTAGTTGTGATCCCATCACAAATTCTCTTGATGCTGTGAGTTGTATTGCGGACATTCAGTAGATGAGTTTAAGATCCCAATCAAATACACAAAACATGTATACTCAAATAGTGAATTATCATTTATTAAAATAAATGTTTACATCATAAGGCGATTGCCTTAGGACACTTCTCTCATATCACTAACAAACTCCCACTTGGCCTAATGCCAATCGCTACGGTATCCAATACCATAGGCTCTAACATGACCCTCAAACTTATTTTGAGGCAAAGCCTTAGTTAAAGGATCCGCTATATTCCTTTCAGTGGGAACTCTCTCAATTTGTATGTCATTCCTACTTATAATCTCTCTGATCAGATGATAGCGTCGAAGCACGTGTTTGGATCGCTGATGAGACCTTGGTTCCTTCGCTTGTGCAATAGCTCCATTGTTGTCGCAGTATACCGGCACTGCTTCATCAATGGTTGGAACCACGCCAAGTTCGGAGACAAACTTCTTGATCCAGACTGCTTCCTTTGCTGCTTCCGAAGCTGCGATATATTCCGCTTCCGTGGTAGAATCCGCTACAGTGTCTTGTTTGGAACTCTTCCAACTTACTGCGCCTCCATTCAAAGTAAATACGTATCCAGACTGCGATTTGGAGTCATCCTTATCCGTCTGGAAACTGGCATCTGTATACCCACGTATTTTCAAATCTCCTTCTCCATATATTAGAAATACATCCTTAGTTCTTCTTAAGTACTTAAGGATTGTCTTAACAGCCGCCCAATGATCCATTCCTGGATCAGATTGGTATCTGCTCGTGACGCTCAGAGCATACGATACATCGGGCCTAGTACATAACATAGCATACATGATAGATCCTATTGCGGATGCATAGGGAATCTTATTCATGCTAATCCTCTCGTCTTCTGTGCGCGGACACATAGACTTCGAAAGGTTGATCCCATGCCTGATGGGAAGGTAACCTTTCTTGGATTCCGACATGCTAAACCTTTTTAGCACTCGGTCTATATATGTAGACTGCGAAAGACCAAGCAACCATTTTGATCTATCTCTATAGATTCTAATCCCAAGGATATAGGTTGCTTCTCCCAGGTCTTTCATGGAGAAAGTTTTGGACAACCAAATCTTAAC
>JAGFNQ010000467.1:66045-187983 GCA_024364735.1 Boesenbergia rotunda
AATCCTTAAAACATTTTTTAAGATTGATATTTTGAAAGAAAAATTTTTTATGAGCTGAGTAAATAGATTTAAGACTTGTTTATTTCTAACACTTAGCCTATATTTCTACTCCCTTACACTTGTTATGCCTAATTTTTGATGAATGACAAAGGGGGAGAGTAGGGTAAAGGTTAGAAAATTACAAACAGCATGCTTATTTTACAGTTAATTACAGTTAATTAATTCTGCTTTCTTGTATGCTGTAACTTTCATACCTATGCTTATGTTATATTATTTGCATGTTTATGCAAGTTCATATCTGCTGTTTTTTTTCTAACTTTAACCTGAGTTGTCAATACATCAAAAAGGGGGAGATTGTTGGTGCAGTTTGCACTAACGGTCAAACTCGGGTTTTGATGTATGACAAAGTGGTTAAAGTTAGGGTTGTTAGTGTTTAACCCCTTTACTAAGTGTGCAGGGTTGAAAGACTTAGGACCAGACACCAGGCTGAAGTCCAGGATGGTTGAGTCCTGGCGGGAAGTCCAGTTGGGTCCGCGGGACCTGACAACTGGCTGAAGACCAAGTTGGTTGAGACTTGGCAGGAAGACCAAGGTGGTTGAGCCTTGGCAGGAAGTCCTGGTGGGTCAAGAAGTCAAGTAGAGCTGCACAAGGTAAGTGAGGTAAGTCACTGGAGGAGCGAACCAGTGAGGACGCGTTCCCCTTGAGGGAACATTAGGCGTCGGTTCGACCTAGGGCTCCATTTTGGAGACCCAAAGTCAGAACCAAGACAGCCAAGGCTGTGTAAATTAACTTATTAATTGCTGTTTTGGACTAACCCTGGATGCAGGACCGAAGGACTGTGTTTCTGCAGCTCAGAGAGCCTCAAAGGAGTGAGGCCGTAGCTGAGCAGGGCGCCCCGGATGTTTCGGGCGCCCCAGAGTCAACCCAAAGTCAGCAGAGCAAGTAAACGCCCCGACAGCAGCACATTTGGGGGCGCCCCGGATGTTTCGGGCGCCCCGCGCGTCGGGCGCCCCGCGTGTCGCGGGCGCCCACTGTGCCACGCCACTGGCAGCTGCAGCAGCTCACCCTCGCGAAGAAGATGAAGCCTTGACCGGTCAAACCGGGCGCCCCGCGCGCGTCGGGCGCCCCAGTCAAAGGTGATCCCGAAGAAGCAGAGATCAGCCTTGACCAGAGGGCTCGCCGGATCGAAAGCCACGTGGGGGGCGCCCCGAGCATCCCGGGCGCCCCCAGCCCTATATAAAGGGCCCTCGACCCTCTTCTTCAGAACAACACTTTCTTCCAAAGCCTCCAAGTTCTTCTACGCTCGCGCCTTGCTCCGGAAACGCTTCACTTCGAGCCGACGACGTCCTGCTGCCCCGAAAGAGTTGACCTACTCCGGACGTCGGTAAAAAGAAGAATTTCTTTTAATACTTTATTGCACTTAATTACTTGAAAGTGTGGGGTTGTCACATTTTCAATTCCTTTGTACTTGCCTACTCTATCGGTGTTTACCGGTAGAGAGTATTAGTGGATTGCCCAACGGAAAGGTCCGAGGGACCTGGGCCTTCGAGTAGGAGTCGACGAAGGCTCCGAACGAAGTAAAACTCGTTTGTGTTAGTGTGTTCGTTTTTCGCTTCTTTCGTTTCCGCTGTGCACGTTTTTTTTAAAGCACTCTGATTTAAAATTAAAAGTCACGTGATTCACCCCCCCCTCTCACGTGCATCTGATCCTACAGAAGTCTCCACTTTAAGGATTGAGGGAGAGGAGAGATCGTTCTCAATACTGGAGCAAAAAGAAGCATCCACATCCACCAAAGCGAAGTCAAAAGACCACATTATTTGCTTTGGGTGCAACAAGATGAGACACTACAAGGACAAGTGTCCATTAGGTAAAAAGGAGGTAAACCCTAAACCCAAGTCAATTTATTTAAAATCTAACATGGGTTGTAGGGAAAAGAAGGAGAAGAAGCACATTGGTGTTTCACATGTGGTGAGCTAGGATACTACCACACCAAATGCTCAAGGAAAGGAGAATTCAAGAAATTGGAGCATTTGAGGAAGTGGGAAAAGAAGGAGAAGGAGAAAAGCTCACATCAAGGGGGAGCTACAAGGGTAAGAGAGGTAATCCCTAACTTTAAGCATTTTTCAAATTCCTCCATGCATGTTAGAAATAATGAGAATTATTTACCTATGCATAATTTTGGTTTTAGATATTGTGATAAAAATAGGGTTAATGTTATGTATCAAAATCCTAGGAAAATTATGTATCATGATAAACCTAGAATCTTTAGACTTAAAGACCAAGACATTAATCCAAAGAAAGGGAGACACATGCCTAGACAAATGGGTAGATCTAGAAATGTATAAGGTGGACATGGTGAAGCTAAGGTTAAGAACCTAGAAAGGGGAAATCAAGCCTTAAGAGCAAAGCTTGATAAATTAGAGAAAACCTTAGAAAGAGTCACTATTGAATCTAAGGGTTTAGGCATGATGTCGGGTAGTCAAAACCCCAACAATAATAGATCGAGTCTAGGATACCGATCTATGAGATCAAATGCTATTGAAGAGTCACATGCAAGGATGCCATATGACTATAGCAAAGGGAAGACCAAAAATGGCAAGGAAAAGTCATTTAAAGGGAAGAAGAGGAACTTAACCAAGGACAAGATGTTCAAAGTTAAGAAAGTTAGAGTTGTTGAGGCAATCTGTGGTCCGGAGTGACCAAGTATTTTGATGTTTGGGCAAAGGGTTTAAGTTAGGTTTACCCTTGTGTTCTTATATGTGTATGTTGAGTGTGCAGATTGTACATGTTACACATATGGACTTGACTGGACGACCTCGGTACGGTGAAGGGTGGCATGGAGATAAGCTGGAGGCCTGTGTGCACTTGAGGGACCTTGGAGAGCAGGGACGATGAGCTGAGGGGCGCGAACTTCGAGGCATGCGTGAAGGATGGCATGGAGGCAAGCTGGAGGCTTGCGTGCATCCGAGGGACGAGAGCCGAAGATGAAGAGGGCGCAAAGGCAACAGTCGAGGCTGCGGATGAGGAGTCAGTCGAGTCGTGAGGGTACGAGTACTGTGTGATTGTACTCGGGAAATCCTAGGGTTCGAGTTCGGAGTGGAATGTTCTCGGGAAGGGTGACCTTAGGTATGTGAGTAGACCAGTCGACTGGCTTGAGGGCAGTCGACTGATGAAACTCACATAAGGGTCTCAGCCTGGGACCAGTCGACTGCCCTGGGGGGCAGTCGACTAGTAGGTGGCTGAGAATTCGAACGTTAGGGGTGCAACGGTTGAATTTCAGTGGCACCAGTCGACTGCCCTGGGGGCAGTCGACTGGTAGCGAGGGTTTTAGCCCGAGTCCTATTTAAAGAGGACTTTGTGATGGCTGAGATTCTGGACGAATCTTGTCTTGGTTAAAGGCAAGATAGTAGTCTTTGTGCTCAGAAGTTTGCTTGAGATTGTGGCGAGGTTTCTCCTCCCACAAGGAGCGACGAGAGCTAGCCGGAGGTTATCCAGGGAGTGATCCACCGACGGATTCATGGATTAGTCACCCGACCGGGGTGGATACCAAGTAAAATCGGTTTGTTAGCAGTGTTTCTTTATTGTTAGTTTTATTTTGTTTGTATTTCCGCTTGCGCGCTAACAATCTTGTAGAGAAGAACCGACAAACGCTATTCACTCCTCTCTAGCACGCCAAAAACGATCCATCAAGAGTTGTAGGTCAAGAAGTACCAGAGGTACACCAGTGCGGTCTTGCCATTATAGATGAGTCACCTAGGAGTCAAGATGGGGTCCATGGTCAATGGATCTCAGGAGGATTTCTCCAGGGAGACTAGATGGGATGTGGAATGTGCCAAAGGATTTGGAGATAAATTTGAGTCTTAATCCTAGGAATTTGGCACATCAAAAGTAAGGTTCATGCATGAAAATATGACAATGGAACCACATTGCATGAAAATTGGGTCTCAATGTGTAGATGTCATATAAACCAATGCTAGGGATGCATTATGGTTGGGTATGAAAAGATACATCAAGAAGAGATCAAAACTAGGACTTTAGGTCAAGGTTCAATTGAACCGTTTAGATAGTTTTGAGTTTTGTGTCAATCTTGGGATTGGTAATAGATAAATGTGTGAATGTATTTTTCCCAAGTAAACACGGGTACCACAATCTCTCCACAAGATTTGAAAATTTTGAAGATTTATGGAATTTCTGGTGCATTTCTGAAATTAGGTCAGAAATGTTAAAAATATAGGGTACCAGTCGACTGATGCAAAAGGCAGTCGACTGGTACAGTTCAATCCAGGAACTAGGATATTCTATGCATCAGTCGACTGATCTTTCTGTTTACTCCATCAGTCGACTGATGTTGTGAATCTTTAAAAGAATACCCCGCGCGGGGGCAGCCGAACCTAGTGTTGGGACCTTATCGTTTAGCTAGAGGGGGGGGGTGAATATCGATAGACAATTTTTCGAAAAAATGAGAGCAATTGCGCAACGGAAACATTCAATGCTAACACTTCGATTTTTTACTTGGTTCGGAGTCGTGGTCGGCTCCTACTCCAAGGCCCACAGTCCTTGACCATTTACGATGGGCAATTCTATATTCTGAGAAAATATTACAAGTTTGAAATCAAATACAGAATTTAAAGAAAATACAACAATTAAAACTTTATACCGACGACCGGAGAAGATTGAAAATCGGAGCCGCGGGTCGTCGTTGGCGCTTGAGTCTTGAGCACGGAGCGTTTAGAGCAGAGCGCTTGAGAGAAATAGTTGGAAGCAGTTGTGTTCTGAAGCAAGAGGGTGAACCCCTTTATATAGTAAGTCCTGGGGCGCCTGTGTTGAAGGGGGCGCCTGCCACGTGACCTTCCCTGCGTGAAACTCCATCCGCAGACTTGGCCAGCGCTTATCCCTTCAACTGGGGCGCCTGAACTGACTGGGGCGTCTATATCAACACAGGCACCCCAGATGCCGACGTGGAAGCTTGCTTCGAGATGACTTGGAAACACCCTTGTCTGGGGCGCCTGTCACAATACAAGTGCTTGTTCAAACAGACGCCTGACCTCATTCAGGCGCCTGGGAGCAGGAAATTTTCACCCTTTGTTCCTATAACTAGGGTTATTTCCAAAACACAAAGAACAGACAAATAATATATTGTTAAGCACAATTAACAGCCGGAGCTGTCTTGGTTCTGACTTTGAGCTTCCAAAATGGAACCCTAGGTCGATCCGACGCTTAGTGTTCCCTCCTACGGGGAACGCGTCCTCACCTACTCCTCTCAGGAGAGTTTACCTTTTTGCCAACCGGCTCCTCCGGTTGGACTTTTGCCCAATCCCCTGGATCAGGTCTTCGTGCCCAGTCTGCGACCAGGACTTATTGCCCAGCTTCACTCACCAGGTCTTCGGTGCCAAGTCCACGACCAGTACTTATTGCCCAACTTCACTCACCAGGTCTTCGGTGCCCAGTCTATAACCAAGACTTATTGCCCAGCTTCACTCACCAGGTCTTCGGTGCCCAGCCTGCGGCCAGGACTTATTGCCCAACCTTATGTCAGGACTTCGTGCCTAGTTGACCTAGGACTTTTCCTATACACTTGAGTAACATCGTTAGATCATAACAAAATCTTAACTTATGAACCCTTTGCCATTATCAAAACACAGGTTTGATTTTGGTGCTTCCGGCACCAACAATCTCCCCCTTTTTGATTTATAGCAACCAGGTTCGAAAAGTTAAGTTTAATCAGTTAAAGCATATAACAAGCATGGTTAATATAACAAACATGTTTATAAAGGAGATTACTTTTTGAAAAAATTTACTAAGCTCCCCCTGAAATAAACATTTTCCCCCTGAAGCTTTCAATGATATGCAGTTATAAAAAAATCTAACTATTTTGATTAAGTGTTTTTCAAAGTAAAGCATTTGCAACTTACAAATGTTTCCCAATTAAACCAATTTTTGTGCAAACTTTTCACATAGAAAAAATTTTCACTTAAACCAATTTTTGTATAAAATTTTTACTTAGAAAAATTTCACCTAAACCAATTTTTGTACAAAATTCTTACTTAGAAAAATTTTCACTTAAACCAATTTTTGTATAAAATTCTTACTTAAAAAAATTTTCACTTAAACCAATTTTTGTACAAATTTCTTACTTAGAAAAATTTTCACCTAAACTAATTTTTTACAAAATTCTTAGTTAGAAAAATTTTCACTTAAAGAAAATGCACTTAGAAAAATTTTACTTGAAGAAAATGCACTTAGAAAAATTTTGTGCACAAACAAAATTACTTAGCAAAATATTATTGTGCATTTGGAAAAAAAATGTTTTTTACTTAGAAAAAAATTGTGCACTTGAAAAACTATTTTACTTAGACAAACTTTCTCAGAAAAATTTTGTGCACTTGAGAAAAATATTTTTTGAAAGAATCAACACTTAAATTTAACTTGAAAATTTAATGCACTAAGCTTTAACTTTTTGAAAAAAAATGAAAATTTGAAAAAAAAATTTATTCTCTTTTCTTCTCTCTCCCCCTTTGCCATATATCAAAAAAATGATAGATACTAATTGCAAGTCAATTTCGAATTAGAGCCAATTAAAAGAAATTTTGTGTATGTGTTGAACAACTCTAGTGAATTCAAGCAACAAAAAGGACCAAACCAATTAAACTAAACTTGTTCAGGTCCTGTCTGACCCAGTTAGCTACTTACTAACTATTATATAACAGTAGCTTTCACTAGGGTTAGTCAAGTTAAGTGATCTGATTAAGTTGAATTGTCTAAGGTTGAACACTTAACTTGATTGATGTTCAATTGTATTTATCGCCCCAACTGTAGATGCACTAACTTAATGTCACGCCCCGAGACCCAGGAGCCGCTATTCCAATATAAAATCAGACAGCATCTCCCCTGTCCGGCGAACAATTTACATATACAAACAACACACGCAGATAATAATTTGGCCTTAGGCCTCAAAATCAAGACACAACATAATTATAACACAATAAATCATACCTGACTGCGGACCGGTCCGACTTACAACAAAAACAACAAACGCATAGTCCATCAGAGGACTCAAAATACAATACCAAGACAAATGAAACGTGATACACGTCCCACGACATCAAACAAATACAAACCAAATAATACGATGTAAAGAAAACATAACTACGCGGAAGCACCCATCACTGGAGTCGTAGGGACCTGGGACTGGCAACTGGGGCTCCCCTGGAGACCAATCAACCTGGAAACAAAAATATGGGCAACGGTGGTGAGTCCAAATAAACTCAGCGGATACCAGAAGCATATATGCACAGCAAACTATAAATAACAATAAGAATCACGCTGATACAGTCTCGAGTATATAGGATAAAGCATATCTAAAGACTAAGGGTGAAATACATACCAGAGTTCGTCTATCCTGCAGGTAAATGTAATCAATCCTCTATATAACCTCAAGAATGATACACAATCCAAATGTGTATGTCACCTGTAAGTGCATGACAAACATATATAGCACTCAAACTCAACAAACACCAACAAAGGTACAATTCATCCTATACACCCGATGCAAAGATCTGTTCTGTACGCATCTCAGCCACCACCAGACCGGCGGTCGGGTGAACAGAAAACAGACAAGCTAACCACTCATGGTAGCATAGAGAAGCCAACCACTTGTGGCGTACAACCTATAAAGTCCAACACTCGTGGCTATGCAAATCTGATGCCCAACACCTGTGCAATGCATGTATGTAGCCCAGCACCTGTGGCTATGCAAATATGATGCCCAACACCTGTGACAATGCAATATGTAGCCCAGCACCTGTGGCTATGCAAATATGACGCCTAGTACCTGTGGCGGATGCAATATGTAGCCCAGCACCTGTGGCTATGCAAATATGACGTCTAGCACCTGTAGCGGATGCAATATATAGCCCAGCACCTGTGTCTATGCAAATATGATGCCCAGCACCTGTGGCAATGCAAATATGACGCCTAGCACCTGTGGCAGATGCAATATGTAGCCCAGTCATGCAATCCTGCTAGGCGATGCAATGTAGCCAGCATCTGTGGCTATGCAAATATGATGCTCAGTACCTGTGGCAATGCAAATATGACGCCTAGCACCTGTGGCGGATGCAATATGTAGCCCAACATCTGTGGCTATGCAAATATAATGCCGAGCACCTGTGGCAATGCAATATGTAGCCCAGCACCTGTGGCTATGAAAATATGATGCCCAATACTCGTGGCAATGCAAGTATGACACCTAACACTCGTGGCGATGCAAGTATGATGCCCAACACTCGTGGCAATGCAAATACGCGACCTCCAACATGTCTGGGGACGGGCTCAGACCTCAGGGGAGCCGATGGTCTCCATCATGATAATAGCATCGCGCTATTAGCTCAATCAATACAGGAACCCTGACTGCGCGACGGGCTCAGATCCTAGGGAAGCCGATGATCGCCAGTATACAATCATACAGAGCCTACAACTCAGTATACAACCTAGAGGGTAAAGTATGCTAACGGCACCCTCCTCACTAACCAGATCCTCAACCATAAGCCAGTAGGAAAGGTATAGGTCTAACACATGTATCCAGATCTAACCATTCTACCCTAGGTATCCATGCAAGGTATATCTAGGAATCAATCCAATTACAGATACAAAGTGACCTATTACTGTATTTGTGCACATAAGCACGCCAGATAGATAACGAGACTGTATGGAACTAAATAGGAATCATCTAAGAAGAGTAAGCAACAAATATCAGATCATGATATACAAAGGCAGGTATAGCGTAGAAACCTACTGCTATCTATAACAAACTATGCATAATAGTAAGACAGTATCTAAAAAGATAAGTCAGGGGTACCTGCCTCAAATGAAAATGCTCGTATCACCAGAGAATCTCCCGTCCAATAGTCCGCAACCAAAAGTCCAAAAGCAATCAATGTCCTGTACCAAAGGACATATTAGATATCTATTTACATAGAAATAACCAACCAATCAACTACTACTCCCAAATAGGTAGCCATCCTAGTTATCTTAATCATTTAACTAAAACTTAATTAAATGATTAACTCTTAGCTACCCAATCAAATCAGGTTCAACTTAATCCTAATCCAAACCTAGACCCAAGTCACAACTTTCATCTCCCCCAATTGGTGCTCCCTGCCAATCTTGGTGCTCACCGCTAATCTACAAATAAGATCAACTTACCTTTACCTACCATCAAATCCATGGGAACAATCAAACAAATCCATATCAACAACCCACAAGCTGAAAATAGCTTAATACAACAACTCCAAGACAGGGAAGGCTAGCTCCAACTGAAGTACAACACCTGTTCTAAATCTTAAAACTTCTAAAATGACCAGATCTCCCAGATGGGCACTATCCAAACAAAACAAAATCTCTAATTCAAGATCAGATGGCCAACTAAACGACTTTAATCCCAACCGAAACTTTGAACTGTGAAACCAACAGAAATCTCACAGCCAAAACCCAAGCTCATAGCATCAACACAACCATTATCCCATCTATCACAATTCACAGGTTAAGCATAGAACAAACATGGCAAGAGCAAATCAACCCATTCCCCCTTTTCTAGCCAAATCAGAGACCACAAGAAGGAAGAAAGACATTAAACTATTACCATAAATTGGTTCCTTACCTCAATTCCCCAGAGATCCACGCCCATAGCAGCCGGGTCCAGGAAGGAGGATTGCTACAAACTCCAAATCAAACTTCCACCCAGCCACGTTCTGCACATAGTAGGTTAACTAAGGTAAGATATGGATCAACTCCAATTCCTATTGGACAAGTTCAGATCTGAGACCAACTCTGGACTTCCGGCCGGCACAGTTGATTTCCGAACATGGATAAGATCAGCTTCTGAGAAGGGAAAAACTCCTACAAAGAATTTCCACAGCACCTCAGCCATTACCAGATTGGAACCCTCAAATCAAGTTGCTCCTCATCCTGGTACTTACCCAATTGGAGAGGGACGACCTGCAGTCGCCGGCTCCACCCTACGGTAGCTCCTTCCAGCTTCAACCTTCTGCCCTGGATCCGGCGAGAGGCAGGGTGGAGCAGAGTCCACGGGATAGGGTCGCCGGCCTTAGATGCACTGGTTTCGCGTGGAAGAGGATCGAGTGACCGAGGCGGCTGCGGTGGTTTGATTGAGCAACAAGAAGTGGGGCGGCCGAAGACACCGCCCTAACAACCCCTTTTATGTTGGCCTTTTGCAATTTAGCCCTTAGGATTTGACCATTTCCAAACTGTGCCCTCATTTTTGCCCTCTTTCGCCATTTAGTCCTCCAAATTTGGACTTATCCAGATTTAGCCCTTTTAGGTCTAGGATTTTAACATTTAGACCCTTCATAGTTTAGGTTTCATCACACTTAAGCACTCAAAACTTAAGTTTCAAAGTAATTTAACCTTCTAATTTCTGTTTAGGTCTCGGTAACCCTAAATCTTTCTAGGAAAATTTTTCAAAAAATTTTCTGGATCGCATAAAATGTGTCAGATTTAACACTTAAAGCATCTTGAGTTAAGGCATAGACCTAAGCATCTCAACCCAGTCTAGGTTATCAATCAAAAGTACCCTAAGGTGCTTGTGAGATGATGACTTCTAGATCTATAGGTGCATGCAATTCTAGGGTTAAAGCCTAGGCTAGGTCCATTTGCGTAAAAACCCTAGTTTTAAAGGGGGTAAGTTTTTGAAAGATCTAAGTCGGAAAACAATTTTAAATTTCAAGACTTAATAAAAGAAATGATTTTTCAGAAGATATTAAATGCTAATTTTTGAAAAAATTATGAAAATGTAAAAGATTTTTGAAAAGAAAATAGAACAGTGCTATTCTACTAAGCACAACCCTAACTGCCTTCTTAGTAAGCTAAACTCAGATTCAGGTAAGGGTTTAGTGAAGATGTCAGCTAAATTAGATTTTGAGTCCACATGCATTAGTACAATTTCACCCCTGGCTACATGTTCCCTAATAAAGTGATGTTTTACTTCTATATGTTTGGTTCGGGAGTGATGAATTGGATTCTTAGTCAGATTTATTGAATTTATGTTGTCAATAAACACTTTGGTTTGGGTATAGTCTAGCTGGAAATCCTTAAGAGTGTGCATCATCCATAAAAGTTGTGCCACACACTCTCCTAAGACAACATATTCTGCTTCAGTTGTGAATAAAGTTACGCAGTGTTGCTTTCTACTGCACCAGCTGACTAGACTATGTCCTAATAATTGACAACTCCCACTTGTACTCTTTCTATCTAGTTTACACCCGGCATAATCAGAGTCAGAGTATCCAAATAATTCAAAAGTAGAAGTCCTAGGATACCAAATACCTACATTTATGGTACCCTTAATGTACCTTAGAATTCTTTTTAGTGCTACTAAGTGGGATTCTTTAGCACAGGTTTGGTATCTAGCACACATTCCTACAACGAACAAAATATCAGGTCTACTAGCAATTAAGTACAATAGGCTACCAATCATACTTCTATATAGCTTTAGGTCAACTGGTTTACCTTCAGGGTCATTATCTATTTTGACATTTGTAGCCATGGGAGTACTTAAACTTTTAGAATTTTCTATTTTAAATTTCTTTATTAGTTCCTTTGCATATTTGAATTGATGAACATAGTTACCATCCCTGGTTTGTTTAATTTGGAGACCTAAGAAAAAGTTCAGCTCACCTACTAAGCTCATTTCAAATTCGCTCTCCATAATTTTAACAAATTCTTTTAAAAAGTTAGAATTTGTTGACCCAAATATTATATCGTCTACGTATATTTGAGCTATAAATATATCTTTTTCTAAGGTTTTAACAAATAATGTCAAGTCAATTTGTCCTTGGTTAAATTCCTTAGAAATTAAATAAGTTGATAATCTTTCATACCAAGCCATAGGTACTTGTTTTAACCCATAAAAGGCTTTCCTAAGTTTGAACACATATTCAGGTTTGTCTAAGTCCTCAAATCCTGGGGGTTGCCCTACATATACTTCTTCTTTTATAAACCCATTAAGAAAAGCAGACTTGACATCCATTTGGCATAGTTTAAATCCTCTATGGGCTGCAAAAGCTAGTAACATCCTAATTGATTCAAGTCTGGTTACGGGGGCATATGTTTCATCATAATCTAACCCTTTAACTTGAATAAACCCTTTAGCTACTAACGGGCTATGTTTCTCATAATCTCCCCTTGATCATTTAGTTTGTTTCTAAATACCCACTTAGTGTCTATTATTGATTTACCCTCAGATTTAGGTACTAAGTCCCAGACTTGGTTTCTCTCAAATTGGGCTAACTCTTCTTGCATTACTTTGATCCAATCTTTCTTCTATAGTCTTAGGTTCAATTTTTGAAATAAGAGCAATCTGACTAAGATTTCTATAAGAAGACCTGGTTCTGACTCCTAATGTTGGATCGCCCATGATTTGGTCAGATGGATGATTGAGTCTGGGTTTCTTTGTTCTTCTTGAACTAGGTTCAGCCTTAGGTCCGCCTGGAAGGTTTGGTTCAATGCTTGGTTCAACTACTTGTTAGATCGATGTAGCTTGCTAGAGGGGGGGTGAATAGTAATTTTTCATTTTCTTCTCTACCTACGTTGTTAGTGTGCAAGCGGAAATACAATAGAACAAGACTAACAACTAAACAATGCTAACAATACCTATTTACGTGGTTTGGAGATGAAACTCCTACTCCACGACAGTCCGTGAGGTGGACGATCCCTTGATCCTTCGGCAGATCACTCCCCTGATGCCCTCCAGCTAGCTCGCGTAGCTCCTTGTGGGTGGAGAAATCTCGCCTTAACCTTGAACACACTTCTGAGCTTTACAGACTACTAACAAGCCCTAACCAAGCTTGTTTCGTCAGAGGTTTCCAGCCAAACCCGAGCCTCTTTAAATAAAGCTCAAGGCTAGAAAACACCCTACCAGTCGACTGCCCCCACTCATATTCGACCGTTGCAGCTCAACGTTCGAATTCTGGCTACTTATCAGTGACTGCTCCCAGGGCAGTCGACTGGTCTCGGGTCAATTACATTCTGTGAGTTTCTGTTTGTGCTGGCAATCGACTGTTATATCACCAGTCGACTGCCCAGCCTATACAAACACTCCTCCTCACTCCGAAGACCCTCCTCCACATATGCCTTCAGGTACACTCCCTTGGCTAGCCCCTTGAAGTCCTCTTCCACCGGCTATCGTCCCTCGGATGCACACACAAGCCTTCCCTTGGCTTGCCTCCATGCCACCCTTCACGTGTGCCCTTTGAAGTCCACTTCCCGGCTTGCCCTTAGAGTCCTCCTCCCTCGGCTCTCGTCCCTTCATGACTCAGCTGACTCTTCACCAATAGCCTTGATTGTTGCCTTCGCGCCCTCTTCGTCTTCGGCTCCCGTCCCTCGGATGCACACAAGCCTCCAGCTTGCCTTCATGCTATTCTTCACGCATGCCTCGAAGTCCGCACTCCTCGGCTCATCATCCCTGCTATCCATGGTCCCTCGGGTGCACACAAGCCTCCAACTTGTCTCCATGCCACCCTTCACCATACCGAAGCCGTCCAGCTAAGTCAATATGTGTAACCTGCAATCCTGCATACTCAAATACACATATTAAAATACAAGGGAAAACCTAACTTAAACCCTTTGCCCAAACATCAAAACACATGGTCACTCCGGACCATAGATTGCCTCAACACTACTTGGGTTGGTTCAGCTATTGGTTCAGTTGAGGCCTCAGTAGTTAGTGTTGGATCGAAGTAAATCGATAGAGGGGGGGGTGAATATCGATCTAAAATTTTCAGACAATTAAGAGAAATACACAGTTGAAATAGTAAAGCAAAGTCGCTAACATGATTTGTTTTACTTGGTTCGGAGTCGCGGTCGGCTCCTACTCCAAGGCCCACGGTCTTTGACCATTTACGTTGGGCAATTCTATATTCGTAGAAATGATTACAGTTTCGAGTACAGATATAGAATCGAAAAAATCAGTTACAACACTTAAGAAAATTAACGGTTTTATCGACGACCGAAGTGGATGGAATTTCGGAGTAGTAGGTCATCGTCGGCGCTTGAATCGCGAATGCAGAGCGTGCCGGAGCATAGCGCTTGAGCGAAAGTGTTGAAAGCGAAATTTGGAAGTTCTATTGAAGCCTTGGGGGTGAACCCCCTTTTATAGTCGTCGACTGGGCGCCTGTGTTGAAGGGGGCGCCTACACGTGGTCTCTCCTACGTGAAATCTAATCCGCAGGCTCGGTCAGTGGTTATCCCCTTCTTTGAGGCGCCTGAGCTGATTGGGGCGCCTGTGTTAACACAGGCGCCTAACTTGACTTGGTCCAAAGGCTTTCGTGGCAGTTTGCTTCGATGGTCTTGGTTTATCCTTGCACTGGGGCGCCTGTATCCATACAGGCGTCTAGCCCTGTGAGGTGCCTCCTTCCAATGAGGCGCCTGAGCTGCAGAAATATAGTCCCTTCGTTTCTTGCAACCAGGGTTAGTTCCAAAACACAAGAAGCAAATATATATGATATGATAGACATTATTTACAGCCTTAGCTGTCTTGGTTCTGACTTTGGGTCTCCCAAATGGAACCCTAGGTTGAACCGACGCCTAATGTTCCCTCCTCCGGGGAACGCGCCCTCACCTACTCTTCTCGGGGGAATTTACCTTTTTTGCCAACCGGCTCCTCCGGTTGGACTTTTGCCCAGCTTTACTCACCAGGTCTTCGGTGCCCAGCCCTCGGCCAGGTCTTAGTGCCCAGTCCACGACCATGACTTATTGCCTAACCTTATGTCAAGACTTAGTTGCCCAGCTCGCGGCTAGGACTTAGTACCCAATTCTTAGAACTAGGACTTCGTGCCTAGTGTTCCTAGGACTTTTCCTGCACACTTGAGTAACATCGTTAGAGCACCAATAATACTTAACTTTGAACCCTTTGCCAATATCAAAACAAGGTTCGATATGGAGCTTCCGGCACCAACAATCTCTCTCTTTTTGATTTATGGCAACACAATTCAAAGTTAAGTAAACATTATAACCTTTAAGAAAAGAAGGTAAAAACCAATAAATTTTAGCAGTTTTGAGCAGAGTAAAGTTTACAGTTTTGAGTAGAGTAAAGTTTACAGTTTTGAGCAGAGTAAAGTTTAAAACCAATGTAGTTTTGAACCATAAAAAATTTTTATTTCTCATCCCTCCCCTACAACCCTGAATGATTTTGTTATAAAATATTTAACTTTGACCTTTCCTCCCCCTTTGACATATATCAAAAAAATATTCATGGGTGAACACAATATCTAATAGGGAGTTTTGAGTTTTTCCAATGATATGCATTTTTTGTAAAACTTCTAAGTGCTTCATGTTTTTGACAAAGTGGTTTTCAAAAATAGAGTAGAAGCATTTGCAACAACAAAAAACTTTTTACACTTAGACAATTTTCCATTTTGAAAAGTTTTGCAAGCCTAAATTTTGTTAAAAAACTTTTACTTACAAGGCTTTGCAAAAAGTATTTTAAAAAACATTTACTTAGACAAAATTTTGAAGCCAAATTTCCCTTAAAAAAGGTTCAACTTTGAGAATGGGGAAAGAATTTGTTTACTAAAATAAATTTTGCACACTTAGAAGAATTTGCTTGGAAACACTTTGTGCACTTTGAAATATAAAATCTTTAAGAAATTTCTAGACAAGTTTTTTACCAAAAAAAAACTTTCCTTAGAAATATTTGCCAAAATTTTCAAAAAGTTTTTGCTCAGATAAATTTTATTTACTAAGAAAAATTTTACTTAGGAAAAAATCATGCACTTAAAAATTTTTGAAGTACTTAGAAATTTTTGCTTTACTTTTTGAAAAAGAGATAAAAATTTAAATATTTAAAAAATTTCTTTCTCTCTTTCTTTCTCTCCCCCTTAATGTGAAGCTTTTCTCCTTATGTTTTAGACCATTTCCAATTGTAAAACTGAAACATTGCACAAAGCTCCCTCAGGATTTGATACTTGAAAAGAGTTCTAAGTATAAAAATACTCATAAGTTTAGTTTGAAATAATATTTTGAAACAAAATTTTCTGAGTATCACAAAGGAGATTCTAAGTTAGAAAAACCTTAGGTTAAAGTGAACATATTTTTGAGAGCTTCTAAGATAAAATTTCTTTGAAAAAGGGGGAAAAAGTTTAAGGAAGAATTTAATTTTCACTTTTTCTACTCTCCCCCTTGGCCATATATCAATAAAGAACTTTTGAAAAATATATTTTGAAAGAAGATTTAAAATTTGTGTATCAGAGCTTATGAGTCTTGAAAACATACAAATTTGAGCGAAAAATAATCCTAAGTAAAATAATGTCAAGAATTATGATAATTTCTAAGTAACAAAATTTTGAAAGAATGAAGAATTGATGCTCAAAAACAGAATTGGAGTCAAGTGTATATTCTTATTGAGTCCATGCATGATTAGCAAAACACATTTAATCAATAAGTTTAGGTTCAGAACATTTAACCACTTATTTTGAATATTTTGAAAAATGTAAATACTTTAAAAAAAATGCAAGTACTTTTCAAAACAATGCAAGTACTTTTGAACAATATTATGCATTTTTTGAAAAAATATTAGTACTGTTGAAAAATATTAAACATTTTTAAAAAATACCAGTACTTTTGAAATATTATCTTTAAAACATAATATTTTACTTGACTTGGTTTCTTTTCCAGTCTGACACAATTAGGAAACCTTGTTAACTATAAAGGCATTTCCCTAAGTGTCTTGGAAATTCTCCAAACTCAAGAAAATATTATTTCAAAAGGTATTTCAAAAATGATTTTATAAGCCACAAAAACATTTTAAAATAATAATATTTTGAAAGACAAATTACTTATATTTTCGACAAGATTTTGAAAATATAGTGTATGAAAACATATTATTTTGAAATGTTTAATAACTCTTTTAATTTGACCTCCCCCTAAACTTAACTCAGGCCTAGGAAGCTTGTTGACTACAAGTACTCTTCCTCTGAGTCTTTAGGATTTGGTACAAATCATAAGAATTATCTACCAATTCCAAAAACTAATTGTCAGGCAGAGTTTAAAAAAATATTTTTCTTTTGACTCAAACTCCCCCTAAATTTGACACATCCTGACACATTCTAGGAGTTATTGTAGTCATAAAGATGATTTCCTCCGTGTCTTTAGGGTTTATTAAAATCAAAAGAATAGTTTTGAATAACTGTATGGTAATTTTCAAGAAGATAATTTTAGAAAATTCAATGAGGATAATTTTTAAAGCATAAGCCTTTTCGAAAGCATACATGATAGTGATTTAAAGCACCATTTTCGAAAAATATTTTGAAATGATAATGGTTTTAAAGCACAAGGTTTTTGAAACATTTGAATTTTTTTAAAAAAAACTCCCCCTGTATCTGACACCGTCCGACTCTATCTAAGTGCCTTAAGGGACTTTAGTGTTAACCAAGTTTGACTGATCAGTAATTAAGTTAATCAAGTCCTAGATCATAGTTTGATAAGTTAATTAAAGTGAATTTTGAAAGAAAATGTAAGATTTTAAACATTAATGAACTAATGACATAAAAAGCATGTTAACCAGAAATCATATTATAGCATAAAAAACAGCAAGATTAACTTTGACACAGGTATCTAAGATTTAGTTAAAAGTTGTGTTAGATTCAAATTTATCAAATAGTAAATTGAATTTGATTTTCAATAATCGGCTTCTAGGTCTTGCCGAGGCACAAGACCTTCTTTGGCTGTAGCCTTATTGGAGCAACAACTTTTTCCTCGACAAAGCCTTTTACTGAAATTCATCTTCAATTTACTTCTTGAAAGATTTTGGTCTAACTAGTTTGGGTCTTAGATCGGTAGCTTCGGCTAGTTCCACCAGACTAAACAGACCAAGTAGTATATACTTGACTTTATTAGAAGGGCTTCCCTAACGTACTATCATCTCACCTCCACCCAATACTATGTTGTTCAAATTTTAATTAAACCGTTTGTCCTTAAACTATCCAATTCTAAATCTAAATATAATAATAATTAAAATTACAAAAGGAAACAAACAAGCAAACAAGGAAAAAGTTATCTAAGTCATATCATAATTGGAATAATACTATGATTTTTTAAAATCAGCAAGGTTGTGAATTAAGTTTTCTAATATATTAACCTTAACTTTCAGAGCCTTATTTTCTTGTTCTAACTTTCTTAAATTTGCCTTAACTAATTTATATGAATTAATCACGTTCTTTGTGGTAAATATTGGATTTTCAAATATTGTAAATTTACCTGTCTCGATTGTTTGTCTAGTACTTTTGAGATTTCTGAACGGCGATGATCGACTCTTGCCGGTGGGGCACTTCTTCTCGTAATGTCCTATTTCGCTGCACTAAAACATATTACATGTTTTCTAAATTTTGGATCGACCATATTGTTGGTGCAGACAACACCTAAGTCGAACCTGAGTTTTGATAATGGCAAAAAGGTTCAAAAGTTAAGATGTTATGTTTTTCTAACATACTACTTGAGTGTGCAGATTAAAGTCCTAGCGAAGGACTGCTAGGCACCTAGCGAAGGACTGCTAGGCATCGGAACCCTAAGACCCAGCGAAGGGCTGCTGGGCACCTAGCGAAGGGCTGCTAGGAGTCAAAGACCTGGTGAAGGACTGCTGGGCACTAGGCGAAGGACTGCCTGGAACGAAAGGCCTAGCGAAGGACAGCTAGGCTCCAGGCGAAGGACTGCTTGGAACTGAAGACCTGGCGAAGGACTGCTGGGCACCTGGCGAAGGACTGCTGGGCAAAAGTCCAACTAGTGGAGCCGGTTGGCAACAGGTAAATTCTCCTGAGAGGAGTAGGTGAGGACGCGTTACCCGTTGTGTAACACCCATTTTTTTTCCCTAAGCGGCGTTACGCTAAACATACATGTGCATATATAACATTTTAATGCAGCAGAATAACTAGTCCTTAAATCATATACACATGTCTGGGTTATCATTCATGGACATGGTGACATTATACTTAACATATTACTAGCATACCTAGCATCATGACATCAACTTTCCATAACTTATTCATAAGCATTTCAGGTAACATATTATCAGCATGCATAGCATCATGATATCAACTTTCCATGACTTATTCATAAGTATTTCAGGTAGCAAGTAATTTATCCATAACTTCACAAATAGTAGGTTGTTTCTTAGGCATAATTATCATAAGTCGAGCATAACCCAAAGTAAGCATTGTCAGATCATAAAACTTGCAATAAGTGAAATGAGAGGGTTTCTTGGCCATGTCACTACTACACATCCATGTTCTAGCCTCTCTTGCTGCTTCCCTTAGAAATCTCTTGCTTGATCTGCGGTATAAGAAAATAAGACTATAAGCACGGAGGCTTAGTAAAACCCTTTTCCTACTCACAAAATCCATACGTCGTATAAACATGAACATAATGGTTCAATCCTACATATCGTAGCATACTTCTTATCATGACATCTACACAATCACGCATCATCGTTTTAGCATAAACATAAATGAAATCATGGCATCCGAATTTAGCATGTACATAGTTATCGTGGCGTCATACTTAAGCATGAACATAAACCTAATCCAGGCATCATAATCAACATGAACATAACCCTAATCATGGCATCATAATTAACATGAACTAAACATAATCATAATCATGGCATCATAATTAACATGAACATATAAACATAATCATGACATTCTAATTAACATGAACAATAAACATAATCATGGCATTCTAATTAACATGAACAATAAACATAATCTTGGCATCATAATTAACATGAACAATAAACATAATCATAATCATGGCATTCTAATTAACATGAACAATAAACATAATCTTGGCATCATAATTAACATAAACAATAAACATAATCATAATCATGGCATCATAATTAACATGAACATATAAACATAATCATGGCATCATAATTAACATGAACAATAAACATAATCATAATCATGACATTCTAATTAACATGAACATATAAACATAATCATGGCATTCTAATTAACATGAACATACTTTGCATTATCATACTTTTCATAAACATATTTTTCATAAACATAATGCATAACATGGATGGATGCATGGGCAAATGCATATATCATAAGGATGCTTAGTTTAAAATCATACTTTTCATTACTTAAACATAATCATAACATTCATTGGGGCCCTGCTTGTACCACATTCATTCATCATATGCGCGCATCCCTAAGTAAATACGAGGTAGCTAATCTCGACCTACTAGGGTAAGGACAGCTTCATCGGTAGTCCCGAACCGTAAGGACAGCTTCATCGGTAGTCCCGAACCGTGGACAGCTTCATCGGTAGTCCAGAACCGTGGACCTTATTCGGGTCCGGTACAAGCCCATTCTTAAAATAAAATACATTCACATGCTTCTTCATTCACAACCATACATAGCATATTCATTCATTCTTAATGCTTAACATCATCATTATGCCTTGAAGGCATGAACCTCCTTTCATTCATCATTCTCATTCCATATCACCATTAGGCCTTGAAGGCATGAACTTTAACTTCATTCATCATTTCATCCATAAACAGGGCATGCATACATATCATTCATAAATCATGGCATACATTCATATTATTCATAAATCATGGCATGCATATATATCATTCCTAAATCATGGCACACCTACATAATTAGCATCTTAATTCATAAAAACATGCATGGTCATGGTACATGGAAAAACATACCTAGGTCCTTTCATACATGATACATTTCCTTGGGTTAATGGCACATGTCTAAATATTTATGAATCATCATTACAAGTGACCTAACATATAATTCTTGACACATAATCTAGGGTTTTCATTGGCATAAAATTCTTCCAACATACTTAAGCATATACATACATCATAGTACCCTATAAACATGCATTCTTGTGGTCTTACCCCACTCCAAACCCTAGGTTATGGTCTTGGCCGAAAACCCTAGGTCCATGGAACAATTCATATAGGTCACAAATAACATCCCATACAACATAAAATGCTATAGGAAACCTTTGATCCCATAGCTAAAGCCAACCCTAATCCCTTAGCCTTACATTAGCCCTTGGCCGAAACCTAAAGGCTCATGAAATTCATAGAGAAATTATTATAAAACCCAATCACTATCCATCATGTCATAGGGGAAACAAATTAAACATGTTGAAGGGTTAGATCAAGTTCGATCCATAATTTAGGGGTCTTGGCCGAAACTTGTAGGAGCCATCAAGCATGCAAAAATTCACATTAATCACTACTAACATCACTTACATCATAAGGAGACATAAGAACCATCATTAGAGAGTTAAACTAGTCCTAGCCCTAGAAACATGAAAGGGCCGAAACCCTAAGTCCCCTTTTCATGGACTTTTCAACTTGGATCTCAAACAAGATGCTTAGATCATGACCATATCAAGAAAAAACCATTACACCACAGGTGAGGGGGTCTTACCTTGGGTTATCTTGGTTTTTAGACCTTAAAAAGGGAAGATGATGAAGACCTTGTTGTCCCTTGATCACCCTTAACCCTTGTAGCCTTGTAGATGACCCTTAGCTCTTGAAGATTGAGCCCTCTTGTGAAGTTTTCCAAAGGAAAACCTTTCTTGGAGTTTCGGCTAGGGTGAGGGAGGAGGAAGAAGAAAGGTGGAATTGATGGAAGGAAGAAAGTAACCCCCAAGCCCCCTTTTTATAGCACATTAAGGAGGGCAAGTGAAGAGTCATGGTGGATGACCATTCATTTTCCCTAAGCCTTAACCACAATCCACTTCATTTCCTTATAGCACTCCCTTGCTAGGTGAATTGGTTAGAGCATGCATGGTTGTACAAGAGGTCCAAGGTTTAATCCTTGGTGCATGCACTAATTTTTTATATTTTATTTTTATTTTATTCCCTATTATTTCGAAAATCCCAAAAATTCCCCCATAATTATGTTGATATTTCTCATTAAAACCTCTTTATATTTATATCAATTTTTTCCTAAAATTCACCAATAATTATGGTACTAGGAAGCCCATATAAAGCCCATTAGTGCTTATTTTCCCAATTTAAATGAGAAAACATGGATTTCTAGGCTAAGATTCGTATTAATATTTCTAGGTTCCTCGGAAAATTACCTAGTCATGCTCAATATTTTAAAGAAAATATTATGAGAATTTTCCGGGTCGTTACAATCTCCCATACCTCGTGAAAGTTCATCCTCGAACTTAGAATAGCTCTGGGTACTTGCGCCTCATCTCGTCCTCGCGTTCCCAGGTAGCTTCCTCGAACCGTTGACTTTGCCATAGGACCTTGACTAAGGGTACCTCCTTACTCCTTAGCTTCTTGATTTCCCGATCCAAGATCTGAATAGGTCGGCTCTCAAAACTTAGGTCCTCATGAACTTGGACTGTCTGTGGCTCGATCACTTGGTCTGTGGTTAGAATACATTTCTTGAGTAACGACACATGAAACACGTTATGGATAGCCGACATCTCTTGAGGCAGCTCTAATTCATATGCCACCTTGCCGATTCTTTTCAGAATTAGGTACGGCCCCACATATACTTTATTAAGGAAATTGTTAGAACATGACATAATTATATGTCATGAATGTGCATAAAAGAAAAGGATGAGACCCAAAACCCCTTACAAAATATTAAGGCCAACACCTTCCATTAATATGGTTAGAACCGGAGTTTTGTTTCTCATTTGGGTTGATGGACACATCCATGCCTGGCTTGAACCTCAACATGTTCAAACCATGGAATTAGTTTATGATTAATATAGTTGGAGTCAGAGGTCAATCCTTAGTTTTGGTTGTTGGACACATCTAAGCCTGACTAAACGGTTGAATGAGCTCCAATCATATTAAAACTATTTCTTGATTAATGGGTCAGCCTTAAGCTTGGAGCATCGTTTTGTTGTGCCACAGCCAAGGTCGATGTAAAGAGAGGTGCAGTTGGGTGCTATGTATATTGTTGCATACTTGTTAATGAGTTAACAACCCAATGATTTATGCAAACATTCAATTAGTTGATAGCATAATGTGATAGTTACATATGTATAATATGTAATTGGTATAATTACCTACCTTCATAGCTAAAAATAACTTGATGGACTCTAGCCATGGTTGTTCTTATCTATGGTTGGATATCAACCTATTTGGAGATGTTCCTACGATCTCCCGAATTGATAAAAAGGGTTATTCAATTCGAAAAATAAATAGGATTTAATTAATGTATATTGATGCATTCTTTATCATTCTCATCACATAACCTCAATTTATATTTCTAGGATAATCACCTGATCATGTCTTCTCTGAATTTGCGTTCCATTTTGGACACTAATAAGATGACTGGGCCAAACTTCATGGACTGGCTTCGAAACCTGAGGATAGTCTTCAAGGCAGAAAAGCTTGCTTATGTCCTTGAAGAACAACTTCCCAACCATCCTCCTGAAGATGCAACTCCAGACCAGTTAGTGGACTATCAGAAACATGTGGCCGATTCTGAACTTGCGAGTTGCATCATGTTGGCCGCTATGGCACCTGAGCTACAAAAGCAGCATGAGCATATGGATGCTCATGCCATCGTCTTCCATCTTCATGAGCTGTTTGACTAGCAGGCGAGATCCGAAAGGTTTGAGGTCTCCAGACTCCTCTTCACCTCTAAGATGCAGGAAGGCACTTCTGTTTCACAGTTTGTGTTGAAGATGTTGGGGTACATTGAGCGACTAGGCACACTCGGATTTGCAATGGATCACGAACTAAGTATTGACTTAATTCTGCATTGTTTGCCCAAGAGTTACTCATAGTTTGTGATGAACTATCGGATGAACAAACTGGAGACTACTATTCCTGAGTTGCTTAACCTGCTGAAGACTGTAGAGCCTTCTGTAAAGCAGGATCAGAAGACGGTGCTGTTAGTTGGTTTCTAAAAGAAAGGCTCTAAGAGGAAGCCCAAAGAACAAAATAAGGGAAGGAAGAAAAAGGCCAAAAAGATTGAAAAGGCACCAAAAGGCACTTGCCATCACTGCGGCAAGGAGGGCTACTGGCGAAGAAACTTCAAGGTTTATCTTGAGTCCTTGAAGAAGAAGGCATCCGATGCCCCATCCTCTTCAGATATCTTCGTTATTGAATGTCACTCTATTTCCTCGGACACCTGGGTACTTGATACTGGGTGTAGCTCACATATATGTAATGACATACAGGGGCTAAGGAATAGAAGAAGACTCGTCAAGGGAGAAGCGAATTTGCGAGTTGGAAATGGAGCAAAGATTGCTACTGTTGCCATTGGAACATATTTGCTAAAGCTCCCTACTGGACTTGTCTTAGAATTGGATAATTGTTATTTTGTTCATTCGTTAATAAAGAACATTGTATCTATTTCATGCTTGAATGAAAAGGGTTATCATTTAACTTTTAGTAACAATTGCTGTTAAATAACTTTAAATGGTGTTCTTTATGGGACCGGAACTTTATGCAATGATATCTACACGTTAGATTTATCCGGTGACGTTTTCAATATCGAAGTTAGCAACAAACGTGCTCGAATAGATAATCAAATAGACTCCTATATGTGGCATTGTCGTCTTGGCCATGTAAGTAAGAAACACATGACCAAATTACACCGATGTAGAATTCTGGAATCATTTGAACCCGGTTCATTTGATACATGCGAATCATGCTTAAAAGGCAAGATGACCAAATTACCCTTTTCTGAAAAAGGTAAACCAGTGGGAGAATTGATTGGTCTAATACATACTGATGTATGTGGACCAATGTCAACTCTTGCACAAGGAGGCTATAGCTACCTCATTACCTTTATTGATGATCACTCATGATTCGGGTATGTGTTCTTAATGAAACACAAATCTGAAGCTTTTGAGAAATTCAAAGAGTTCAGAAGTGAAGTAGAGAAACATCTTGACAAAAGTATTAAGATAGTTCGATCCGATCGGGGTGGTGAATACTTAAGTCAAGAGTTTTAAGATTATCTTAGGGACAATGGGATATTATCTCAATGGACTCCGCCATATACACCACAGCATAATGGTGTATCTGAGAGGCGTAACCGAACCTTGATGGACATGGTTAGATCTATGATGAATCATGCAACTCTTCCAAAATCCTTTTGGGGCTATGCGCTTAAGACAGCTGTTTACTTACTAAATAGAGTCCCGACCAAGGTAGTCTCTACTACTCCATATGAGACGTGGAATAGTAAGAAACCTCATTTATCTCCCCTAAAGATATGGGGTTGTTCGGCTTATGTAAAGCGGACTGTATCAGACAAATTGGATGCTAAGTCTGATAAATGTCTATTTATTGGATACCCTAAGGAAACGAAAGGCTACCAATTCTATCATCCCTTGGAACAAAAGGTGTTTGTTTCAAGGCATGCTGTATTTCTAGAAAAAGAATTTCTTTTACAAGAAAACAATGGGAGTAGCATTGAACTTGAAGAAGTTCAAGAAACTCCAATAGACATTACAGAGATACCTAGTCTAGACCCACAACCAATAACTCATAATGATGAGCTATCAGTTGAACCTAAAACAACACCACTTCTTCGTAGATCTGATAGGACACGCAATATTCCAGAGAGATACGGATTTCTCATAAGTGAATCGAACGACGTGTTATTCATTAACGATGACGAACCTATCAGTTATGAAGATGTTCTGAAAAATTCAGAAAGGGAAAATGGCTTGAAGCCATGAAGTCAGAAATGGATTCCATGTACAAAAATCAAGTATGGGACTTGGTTAACCCAACTGAAGGGATTAAGCCCATAGGGTGCAAGTGGGTTTTCAAGAAGAAAACCGACATGGAAGGTAATGTTGTTACCTTTAAGGCTAGATTAGTGGCAAAAAATATCGTCAGAAATAAGGAATTGATTATGACGAAACCTATTCGCCAGTAGCTATGCTTAAATCCATTCGGATGCTCCTGGCCATAGCAGCTCATTATGATTATGAGATATGACAAATGGATGTGAAAACAACTTTCCTTAATGGAAACTTACTTGAGGATGTATACATGATACAACCTGAAGGTTTCACATCGGTTAATAAAACCAAAGTATGCAAGCTTCGACGATCCATATATGGACTAAAGCAAGCATCCAGGAGCTGGAACATCCGTTTTGATGAGACAATCAAAGTGTTTGATTTCTCACAAAATCCTGACGAACCTTGTGTGTACAAGAAGGTTAGTGGAAGTGCAGTCGTATTCCTAGTGTTATATGTCGATGACATATTACTTATAGGAAACGATATATCAGTCTTACAGTTAGTTAAAATTTGGTTGTCTAAAACTTTCTCCATGAAAGACCTGGGAGAAGCAACCTATATCCTTGGGATTAGAATCTATAGAGATAGATCAAAACGGTTGCTTGGTCTTTCGCAGTCTACATATATAGACAGAGTGCTAGAAAGGTTTAGCATGTCGGAATCTAAGAAAGGTTACCTTCCCATCAGGCATGGGATCAACCTTTCGAAGTCTATGTGTCCGCACATAAAAGACGAGAGGATTTGCATGAATAAGATTCCTTATGCATCCGCGATAGGATCTATCATGTATGCTATGTTATGTACTAGGCCCGATGTATCGTATGCTCTGAGCGTCATAAGCAGATACCAGTCTGATCCAGGAATGGATCATTGGGCAGCTGTCAAGACAATCCTCAAGTACTTAAGAAACACTAAGGATGTGTTCCTAATATATGGAGAAGGTGATATGGTAATACGTGGGTATACAGATGCCAGTTTCCAGACAGATAAGGATGACTCCAAATCTCAGTCCGGATACGTATTTATTTTGAATGGAGGCGCAATAAGTTGGAAGAGTTCCAAGCAAGACACCGTAGCGGATTCTACCACGGAAGCGGAATATATTGCAGCATCGGAAGCAGCAAAGGAAGCAGTCTGGATCAAAAAGTTTGTCTCAGAACTTGGTGTGGTTCCAACCATTGATGAAGTAATACCGGTTTACTGCGACAACAATGGAGCTATTGCACAAGCAAAGGAACCAAGGTCTCATCAGCAATCCAAACATGTGCTTCGCCGCTATCATCTGATTAGAGAGATTATAAGTAGGAATGATATACAAATTGAGAAAATTCTCACTGAAAGGAATTTAGCGGATCCTTTAACTAAGGCCTTGCCTCAAAGCAAGTTTGAGGGTCATGTTAGAGCCTGTGGTATTGGGTACCGTAGCGATTGGCATTAGGCCAAGTGGGAGTTTGTTAGTGATATGAGAGAAGTGTCCTAAGGCAATCGCCTTATGATTGTAATCATTTATTCTAATAAATGAATAGTCACTATTTGATTATGTTGGTGCAGAAAGCACCCAAGTCGAACCTGAGTTTTGATAATGGCAACAGGGCTCAAAAGTTAAGTCTCACTTGTTGTCTAACAAGTTACTCTAGTGTGCAGGTTAAAAAGTCCTAGCGAAGGACTGCTAGGCACTGGCGAAGGAATGCCAGAGCAAAAAGCCCTAGTGAAGGAATACTAGGCACTGGCGAAGGAATGCCAGGGTAAAAGCCCTAGCGAAGGACTGCTAGGCACTGGCGAAGGAATGCCAAGGAACAAAGCCCTAGCGAATGACTGCTAGGCACCAGGCGAAGGACAGCTTGGGACTAAAGCCCTAGAGAAGGACTGCTAGGCAACGGGCGAAGGACAGCTCGGTATCCAAGACCTGGTAAAGGACCGCCAGGCAAAAGTCCAACCAGAGGAACGGTTGACATCAGGTAAATTCTCCCGAGATGAGTAGGTGAGGACGCGTTCCCCATCGAGAGGGAACAGTAGGCGTCGGTTCGACCTAGGGTTCCATTTAGGAGATCCAAAGTCAGAACCAAGACAGCTAAGGTTGTATAAAATATTAATATTTCTGCTTTTTGGACTAACCCTGGATGCAGGACCGAAGGACTGAGTGTCTGCGGCTCAGAGAGCCTCAAAGGAGTGAGGCAGAAGCTGAGCAGGGCGCCTCGGATGTTCCGGGCGCCCCCAAGGTGAACACAAATCAGCAGGAGCAAAAACGCGCTTCGACAGTTATCTGTCGGGGCGCCCCGGGTGTTCCAGGCGCCCCCACTGCTCCGGGCGCCCCGCATGCTGCGGGCGCCCCCAGCACCAACTGCCGAAGCAGCTCCCTTCGAAGCCAGCAGATGAAACTTTGACCCGGTCAATCCGGGCGCCCCGGGCGCCCGGGCGCCCCGGCGCCCGGGCGCCCCGGCGGCCCGGGCGCCCCGGGCGCCCGGGCGCCCCGGCGGCCCGGGCGCCCCGGGCGCCCGGGCGCCCGGGCGCCCCGGTCAAAACTGATCCCGAAGGTAAAGGGATCAGAAGCTGACCGAGAAGTTGCCGGATCAACCGACACGTGGGGGGCGCCCCCCAGGCCCTGTATAAAGGGCCCTCGACCCCAGGCTTCAAAGCATCACTTGATTCAACGCTTCAACGCTCTTCTGCTCTCGCGCCTTGCTCCGGAAACCTCCCAACTCGAGCCGACGACGTCCTGCTGCTCCGGAAAAAGTCAATCTACTCCGGACGTCGGTAAAGAAGAGTGATTTTTAATTTACTGCACTTATTCCTGTAATCAATCTTTGTAAACTGCTTTTGCGCCTCATATAGAATTGCCCAAAGTAAACGATCAACGATCGTGGGCCTTGTAGTAGGAGTCGACCTAGGCTCCGAACCAAGTAAAAAATTACTGTGTTTGCGTGTTTTTGTTTTTATCTTCTGCTGTGCAAATTCTCTATCTTAAATCCGAACGCTTTCCGATATTCACCCCCCTCTATCGGTTCTCTCGATCCAACAAGTGGTATCAGAGCGGGGAAGTTCAAACTTGGTGCAACCACCAGTTTGAAAATTTTTCGGATTTATTCTTATTTTTTTCTCGTTCGAATTTCTTCTAAGTTTTTTTGTTCGAATTTTTTTCCGTTAATCGAGGTTGGTGCAACACCTCTCGATATTTTATTTTATTATCCCGCACTGCTAATCCAAGACCAAGTCTTGGGAATTTTTTTTGTTAGTTATTTTTTTTAGGTTAAATGGCCATGCAAGAAGGATTTAGCACCGCCAGACCTCCACTTTTCAGTGGAGAAGACTTTTCTTACTGGAAAAGTTGAATGGAGGTCCACCTGAAAACTAGGTGGACATGTGGATTATCATCCAGTCCGGACTGGAGATACCCAAAAATGCTGAAGGAGTTCCTCAAAGCTACTCAGAATGGGACACCGCTCTGAAGCGTAAAATAGAAGCCGATGCAAAGGCAACACAGACCCTACAATGCGGTTTAACAAAAGAGGAGCTGAACCGGGTGGGCCCCTTCAACAGTGCTAAGGAGCTGTGGGCAAAATTGATCGAGCTGCACGAAGGAACATCAGACACTCGGATCAGTAAAAGAGATCTGCTCCTAAACAAATTGTATACCATCAAGATGGCCGACAACGAAACAGCAGCCCAACTTCACGCACGCATCCAAGAATTGATGAACGGTCTTCACACTATAGGTCACAAGGTCGAAAACCGTGACCTAATAAGGTATGCCTTAAACGCTTTCCCTAGAAACACCTTGTGGGCATCTATGGTAGATGCATACAAGGTTTAAAGGGATCTCTCAAAAATTAAACTAGATGAATTATTTTCCGAATTAGAACTTCATGAACAGACTAACTGCAATATGGCCGAGAAAGGTATTGCCTTTGTTGCAGGAAAAGCTGGAAGGACAACAAAGAAAAAGCCACAACCTGAACCCGAGTCTAACTCAGACTCAGACTCAGAAGACGAAGAAGGAGATCGACCGAAGCTGGTCCGATTGGCCCGAAGCTACTATAAAGAGTTAAAGAACCAAACCAACAGAAGGAAGGCCAACCGAAGAAAGGACGAACCAGCTGAACCCACAAATGACAAAAACAAGCCCAACGTGACTTGCTACGAGTACAAGAAGAAGGACCACTACAAGACGGAGTGTCCAAACCTAAAGGAGATAAAAAAGACAAGAAGAAAGAAAGCGCTCAAAGCAACATGGGATGAATCTTCCTCAGAAGAAGAAGAAGAAGCACCCTAGTCAAACCTACTAGCCCTGACCGCCTCAGAAGAAGTCGAGACCGAGTCAGAATCTGAACAGGACGACGGCAGACTAACCTTTTCAGAAGACGGCGAAATCAAGGTAAGTGGTTTCAATAGAAGTCAATTAAATGAACTCATTTCATATCTTTCTCGAGATTTGGCAAAAGCCAAACTCCGAGTCGAATCCCTCCGACAGGAAGTAAAACTCCTGAAAGAGGGAGCTGACTCTAAATCCTTAGCCGAGAAAGTTCAAGAAGGAACTCCTACTCAAGTTGAAAAACTTGAGGAAGAGAACTCCTCCCTGAAAACTCAGGTTAAGGATCTTAGAACGGCCTTAGAACGATTCACTTCTGGGTCCAAGGGTCTTGACATGATTCTTGGAAAACAGAAGTCCGTTCTAAATCGATCCAGACTTGGCTATAGAACCAAATCCCGACAAAGATCTTACCTTACTGTACTGAATCAGTCCAGAGGTAAAATTCAGGCATGAGTACCTAAACTGTACCTGAATAAACCAACCGGATCAAATCAGTATTGGATCCCCAAGGACAAGATTCACATCTTGCCTAATCATTACCGTGGCTTCAGTCCAGGGGGAGCCAAATTAAAAACTATCTTTATTGTTAAATAGAATTTAATTCTTGCAATTTGCCTGATTGAGTGTTTATTTAATTTCTGCAATTTACCATGCTTAGACTTAGGAATGGTTAGTATAAGGACTAAACAAACTTAACTGAAACTTGATAACATAGTATTGGGTGGAGGTGAGATGATATTACGTTAGGGAAACCAATTCTAATAAGATCAAGTTTACTTGGTCTCTTTAGACTGGTGAAACTAGCCGAAGCTACCGATCCAAAATCCAAACTAGTTAGACCAGAACTTTTTCAAAAATTAATTTTGAAAATGAAATTTCATTAAACGGCTTTGTCAAGGAAAGGGTTGATGATCCAATAAGGCTACGACCAAAGAAGGCCTAGTGCCTCGCCAAGACCTGGAAGCCAATTTTTGAATTTCAAATTCAAATTACTTTTTGTCAAATTCAAATCTAACATAATTTTCAGTTAAGCATAGATTCAAACATCCTTTCAAAATAAACTTAACTGTTTTCAAAAAATTAATTTAATGTTTTCAAAATAAATAATAATTTTTCAAAGTAATTCTATTTATCAAAACCTGTCTCACAAAACCTATAATGCTAACATGATTGAAAACCTTAGATTTGGGTGAGACAGACTAGGCAGTGAAACTCAATTTAAGCTATTCCTGACTCTAATTGGATCCAAATCAATAAAACTCTTTATGTGTAGGAACATAAAGATTTGGACCAATGGATGTTGGATAGCGGTTGCTCCAGACACATGACTGGAGATAAATTGAAGTTCACCAAACTCAAGTTCAAGAACCTACACATAGTGGCATTTGGTAACAATGCTACACAAGGTAATTGGGTCAGGTAATATTGAGCTTAAATCTGACTTTATTATTAAGAAAGTTCTTTTGGTTGAAAACTTTAAGTTTAACTTGCTTAGCATAAGTCAGTTATGTGATTCTGGTTATATAGTCACCTTCAACAATTCTAACTGCCTGATTAGAAATGTACAAGACTCAGAAATCATACTTAAGGGCACTAGGAAAAATAATGTATACACTATAAACCTTCCCTCAGTACCCAAATGTATGTTAACCCAGCTAGAACAATCGAACCTCTGGCATAGGAGACTAGGTCACATTAATTTGAGGACTATCTCAAAAGTCACCCAACTTGGCCTAATCAAAGGAATCCCCAAAATTAAAAATAATGAAAACCTAATATGTGAATCATGTAATCAAGGTAAACAAACCAAATCTAATCACAAACTAATCCAATCTGACCTAACTCAAACCACACTTGAGCTCCTGCACCTTGACCTATTTGATTCACATGGAGCCAAGTCACTAAGCGGGAACCGATACTGCTTAGTAATAGTTGATGATTATGTTGGATCGAGAAAACCGATAGAGGGGGGGTGAATATCAGAAATCGTTTTTCGGAAACACTTAGAGCAAGTACGCAACGAAAATTAATAAAAACAAAATCACACAGAGACACGGTCGATTTTACTTGGTTCAGAGCCTGGGTCGACTCCTACTCCAAGGCCCACGGTCGTTGACCGTTTACTTTGGGCAATTCAATATGAGGCGCAAATAGTTTACAAAAAAATTATTACAGAATTCAGTACAGTAAACTTAAATAGCTCTTTTACCGACGTCCAAGGTAGATCAACTTTTTCGGGGCAGCAGGACGTCGTCAGCTCGAGTTGGAAGGATTCCGGGGCGAAGCGCGAGAGCAGAAGAGCGTAGAAGCGTTGATTGGAAGTTCTTATGAAGCTTGGGGTCGAGGGCCCTTTATATAGGGCCTGGGGGCGCCCGGGACGTCGGGGGCGCCCCCCCACGTGGCAGTTGATCCGCACAATGCTCGGTCAACATCTGATCCATTTACCTTCGGGATCAGGTTTGACCGGGGCGCCCGGAGCTCTCGGGGCGCCCGGATTGACCGGGTCAAACTTCTATCTTCTGGCTTCGCGAGGGTGTGCTTCGGTAGCTGGCCCTGGGGGCGCCCGCAGCGCAGGGGGTGCCCGGGAGCAGCGGGGTCGCCCGGGAGCACGGGGGCGCCTGGGAGTTGAACTGTCGAAGCTGTCTTTGCTTTGTTATGTTTTGTGTTTACCTTGGGGGCGCCCGGGACACTCCGGGCGCCCTGGTCAACTATTGCCTCATTCCTTTGAGGCTCTCTGAGCTGCAGACACACGTTCCTTCGGTCCTGCATCCAGGGTTAGTCCAAAACACAATAAAACAATAAATTATTATTTTATACAGCCTTAGCTGTGTAGCGACCCGCCTTCTCCTGCCTTAGACGGATCGTTACTTTTGTCTACTTCTCGACTCTAATGCACGACTAAAAATGCGGAAATCTTTTTTTTTTTCTTTTTAATCTATCTAAGAATGATATTCTAACTCAAATAGTCATACATAATACCATGTCACACTTTCTTTCTCAAAAACTCGTAAGAAAATACTTATTGAAACTTGCCTCGCCCAACTCAGCTTACGGGTATCAGTCGACTGATACTGTACCAGTCGACTGATAAGTCTGAAACCTGTTTTTCAGATTCGAAGCCTTGTTTCAAAACTCCACCAAACCTATACTTTCGAGCCATATAAAATCATGACACCATTTCTATACTCTATACTAGTTTTCTAAACAATTTAGCCAATTAAAACGAATCCATAAACTTGAAATTAGGACTTTTGCGGAATTTAGCAAGTTATGAAAAATATACATAGACTTTAAGCTAGAGTTTGTACCAAACTTAACTTCTAACCATTGAAACTCATCACACAAAATTCTGAAACATCCCTAAGGCATTATCAAATGAGAAAGCAACTTTTCTAAACATACTTAAGCAATAAAAACTTGATCAAAAGGGAAATTAATACTATCTTGACACATGCATTTATTTCTCTAACAAAGTATCAATATTTCAAACCACCCACACTTCTACTCATCCAATGCAATCATAAGGATATGTATGCTAAATGAAATGACATGGAATCTTTACTCTAAGAAATTGAGCATGTAAAACTATCCAAAGCTTAAATGTTCGCTAAACTCCATAAAGCAAGAACTTGAAATTTGAATAAACTAAAACATTGTAATTCAAATAACTAAATTGTCTCGTCTCAAGGATCTCTCCAAAATCAGCCACCACACACACTTTACTCAGCACCGCCTCGTCGCCTTCCTTCAGAATTGCTTGCCTTTACCTTTATCTGCAGTAAGAGGAAATGCAACTAGTAAGCAAAAAGCTTAGTAAGTACTATCTAGCTCACAAAATCTCGAAATGTGCAAACATGCTTCTTGAACAATATGAAATCACATGAGATACTTATATGCTTGAAAGAAAACTAAGAACATGTGTAACTCAAAACATGCATACTCAAGCATTAATAAATCTCAACTCACTTTTCTTGGCTTAACTTGAAACTTTAGCAATTCTTTAACTTAAAGTCTTTCTTTAACTCTTTGAAAACTTTCTTAAACTTTAGAAAACTTTGCTAAAGCATATACTTGAAAATACTAATCACTTGGATCCACTGAAGACGTAAGTACCATCTGATGCGCGTTCCCTAAAAGGTTGGGGTAGCGAGCCACCAATCCTAATAGAGCAGACCTTGGTCTACCAGGGCCAAGACCTTGGAATTGGACACCTGGATTTCTTTAACGACGCCCTTGGACGCCGGGTACTGGCCTTATAAAATAAATAGCTTTTCTTACTTTTCTTTCTTATCTGTAAATGCCTTGGCATTTTCTGGAGCACCTTGCGTGCTAAAATCCCTAAGTCTTGACTTTTCGGGATTTCTTAAGGCCTTGGCCTTTTCTTTTCTTATCTTTATCTTCTCTTTTCTTTTCTCATAGCTTTCTTTGCCCCTGAACTCATATAGGGTATGTAATTAAACTTATACATAAGCATGCAACAACTAATGAACTAAGATCACATGCAAAAACTAAAACAAAAAGGAAATATCTCTTTTAAAAACTTTTAAAGGAAATTCTCGCGGAAAAACCGCCTCTTACTGCAGGTGAGCAGTACTTACATTGATATCTTGGACTTACAACCAAGATTGACGACTAGAGCTCGAGAGAAACTTGAGATCTCGGAGAATTCTTTACGCCTACGCGTTCCTCTCGTCGCGGGGATCCCGAATATAGGATTATCTCTTGGAGAAGGGTCTCGGCCGGCCCTCCTTGGCCTTGATGTTGGTCGGCGTCGCCCAAGAGAGAAGAGGGAGTCGGCGTGAGGGTTTGGAGAGGAGAGAAATAAAACTTCTCTCTTTAATTGGCTATTTATACTTAAGGGTCGGATCAACCTAACTATCGCTTAAATACCCTTCTCTCCATCCGTTTCTGTGCTTGATACCCCTAGCCCAGCCGGTTGGGCGCTTGTGCTGTTTCGGTGTGGTCGCGGGTTCGAACCGCCCGCTGCACTTAACCGGTTTTTATTATTTTTCCATTTTCTTTTTCTTTTTCTTTTTCCAAAAATACCAAACGGACTCGGAAAATTCCATAAAAATACTCTAAAAATTCCTAAAAATATCTAGAATATTTCTAAACCATTTCTAAATAATTCTAAGGACTTTAAGAATTAAAAATGGAAATTTTGGGGCGTTACAATCCCCCATACCTTATAAAAAGTTCGTCCTCGAACTTAGAATAACTCTGGATATCGTTCTCTCATGCTGTCCTCACGTTCCCAAGTAGCCTCTTCATGCTTTTGATTCTGCCAGATGACCTTCACTAGTGGCACTTCTTTGTTTCTTAATCTCTTAACTGCATTGTCCACTATCTGTGTCGGTCTGCTCTCATAACTAAGATCTTCTTGGATCTGTACTGACTGAGGCTGAATCACTTGGCTAGGGTCGTGAATACACTTCTTCAGCATAGAGACATGAAAGGTACTGTGGATAGCTGACATATCCTCTGGTAGGTCCAACTCATATGCTACCTTACCAACCCTCTTTATGATCTTGTAGGGTCCTATGTAGCGAGGACTTAGCTTGCCCTTCTTGCCAAATCTCATCACTCCCTTCATAGGAGCGACCTTGAGAAATACTGAATCTCCAACTTGGAATTCAAGTGGCCTACGGCGTGTGTCAGCATAACTTTTCTGTCTACTCTGGGCAGTCTCAATCCTCTGGCGGATCGTCTGGATAGCCTGAGTGGTCTCATCTATAAGCTCAGTCTGGCTGTCTAGTCCTGACTCCATCTCTTTCTTCTCACCAGCTTCTTGCCAACATATGGGTGATCTACATTTCCTGCCATATAATGCCTCATAAGGTGCCATTTTGATAGTGGCCTGATAGCTATTGTTGTAGGCAAACTCAGCTAAACACAGAAATTTGCACCAACTACCTTTAAAGTCCAATGCACAAGCCCTGAGCATGTCTTCTAAAATCTGATTTACTCTCTCTGTTTGTCCATCTGTCTGGGGATGGAAAGCTGTGCTGAACTGAAGTCTGGTGCCTAGGGCGTCCTGAACACACTTCCAAAAATGGGAGGTGAATCGCCCATCTCTGTCAGAAACGATCGACTTCGGAACTCCGTGAAGCCTGATTACTTCTCTCACGTACAGCTGTGCTAACTGCTCTACCGAATGCGATAACTTGATGGCTAGGAAGTGGGCAGACTTGGTCAACCTGTCCACTATCACCCAAATTGCATCATGCCCATGGGTGGTTCTTGGAAGACCTGTGATAAAGTCCATGGATATTTCTTCCCACTTCCACTCTGGAATGGGAAGAGGCTGCAGAACTCCTCCTGGTCTCTGGTGTTCTGCTTTGACTCTCTGGCAGGTCAAGCAGGTACTGATATATCTGGCCACGTCTCGCTTGAGTCCAGACCACCAGAATATTTTCTTTAAATCTTGATACATCTTGGTAGAACCAGGATGCATAGAGTATGGGGTACTGTGGGCCTCTTCTAGAATATTCTTTCTTAGTTCCTCATTATTGGGGACGCAAAGGCGGTCTCCAAAATAGAGTATGCCACTATCTGATACTCGAAACTCTGAATTTCCTGCCTCTTGGATCCCCTGCTTGATCTTCTGGATCTCTGGGTCTTGACTTTGCTTCCTTTGTATATCCACAAGCAGGGTTGACTCTAGAGTCAATGCAGAAAGTTGCCCAATTATTACCTCGACTCCAAAATCCTTTATCTCTTTCTGAAGTGGTAGAGACAGTGATGATAAGGACATCAGTGCTGCACAGGATTTCCTGCTCAGTGCATCTGCCACTTTATTAGCTTTACCTGGGTGGTAGAGGATTTCACAGTCATAATCTTTGACCAACTCTAGCCACCTGCGCTGCCTCATATTCAGGTCCTTCTGAGTGAAGAAGTACTTCAAACTTTGATGGTCTGTGAAGATTCTGCATTGCACTCCATACAGGTAGTGTCTCCAGAGCTTCAGTGCGAAAACCACAGCTGCTAGCTCAAGGTCGTGGGTAGGGTAATTCTTCTCGTAGTCCTTGAGCTGTCTGGAGGCATATGCTATTACTTTACCGTCTTGCATGAGGACAACTCCAAGGCCCATCTTGGATGCATCACTGTAGATGTCAAAGGCCTTGTCACTCTCTGGAACAGTCAGGATGGGAGCACTGGTCAGTCTCTTCTTCAGCTCTAGGAAACTGTGTTCGCATTTATCTGACCATTCAAACTTCTTGTTCTTCCTGGTCAAGGCTGTGAGTGGAGAGGCTATTTTGGAGAGGCTGTGAGTGCATCTGCCACTTTAGTAAATTAAGTTTAAAGTACTTATGGAAGTTTTGAAAAACTTAAGCTTAAGGTACTTATTGGAAGTTTTGAAAAACTTAAGCTTAAAGTTATGGAAGTTTTGAAAGACTTAAGCTTAAAGTTATGGAAGTTTTGAAAGACTTAAGCTTAAAGTACTTAGTAGGATTTTCTTAAAACAAAAAACTTAAGTATTTCTTGAAAGGTTTTGAAAAGCTTTGAAAAATAGCTAACTTTTTGAAAAAAAATTTGAGAGTTTAAAAAAATTTGAATTTGAAAAAATTTGAACTCTCTTCTTTCCTATCTCTCCCCCTTTGCCATATATCAAAAACAGATAGACATTGCAGAAATTAAATTGCATAAAAGAAATGACTTTAAAAAAATGATTTTGCTATACTGAACCAAGACTTAGACCAAATCAGTTAATTTTCTCTTGTAGGGACCTGTCTAACCCATTTAGCTATTTACTAACTGTTATAAGCAGTAGTTTTCGCTAGAGTTAGTCAAGTTAAGTGTTTCTGTTAAAGTTAGATTTTCTAAACTTGACACTTAACTGGATTGCTGTAAAAGTTGTATTTAGTGCCCCAATTACTGCAGATGCACTGACTTAAAGCATCTTGAATTAAGGCAAAGACCTAAGCATCTCAACCCTTTCTAGGTTATCAATCAAAAGTACCCTAAGGTGCTTGTGAGATACTGGCTTCTAAATCTATAGGTGCATGCAGTTCTAGGGTTAGGGCCTAGGCTAAGTCCATTTGCGAAAAAGACCCTAGTTTTGAAAGGTGTAGTTTTGAAATAAAACTAAGTCGAAAAAATAAAAGAATTTATTTTTTAAAACTTTTTCAAAATTAAGTAAGAGTTGATTTTGAAAGCATTTTGAAAGAATTGATTTAAATTGATAAAAAACCAATAATGAGCTAAATCTATTCTACTAAGCACAATCCTAACTGCTGAGTAGACAAGAAACCAGTAATCATAAGCTAGTCAACATAGAATAAAGCAAGTACTCAAGGTTCAACACAGTCATACAGTCAAACACAAGTCAACCCTACTGAGTAGGGGCAGTCAAATAAGTACTGGTACAATACTAATCAAATCTAGGACGAGGGACCGGGATGATCAGATGGGCCAGGCTGCCATGAATCGAACGTGCCATCATTTCAATGAATTATGCATCAGCCACTTCTAGATCGGCTCGACGAGCGTCCATCTGCTCGATATGATAGGCTTCGACCTCCTCTCGGAGACTCTGAACCTGTGTCTCTAAATGTATCACTCTCTGGTAGAGTGTCGGTGGAGCGGGCTCGTCGATGTGTGCTCGGGCTGCTACAGCAATATCTCCAACGTCGACTTCGACCTCCTCGTCTGAGTCGATTGGAGCCCCGGCCTGCTGTCGTCTCCAACTAAGAACCCCGGTGGCCGATACCTCTAGACCCGCTAACGAGAAGTTCCTAAATCCTATTTCGTCAAAGTCAGTCATAGCGGTTATTTCACCCACGGTTATGTCACGACCGTGGTGATGAAGAAGGGATGTGATGATGGGGCAAAATGGTGTGCGCACTCGTCCCTGGGTCGTGACACTGGACGCATGCAGAATGGTATGAAACATATGGAGTCCAATGTCTATGTCAAGGTGATGGACTAGGGCATACAAAAGAAAGTATGAAAGGGTCGCATGGTCCCGAGATCTCTAGTGGAGAGTGATAGGATACAGCGGACCAGGACTGTACAGGGCATAGTCCTGTGCCTGAAGGTCAACGGCTTGGAAACGTCTATTTGCGGGGAGTCTAGCTTCCCTATAGAAGTAGGCGTGGATAGTATCTAAGGTAATATGAGAATAGGGAGGATCAAATGGAGGATTCCTAGGTGGATAGCAGCAAAATGTGGACTGAGAGGGTCGCAGTCCAAGGAATCGGTTCAACAAAGTAGGGGTGATAGACAGAGGTATTCCTTGAACCGTAGTGTGAAACATTAGATTATCTTGTCGAATTATATTATTGTAGAACTCTGCACATAAAGATTCATTAATGGTATGGGTGCAGAAGACAAGATTATCTAATTGATAGAAGTTGATAATATTCATGGCTACGGGGCATGATTGGGTAAAGAAGTGCCTATTAAGATAGCTTGTTTTAATAGGCTTGTAAATGGTTTGTACAAACTTGTTACATAACTCTAGGGTAGGGAACCTAGGGTCAGGACTTGGTTCGGCACCAGGGTTGGCCGGGTTTGGTCGACGTCTTCTAAGAGAAGAATTTATGCATTTAAAGTAAATTTGAAGGAATTGCAAAAAAAATAACTTAATAGTAATAAAATCATACCGGGCAGCTCGGGGAGGCATGATTGAGGATGAGGGCTTGCAAGATCTCCTTAGAGGGAAAGAAGTGAGGAAGGAAGTTGATTTTTGGTGTGGGAAAAGAAGGAGGTTCGGGTGCCTTATATAGGGAGTTCAACGGGGGCGCCCGGGAGCTTCCGGGCGCCCCGGTCAGTGTTTTCTGCCAAAGGCAGTATTTTGACTGGTTGGGGGCGCCCGGGACAGCCCGGGCGCCCTCAACAGGGTGCGTTTGCAGCTTTTGCTGCATTGAGAGAGATGGGGGCGCCCGCGTGGTTCTGGGCGCCCTGGTCAAAAGCAAAGTCAGCTTTTTGCCTAGGGAGTAAGAAAAGGTGGGGTAGGGGCGCCCGAGGAGTCACGGGCGCCCGGGACTGTAGCAATGAGACAAGTTTTGTGTCTTGTCATCGTTTGACCATGGTTTAATCGGTTTGACCATGGTTTGACATGGTTTGACTATGTTGACTATGGTTTGACCAGGTTTACCTGTAGTTTGATCATGTTGACCATGATTTGACTTGTGATCTTAAATACATGATTAACTCATAATATAGGTATCAAAGAATTTCCAATTGAGTCTTAATCCTACTGTCTCACCCAAATCTAGGGTTTTCAATTACGTTAGCCTTATAGGTTTTGTGAGACAGGTTTTGATAAGTAAAATTATTTTGAAAAAGTTAGTTTATTTTGAAAACTTTGCATTAATTTTAGAAAACAGTTAAGTTTATTTTGAAAGAGAAGGTTCGAATCTATACTTAACTGAAAGTTTGTGTTAGATTTGAATTTAACAAAAAGTAATTGAATTTGAAATTCAAAGATTGGCTTCCAGGTCTTGGCGAGGCACTAGGCCTTCTTTGGCCGCAGCCTTATTGGATCATCAACCCTTTCCTTGACAAAGCCGTTTAATGAAATTTCATTTTCAAAATTAATTTTTGAAAAAGTTCTGGTCTAACTAGTTTGGATTTTGGATCGGTAGCTTCGGCTAGTTTCACCAGTCTAAAGAGACCAAGTGAACTTGATCTTATTAGAATTGGTTTTCCTAACGTACTATCATCTCACCTCCACCCAATACTATGTTGTCAAGTTTCGGTTAAGTTTGTTTAGTCCTTAAACTAACCTAATTCTAAGCATGGTAAATTGCAGAAATTTAAATAAACAATCAAACATGTAATTTGCAATCAAGAATTACATTTTTATTTAACAATAAAAATAGTTTTCAATTTGGCTCCCCCTGGACTATAGCCACGATAATAATTAGGCAAGATGTGAATCTTGTCCTTGGGGATCCAATACTGATTTGATCCAGTTGGTTTGTTCAGGCACAGTTAACTTTACTTCTGGATTGATTCAGTACAGCAAAGTAAGATCTTTGCTGGGATTTGGTTCTATAGCCAAGTCCGAATCGATTTAGAACGGACTTCTGTTTTCCAAGAATCATGTCAAGACCCTTGGACCCAGAAGTGAATCGTTCTAAGGCCGTTCTAAGATCCTTAACCTGAGTTTTCAGGGAGGAGTTCTCTTCCTCAAGTTTTTCAACTTGAGTAGGAGTTCCTTCTTGAACTTTCTCGGCTAAGGATTTAGAGTCAGCTCCCTCTTTCAGGAGTTTTACTTTCTGTCGGAGGGATTCGACTCGGAGTTTGGCTTTCGCCAGATCTCGAGAAAGATATGAAATTAAATCGTTTAATTGACTTTTATTGAAACCGCTTACCTTGATTTCGCCGTCTTCTGAAAAGGTTAGTATGCCGTCGTCCTTTTCTGACTCTGACTCAGTCCCAACTTCTTCTGAAGCGGTCAGTGCTAGTAGATTTGACTGGGGTTCTTCTTCTTCTTCTTCTGATGAAGATTCGTCCCAGGTTGCTTGGAGTGCTTTCTTTCTTTTTGTCTTTTTATTCTCCTTTAGGTTTGGACACTCCGTCTTGTAGTGGCCCTTCTTCTTGCACTCGTAGCAGGTTACGTTGGGCTTGTTTTTGTTGTTCGCGGGTTCAGCTGGTTCGTCCTTTCTTCGGCTTGTCCTCCGTGTGTTGGCTTGGTTCTTTAATTTTTTATAGTAGCTTCGGGCCAGTCGGACCAGCTCAGATTGATCTCCTTCTTCATCTTCTGCGTCTGAGTCTGAGTTAGACTCGGGTTCAGGCTGAGTTTTCTTCTTTGTTGATCTTCCAATTTTTCCTGCAACAAAGGCAATTCCTTTCTCGACCATATTGGAGTTAGTTTGTTCGTGCAGTTCTAATTCGGAAAATAATTCGTCTAATTTAATTTTAGAAAGATCCCTTGAGACCTTGTATGCATCTACCATAGATGCCCACAAGGTATTTCTAGGAAAAGCGTTTAGGGCATACCTTATAAGGTCACGGTTTTCGACCTTGTGACCTATAGTGTGAAGACCGTTCATCAATTCTTGGATGCGTGCGTGGAGTTGGGCTGCTGTTTCGTTGTCGGCCATCTTGATGGTGTACAATTTGTTCAGGAGCAGATCCCTCTTGCTGATCCTGGTGTCTGATGTTCCTTCGTGTAGCTCGATCAATTTTGCCCACAGCTCCTTGGCACTGTTAAAGGGGCCTACCCGATTCAGCTCTTCTTTTGTTAATCCGCATTGGAGAGTCTGGGTCGCCTTTGCATCGGCTTCAATTTTGCGCTTTAGGGCGTTGTCCCATTCTGAGTAGGTCTGCGGTACTCCTTCGGCGTTTTTGGGGATCTCCAGTCCGGACTGGATGATGATCCACATGTCCACCTGAGTTTTCAGGTGGACCTCTATACGGCTTTTCCAGTACGAAAAGTCTTCTCCACTGAAAAGTGGAGGTCTAGCGGTGCTAAATCCCTCTTGCATGGCCATATGATCTGAAAAATAAGAAAACAAAAAAAAACAAGTTTCCCAAGACTAGGTCTTGGATTAGTAGTGTGGGATGAATAAAATATAATAACGAGGGGTGTTGCACCAACCTCGATTAATAAGAAAAAAATTCGAACGAAATATTTTATGAAAATTCGAACGAGAAAAAGAAAAGAAAAATTCCGAAAATTTTTTCAAACTGGTGATTGCACCAGGTTTGAACTTCCCCGCTCTGATACCACTTGTTGGATCGAGAAAACCGATAGAGGGGGGGGTGAATATCGGAAATCATTTTTCGGAAACACTTAGAGCAAGTACGCAGCGGAAATTAATAAAAACAAAATCACACAGAGACACGGTCGATTTTACTTAGTTCGGAGCCTGGGTCGACTCCTACTCCAAGGCCCACGGTCGTTGACCGTTTACTTTGGGCAATTCTATATGAGGCACAAATAGTTTACAAAAAGATTATTACAGAATTCAGTACAGTAAACTTAAATAGCTCTTTTACCGACGTCCGAGGTAGATCAACTTTTTCAGGGCAGCAGGACGTCGTCAGCTCAAGTTGGAAGGAATCCGGGGCGAAGCGCGAGAGCAGAAGAGCGTAGAAGCGTTGATTGGAAGTTCTTATGAAGCTTGGGGTCGAGGGCCCTTTATATAGGGCTTGGGGGCGCCCGGGACGTCGGGGGCGCCCCCCCATGTGGCAGTTGATCCGCACAATACTCGGTCAACATCTAATCCCTTTACCTTCGGGATCAGGTTTGACCGGGGCGCCCGGAGCATTCGGGGCGCCCGAATTGACCGGGTCAAACTTCTATCTTCTGGCTTCGCGAGGGTGTGCTTCGGTAGCTGGCCCTGGGGGCGCCCGCAGCGCAGGGGGTGCCCGGGAGCAGCGGGGGCGCCCGGGAGCACGGGGGCGCCCGGGAGTTGAACTGTCGAAGCTGTCTTTGCTTTGTTGTGTTTTGTGTTTACCTTGGGGGCGCCCGGGACACTCCCGGGCGCCCTGGTCAGCTATTGCCTTATTCCTTTGAGGCTCTCTGAGCTGCAGACACACGTTCCTTCGGTCCTGCATCCAGGGTAATAAATTATTATTTTATACAGCCTTAGCTGTCTTGGTTCTGACTTTGGGTCTCCAAAATGGAACCCTAGGTCGAACCGACGCCTACTGTTCCCTCTACGGGGAACACGTCCTCACCTACTCCTCTCGGGAGAGTGTACCTGATGCTAACCGCTCCTTTGGTTGGACTTTTGCCTGGCGGTCCTTTGCCAGGTCTTGGATGCCGAGCTGTCCTTCGCCCGGTGCCTAGCATTCCTTCGCTAGGGCTTCAGTCCCAAGCTATCCTTCGCCTGGCGCCTAGCAGTCCTTCGCTAGGGCTTTTCATTCTGGCATTCCTTCGCCAGTGCCTAGCAGTCCTTCGCTAGGGCTTTTCATTCTGGCATTCCTTCGCCAGTGCCTAGCAGTCCTTTGCTAGGGCTTTTTACTCTGCACACTCAAGTGACATGTTAGATGACAAGTAAGACTTAACTTTTGAACCCTGTTGCCATTATCAAAACACAGGTTTGACTTTGGTGCTTTCTGCACCAACAGATTATTCTAGGTTTACCTGGGTTAGGTTTCTAAAAACCAAGGATGAAACCCTAAACCTATTTAATGATTTCTGCAAATTAATTGAAAATCAAAACAATACTAAAATTAAAAGACTTAGGAGTGACCACGGGGGAGAATTTGAAAATCAACGGTTTGAGGAATTTTGTAAGATCAATGGGTATTTACATGAATTTTCATGTCCTAGAACCCCCCAACAAAATGGGATAGTCGAAAGAAGAAATAGAACATTACAGGAAGCCGCTAGGGCTATGCTCAACGAATTTAACTTAGCAAACCAATTTTGGGCAGAAGCGATTAGTACGGCATGTTACATCCAAAATAGTGTTCTGATTAACAAGCGACACAACAAAACACCCTATGAGTTGTACTACCATAGGCTCCCAAATCTACACTACCTAAGGGTCTTTGGATGCAAAGTTCATATCCTAAATACCAAAGACTACTTAGGGAAATTTCAGTCCAAATCAACCCTAGGTATCTTTCTAGGATACTCAACCACAAGTAGAGCCTATAGAGTTTACAACAAACAAACTAAGAAAATTGAAGAAACAACTAACTTAATATTTGATGAAGAAGTCAACTCAACATCTGATAATCTAGACCTAATTTCATCAAATTCTGATCAAGAAAATAATGAACAAACAAGTGAACCGTTAATTGAACCCTTAATCGAACTAACTATTGAACCAATTAATGAGTCAACTGAAACAATTATCGAACCAACAAATGAACCAGCCCTAAGAGTCGAATCAAATAGTGAACCAAACCAACCAGCCGGACCTAAGGCTGAACCAAGTTCTAGGAGAACCAAGAAACCCAGACTTAGTCACCCAACCGATCAAATTGTGGGTGATCCAACTCTAGGAGTCAGGACTAGGTCCTCCTATAGAAACCTTAGTCAAATAGCTATGATATCAAAAATAGAACGCAAAACTATAGATGAAGCCCTACCTGACCCTGATTGGATCATAGCTATGCAAGAAGAATTAGCCCAATTTGAGAGGAATCAAGTCTGGGAACTAGTGCCTAAACCTGAAGGCAAATCCATCATTGACACTAAGTGGGTCTTTAGGAATAAGCTAAATGATCAAGGAGAAATAGTTAGAAATAAAGCCCGCTTAGTAGCTAAGGGATTCAGCCAAGTAGAGGGATTAGATTACGATGAAACATATGCCCCAGTAGCTAGACTTGAGTCCATTAGAATGTTGTTAGCCTTTGCATCCCATAAAGAATTTAAGCTATACCAAATGGATGTAAAGTCAGCTTTCCTAAATGGATTCATTAAAGAAGAAGTTTATGTAGGACAACCCCCTGGGTTTGAGGACTTAGACAAACCTGACCATGTTTACAAATTAACTAAAGCACTATATGGGTTAAAACAAGCACCTAGGGCTTGGTATGAACGTTTATCAACTTACTTAACTTCTAAAGAATTTAAACAAGGACAAATTGACTCAACTTTATTCATTAAAACCCTAGGAAAAGATATATTTATTGCCCAAATTTACGTAGATGACATAATCTTTGGATCCACCAACACAAACTTCCTAAAAGAGTTTGTCAAGATAATGGAAAATGAATTTGAAATGAGTTTAGTTGGGGAACTTACCTTTTTCCTAGGACTACAAATCAAACAAACTAGAGATGGAAACTACGTCCATCAATCCAAATATGCTAAAGAGTTAATAAAGAAATTTAAAATGGATAACTTTAAAAGCATAAGTACCCCCATGGCCACTCATGTAAAAATAGATAGTGACCCTGATGGTAAGCCAGTAGACCTCAAACTATATAGAAGTATGATAGGTAGTCTACTGTACCTTACAGCTAGTAGACCTGACATTCTTTTTGCTGTAGGGATGTGTGCTAGATACTAAACCTGTGCTAAGGAAACACACTTAGTAGCCCTAAAAAGAATACTAAGATATGTAATGGGCACCCTAAATGTAGGGATTTGGTATCCTAGAACCTCAACCTTCAATTTGTCAGGATACTCGGATTCTGACTATGCTGGTTGTAAATTGGATAGAAAAAGCACAAGTGAAAGCTGCCAACTATTAGGAAATAGTCTAGTAAGTTGGTGCAGCAGAAAATAACACTGTGTAGCTCTGTCCACAACTGAAGCAGAGTATGTAGCCTTAGGAGAGTGTATAGCACAACTTTTATGGATGATGCACACTCTTAAGGACTTCCAGCTCAACTACACCCAAACTCAAGTATTTATTGACAATATAAGTTCAATTAATCTAACTAAGAATCCAATCCAACATTCTAGAACAAAACACATAGAAGTTAAACATCACTTCGTAAGAGACCATGTAGCCAGGGGTGAGATAGTACTTAAACATATAGACTCAAAATCCAACTTAGCTGATATATTCACAAAACCCTTACCTGAGTCTGAGTTCAGCTCACTAAGAAGGCAGTTAGGATTGTGCTCTGTAGAATAGATTAACTCTACTTTTGATTTTCTTACTGCTTTTCTTGATTTAAAAATCAGTTTCCAAAAGAATTTTGAAAAACTGTCTTTCTTTAATTTCAAAATCAGTTTTATTTCAAATATTTTCCGACTTAGTGTTATTTTTAAAACTACCCCCTTTCAAAACTAGGGTTTTTTTCGCAAATGGACTTAGCCTAGGCCCTAGCCCTAGAACTGCATGCATCTATAGACTTAGAAGCCACATCTCACAAGCACCTTAGGGTACTTTTGATTGATAACCCCACGAATTTTTGAAAAATCTAGGGGGAGAATCCTTCCAGGGGGAGGGAACAAAACTTAATGTTTTTACATGCATTGATTAAACTTAACTTTTTGAACCAGGGTTGCCATAAATCAAAAAGGGGGAGATTGTTGGTGCAGAAAGTACCAAGTCGAACCTGAGTTTTGATAATGGCAACAGGGCTCAAAAGTTAAGTCTCACTTGTTGTCTAACAAGTTACTCTAGTGTGCAGGTTAAAAAGTCCTAGCGAAGGACTGCTAGGCACTGACGAAGGAATGCCAGAGCAAAAAGCCCTAGTGAAGGAATACTAGGCACTGGCGAAGGAATGCCAGGGTAAAAGCCCTAGCGAAGGACTGCTAGGCACTGGCGAAGGAATGCCAAGGAACAAAGCCCTAGCGAAGGACTGCTAGGCACCAGGCGAAGGACAGCTTGGGACTAAAGCCCTAGAGAAGGACTGCTAGGCAACGGGCGAAGGACAGCTCGGTATCCAAGACCTGGTAAAGGACCGCCAGGCAAAAGTCCAACCAGAGGAACGGCTGGCATCAGGTAAATTCTCCCGAGATGAGTAGGTGAGGACGTGTTCCCCGTCGAGAGGGAACTGTAGGCGTCGGTTCGACCTAGGGTTCCATTTAGGAGACCCAAAGTCAGAACCAAGACAGCTAAGGCTGTATAAAATATTAATATTTCTGCTTTTTGGACTAATCCTGGATGCAGGACCGAAGGACTGAGTGTCTGCGGCTCAGAGAACCTCAAAGGAGTGAGGCAGAAGCTGAGCAGGGCGCCCCGGATGTTCCGGGCGCCCCCAAGGTGAACACAAATCAACAGGAGCAAAAACGCGCTTCGACAGTTATCTGTCGGAGCGCCCCGGGTGTTCCGGGCGCCCCCACTGCTCCGGGCGCCCCGCATGCTGCGGGCGCCCCCAGCACCAACTGCCGAAGCAGCTCCCTTCGAAGCCAGCAAATGAAACTTTGACCCGGTCAATCCGGGCGCCCCAAGCGCTCCGGGTGCCCCGGTCAAAACTGATCTCGAAGGTAAAGGGATCAGAAGCTGACCGAGAAGTTGCCGGATCAACCGACACGTGGGGGGGGGGGGCGCCCCCGGCGTTCCGGGCGCCCCCAGGCCCTATATAAAGGGCCCTTGACCCCAGGCTTCAAAGCATCACTTGATTCAATGCTTCAACACTCTTCTGCTCTCGCGCATTGCTCCGGAAACCTCCCAACTCGAGCCGACGACGTCCTGCTGCTCCGGAAAAAGTCAATCTACTCCGGACGTCGGTAAAGAAGAGTGATTTTTAATTTATTGCACTTATTCCTGTAATCAATCTTTGTAAACTGCTTTTGCGCCTCATATAGAATTGCCCAAAGTAAACGATCAACGATTGTGGGCCTTGGAGTAGGAGTCGACCTAGGCTCCGAACCAAGTAAAAAATTACTGTGTTCGCGTGTTTTTGTTTTTATCTTCCGCTGTGCAAATTCTCTATCTTAAATCCGAACGCTTTCCGATATTCACCCCCCTCTATCGGTTCTCTCGATCCAACAGATTATACATGTTTGTGTATTTGATTGAGATCTTAAACTCATTTACTGAATGTCCGCAATACAATTCACAGCATGAGAGAATTTGTGATGAATTCACAACTAGTGATTATCTCTACATGTGCAATTGTGAAGTATTGAAATTGTCCTAGTCGATGAATTGATAAATACGAACACTATCAATTCTGTTGAGACTAGCATGGGTTATTCTCTAATCAGCTGATTCTCACTGGCTGGTGACATTGAGATGTCCGGAGATAAACATGAATGCTAGTTAAGGGAACTAGTTCATTGGAGTGACTGACTGTAAAACTTTATATGGTAGTCTACATATAGATATGTCAGTGAAGTTCTTACTGCAGCTTAAGTGCGATGTTCCTTTGACTTGCGGTGTTCAAGTCGTCTTGGTCATGGAGACTTATACTTTGACATCTTAAGCAAGCATCTCCAAGGAGGTGTGGACCCAGGATGATTGGGTATAAGACGAAGTGCCCGAAGATGTTTGAACAGCCTACAAAGGATTCACCACTCCTTGCGAGGAGATGTATACCCGAGGCCTATCGTCGGATTGTTACTCGAAGCCTCTGTCCAGAGCATGACATGTTCAGAGTATGAATCTCTTAAATACATGAGAGTAATTAGAATCCGTAGGACGAGAAAACGTTACTTGGGCTAGGTGTGACGTAGTCAGCCTAGTGGGGACTGACACACATAGACCATGTCCTGAACCAAGTGGGTATAAGATGGTGAAGGGAATGAGGTACGATTCATTATAGCTGCTGAAGGGTTTGAGAATTGTTTCTGAGGTCAACCGTTGATCTTTTGATTAATTGGGGATCATGATGTACTACTAGGTGCCACTCATGATCGTTCTATAATTAATTGATTAATTATAGACGACCAACATAAATCGAAAGCCTATTTAGTCACACACACTATGAGTAATCAAGAGAGATTTAAAACGAGTTGAAAATTGGATTTTCCAATCAAGAGAGATTAAGTTTGGTTGGGCCAAACGATAAGTCGAATCTGAATTTTTCAGAGACGCATCGGAAGCGTAAAATGGCTAAGTCTTTTGAAGACTTAATAGATGAATTAAATAAGTTTAATTCATTGGGGCGTGGCTTGGATGGACCGGCCAAAGAGGGCCTCCATCCTCTTTGCTTGGCCGGCCACAACAAAGGGAGAGAACCACGTTTTTGGTTCAATTTATAAAATAAACCAAGTGTGGTTTGTTTTATAAAATTATGGATGATATAAATTTTTATATAATAAACCAAGGTTTGGTTTATTTTTCATAGAAATTAAAATGAACCATGGATTGGTTTATTTTATAAAATCAATCATGGATTGATTTACCATGATAAGGAAATTTATTCCATAGGAGAGAAGATTTTTATCATGAATTAAAATATGATTTTAACCATGATATAATATCAAACTTGGCATGATGGAATAAGTTATTCCATATTTGAGAGGTTTGAAGGTTGAGAGGCCACTATATAAAGGACCCAAGGTAAGGCTTGGGTGTAAATCAAAGAGATGAAGGCATAGGCTCTCTCCCTCTCTTTCTCTCCTTCTCTTCTCCCCTTCTTGCCGTGCGCCAACCAGCCCCAAGAAGGAGCACCAGCCGGCCGCCCCTGCCCTTTCCTGCCGACCACCACCTGCTGCCGGAGAAGGAAGCTTCGGCCATCTCTTGGCCGGAAGAAGGTGCTGCCGGAATTAGAGTTTGCCGCAAGGATCTTTTTGCCGCAAGCCTCTTCTTTTGCTTCGCCGGAATTTTGATTCCGGCCATCCTTTTGTGGTTAGTCTTCCGACTTCTCTCTTGGTTTTTCTTGTCGCGTTCTCGGAGAATCTAGTAGTTCTCGAGAACACGAAACTCGTGGCTTTGCGAAGTCATCCCAAAGATACTCGGCGTGGACGCGAATAGAGACGGAGCTTCCAATGGACGCTTACGGTTGGATCTCATCCCTTCCTTCGAGTTACGCGAGGTAATACGTAAATTAGTTTACGTTTCTGCAAAATTTTAAATTTATGATCATGTCTACACAAGATAAAATTGCATGCTTAGATGTGTGGTTAAATAATTTGAGAAATTATATATGCTAAACCTTTCGCTGCACGTAATTAATTTTAAAATTACGAACCCGCATCCATGTCAACATGCACCCAGTCCCAACAATTAATGCCTTAGTCCTTAGGTCTAAAGGTTCTTGGTTTATCATGATGCATGAATTCCCTAGGGTTTTGATATGCAACATTAACCCTATTTTTATCATGATATCTAAATCCATGATTATTCTTAATGAGCATATAAGAATTTGAAATTGGATTTAATTTTAAATAAGGATTTACCTTCCCTTTTACCTTTGAAGCTTCCCCTTAACTTGAGCTCCTCTTCTTTTCCAATTTCTTCAAGTACGCTAATTTCTTGATTTCTCCTTTCTTTGGGCACTTGGTGTGATAGTGTCCATGCTCACCACACGTGAAGTAAATTATATATTTTTTTCTGTAGGACCGATGCACGTGAGAGGGGGGGTGAATCACGTGACTTTTAAAATCTTCGTTATAGGATCAAAGTCGATAGAAAATTGTACGATGCTTTGAAAAAAGTGCACAGTGGAAAAATTAAAACGAAAACGAAAGCGAAAAATAATAAAAAATTACACGAGGAGTTTTACTTCGTTCGGAGCCTTCGGCGACTCCTACTCGAAGACCCAGGCTCCTTGAGCCTTTCCTGTGGGCAATCCACTAAAAACCTCTACCGGCAAACTCCCGGTAGAGTGATTCGAATACAAGATTAGGTAGAAGTGTAACAACTCTACACTTCCCCTTTTAATAATTTAAGTGCAGACAGAACAAAAATTATGTTACCCAACACTTAGATTTATCTGAAGCAGCTTGGGTGTTGGGAGCGATCTTCCGGCAGCGGTCGGACAGCGTCGAGTCAAAGCACAAACCGCAGCAGAGGAGCGTGGAAGCAAGAGAGTGCCAAAGCTTGAACCAAAATGAAATTTTTCTCCCTTTTAGAGGGCTTGCTTGCTTCCTTTTATAGTGCCTCGATGCATGATCTTCTCAGCTTAAATTTTATCCATCAGCAAGAAGGAATAATTCAAACAAGATAACGTTTCTATCTTTGCTTCACTTAAATAATTTAAATAAAATTTAATCTGAAAAGTTAACCAAGAGGTTTTATCCTCTTATCTCACCAAGGTTTTTTTTTTGAAAAAATAATTCACAACACAAAATAATTTAAAAAGAGATTTTATCTTCTAGCTAGGCTTCATGTGAGAATTTTAAGCATTAATAGGAATAATTAGAAAATAACAATAAGATTTTATCATTAGTAGGAATAATTTTATTCTAAAAAAAAAGAAATACGAATAATTTAAATGAAAATTTATCCTCCACCGAGGCTTTAGATGAGGAATAAATTTATAAAATTAACCTACAAAATCTAATTAGTTCACATATCAAATAAATCCTAAAAATAGAGGTAATGAATTTAGAGTTAATTAGACCCCGTCCAAACCTGGATAAGGATCTAACCAGGACTCAACCGAGGTCACCAAAATGGGCCTAAGTTGGACCGCGCCTACAGTCCTAAAATAGGACCCGTCCTCACTGGTTCGCTCCTCCAGTGACTTACCTTACTTACCTCGTGCAGCTCTACTCAACTTCTTAACCCACCAGGTCTTCCTGCCAGGGCTCAACCACCCTGGTCTTTTTGCCAAGTTTCAACCAACTTGGGCTTCAGCCAATTGTCAAGCCCCACGAACCCAACTGGACTTCCTGCCAGGACTCAACCACCATGGACTTCAGCCTGGTGTCAGGTCCTAAGTCTTTCAACCCTGCACACTTAGTAAAGAGGTCAAAACCAAAAGCAAGCCTAACTTTAACCTATTTGTCATTCATCAAAACCCAAGTTTAACTATTAATGCAAATTGCACAAACAATCTCCCCCTTTTTGATGCAATGACAACCTGGGTTAAAGTTAGAACATACCAGATAAAGCAATGAGTCCAAAAAGAATATGCAAATGACATGCTCTAAGATCTGGAATTTTTAATTTCTTTAAAATTTTAATTTCTAAAAATTTAACTTCTAACTTAACCCTTAAACCCTCCCCCTTTGGCATTCATCAAAACTAAGAAATAATAAGTCCGCAAGCATCAGAAATAAACCAAGCATTCAAGTAATATGCCCGCCAAAAAAATACTTTGAGTATTTGGGGAAGAAAAAATGCTTAACAAGCATACTAAGTTTCTGAACTGATTCAGAGGGGGAAGTCAAGTTCTTAATTTAACACAAACAATCTGAGAGCATAAAGAAAATGATAGGTGTAAATTTAGAAATGACTTTTCTAACACCATTTTCAAAAAAAACTTCCTTCAAAATATTAATCTTTTCCAAACCAATAAAGAATATCTCAAAAAGATTTAATGAAAAAGAGAAGATTTCTCCAAAATTTTCTTTTCAAAAGATCATTTAGAATATTTTCAGGATTAATTTGAGGAAAAAACTTTCAAGATAATTTTTTTTAACACAATATTTTAAAAGAAAAATTTGAACAATGATTTTAAGGATAGGTGAACCAACATTTTCAAAATTAATTTTTTTTTTATTTTTTTTATTTTTAACTAACATATTCGAAAGAGCACAAAAAGAGAAAGATTTTAACTTATGCTCCCCTTGAACTAAGTAAGAATTTTAGCCCTTTTTCATTTTCTATTAATTTGCAAAATTGAGTAAATATATCAAACGTTTCATCTTTATTTTTTAAGAATTTTACCCAGGTGAATCTTGAATAGTCATCTATAATTACTAAACAGTATAGATTCCCACTAATTGATTTTACCCCATGTGAGTCAAATAGGTCTAAGTGAATTAATTCAAGAATTGATTTAGTTTGAGTTTGATTAGTTGGTTTGTGAGTTGATTTAGTTTGTTTCCCTTGTTGACAAGCATTACATAAGGTTGTCTCAAAGTTAGGTAACTTTGGTAGGCCTCTAACTAAACCATTTAGTTTAGGTAATTTTCTGAAGTGAGTGTGTGAAAGTCTCCTATTCCATAGCCAAGTCTCATCCTTATGTGTTAAAAGACAATTTGCTAGGGGATGGGTTAACCTAATTTCGTAGATGTTATTGTGTCTATGTCCTCTAAGTGTGATGTTTGGGTTGTCAGTGTGTTTGATCATACATTCATTGGACAAGAACCTAACCTTATACCCAGTGTCACACAATTGGCTGATACTTAGTAAATTGAAGTGAAAGTTTTCAACAAGTAAGACATTTTTAATTATAAAATCAAACTCAAGTTCAATGTTACCTAGGCCAATTACCTTAAGTTTACCGTTGTTTCCAAACGCAACTGTCCCTAGACTTTTGTACTTGAGTTTTGTAAACTTGGTGGGATCCCCAATCATATGTCGGAGCACCCACTGTCGATAATCCACTTGTTTTTCTACAGTTAAGTAGGAAATTTTTAGAATTTAGTTTAAGTTTTTAATGAGTTAAAGGAATGATTTAAAGAAACTTAAGAAGTTTAAAAATTTGAATTTAAAAAGCTTAGGAGAATTTGAATTTTAAAAAACCTTAAGAAATTGAAGACTTGAAGTTTTGAAAAAGTTAAGGAATTTAAAAGATTTAAGGAATTTAAAATTTGAATTTTGAACAACTTTAAAAAAAAACTTAAGGAATTTGAAAATTTGAATTTTGAACTTTGAAAAATATGAATTAAAAAAAAACTTAAGAGTTTTGAATTTCGAGAAACATTAGGAAATTTAAAAAATTTAAGATTCTGAATTTTAAATTTGAATTGGTTAATTTGAATTTTAAATTTTAAACTTGTTAATTTGAATTTTGAATTTTGAATTTTGAATTCATTATTTTGAATTTTGAATTTTGAATTTGAATTTGTTAATTTGAATTTTGAATTTGTTAAATTGAATTTGTTAATTTGAATTTTGAATTTTGATTTTGTTAATTTGAATTTTGAATTTTGAATTCGTTAATTTGAATTTTGAATTTGTTAATTTGAATTTTAATTTTGAACTTGTTAATTTGAATTTTGAATTCATTATTTTGAATTTTGAATTCATTAATTTGAATTTTGAATTTGTTAATTTGAATTTTGAATTTTGAATTTGTTAAATTGAATTTGTTAATTTGAATTTTGAATTTTGATTTTGTTAATTTGAATTTTGAATTTTGAATTCGTTAATTTGAATTTTGAATTTGTTAATTTGAATTTTAAATTTTGAATTTGTTAAATTGAATTTGAATTTTGAATTTTGAATTTGTTAATTTGAATTTTGAGGTTTGAGTTTAGTTGTCCTTATTCATCTCACTTGATCTAAGTTGTCAATCAAAGGGATCCTATGATTTGTGTGAGATAAGTTTGAGTTTGATTTATAAAAGTTAATCTGACCTTTTGTTATATTCAGGTTTGACAAGAAGCAGTTTAAAAGTATACTTCCATAATTGGTTTCCAGGCCGTGGCGAGGCACAGAGGTCTTCTTTGGCCGAAGCCTTATTGGATCAACAACCACTTTCTAGGCAAAACCGCTTAAGGAAGTTGTACTTTTAACTTACCTATTGAAACTCCTTGGTCTAACTAGTCTAGGATGTGGCGGGGTAGCTCCGGCTAGTTCCACTGGGCTAAGAAGACCAAATAAAGGACGCCTTCCCCTACATGACTCCTTAGATCAGCTTCCCTAACGTACTATCAGCTCGCCCTACCCTAGTACTGAGTAGGTCAAGTGTCAGATTAACTTTTGAAACTAGTCCAAGTACCCAGACGGGTAAAGGGTGACTTTGAGGTGCCAACTAATTTGGTGCCTCCCCCTAAATTATAGGTAGGGTGTTTAGGGTCAATGTAATGAATGTCCTTCTTGGGTACATAGTATTGGTTCTGCCCTACTTGCTTTGTTAGGTAAGCTTTCGGGACCCACGCTTTTCGCCGGTTTTCACGTGGGTGGACAAATGAGATAAAGGATTTTTGGGTCGATCATGATTTATATCCTATCCCAGATTTATTGTATACGCCCTTTTGAGATCCAAGAATAAGGTCAAGATTCTTGGACCGGGTTGTAAAAGTTGTTAGTAAGTCCTTAAGGTTTTGAACTTCACCCTTTAGGGTGGAGTTATCATTTTCCAGTTCAATTGTTCTTTCATTTTGAGTTGATTCAGTTAAGGTTTTGGTATTAATTAATTGCTCCTTAAGGTCTTGATTTTCCTTAAGGAGCTGGTCATTCCTAGATTCAGATGCAAAATTTTTATTTAAAACAGAGATAATCTTAAAAACTTTTTATTAATTGAATCTAAGTATACCTTAGTCGAGCCATCCGAAAAGAGTCCAATCTCTTGGCTCGACTCGTATTCGGAATCTTCGTCGCTTTTCGAGTCCGATCCATGTCCGGTTGCCATTAGCGCGAGGTAACTTGAATTTTTTGGTGGTTCATTGTCGGAGTCGTCCGAGCTCTCGTCCTAGGTGGCTTGTAAAGCCTTCTTCTTCTTGTTCTTCTTGGGTTGGTCCTCCTTTTTATAGGGACATTCATGTTTGAAGTGCCCCTTTCTGTTGCAACTGAAGCAGGTCATTTTGCTTTTACCTTCATTGCTGATGGGCTTCATTATCTTTTGGAGGTCCCTTTTTGAAAACTTGTTCTTCTTTTTGGCAAAGACTTTTCTTACCAAGTTTACCATATGCTCCTCGTCGTTTGAGTCTAACTCTCGTTCTTCTTCGGATTCTTCTTGAATATTCTTCTTCGACTTGACCTTTCTTGAAGAATCTGCAAACAAAGCAAACCCTTTCTCGGCCTTGGCATTAGTTTGTTCATGCAACTCTAATTCATAAAACAGTTCATCTAAATTTATTTTGGAAAGATTCCTAGAGATTTTATAAGCATCTACAATGGATGCCCATAATGAATTTCTAGGAAAGGCATTTAGTACATACCTTATAATGTCTCTGTTTTCTTGTTTGTGCCCAATCAGGTGGAGTCCATTTAGTATGTCCTTGATCCGAGCGTGAAGTTGACTTGCAGATTCTCCTTCCTGCATTTTCATATTAAACAATTTATTTAAAAGTAAATCCCTTTTTGTTACCTTTGCATCAGTAGTGCCTTCATGCAATTCAATTAGTTTATCCCAAAGTTCTTTTGCTGATTCGGTTGGTTCGATTCTGTTAAGCTCTTCTTTGGTTAGTCCGCACTGGAGGGTGTTCTGCGCTTTGAACTCGATCTGAGCTTTTTTCTTCATTTCCAGGTTCCATCTATCGGGCTTCAGTGGCGCCTTGTTTCCCTCGTCCATTGGTGGTTCGTAGCCAGTTTGCACCGCGAACCATTGATCCATATCGATTTTGAGATACACTTCCATTCTCCGCTTCCAGTAGGGGAAATCTTCCCCGTTGAAGAGCGGAGGACGAGCAGTGCTGTAACCTTCACTCTGGGCCATTTGTGACTTACAAAAAAAACAACAAAACTCGTTCCAAGACTAAGTCTTGGATTAGTGGTGTGGTACGAAAAAAAAGAATAAGTGAAGAGCGACTCGAAATGGTGTTGCACCAAATTCGAGTAAAACTGAACGAACAAAAGAAAAAGATCCAAATTTAAGCAACAATACTTAATTTAGATTGTGCAACGAAAAACACAAAATGTGAAAAACTGGATCTCCCCCGACTCTTACGGTGGTTGCACCGATTCAGAGCGTACCAAGGCTCTGATACCACTTGTAGGACCGATGCACGTGAGAGGGGGGGGGTGAATCACGTGACTTTTAAAATCTTTGTTATAGGATCAAAGTCAATAGAAAATTGTACGATGCTTTGAAAAACATGCACAACGGAAAAATTAAAACGAAAAGCAAAAGCGAAAAATAATAAAAAATTACACGAGGAGTTTTACTTCGTTCGGAGCCTTCGGCGACTCCTACTCGAAGACCCAGGCTCCTTGAGCCTTTCCTGTGGGTGAGGGGCCCAAATATACTAATTAATTTGTCACGAAATGTATGGGCTCATCAAATTTAAATATCAATAAATGAAAGCTGGAAACCCTTTTACAATCAAAATGTATAAGAATATAGCAAAGGGGCCACAGGTCGTATTTTCCTCAGGGATAGTTGTCGTGCTTGATTCAAACTTGCAATTATGTCATTTTTGAGTTTCGGGTTTCAAGTGAATAATTTGGTTTTTGGTTGTAAATAAAAGTGAAATTGAAATGGAAAAATAAAGGAACTTAACTAATAACTAAACAAGAAGTTGACACTAAAGAAAAACTCAACTCAATGTAAACCTAATCAAGCAATGTACTTAACCGGATTGGAGAACCAAATCTAAATTCCAATTTCAAACAAGCACTAAGCTGAAATATAGATGCAGTTATGGCAATTTTCGGAAACAAACAAATTAGGACAAGTCAATGCAAAACAGATTTCGAATTTACACTAGCAACAAATATCAACTTAGCCATTATTTTAGGAAGCTAACCAATAGATCTCAATAGATCTCAAAAGCTATCCTACACCAAAAACAAGTGAAATCTGATGTAAATTCAATGCCCAAAACAGATTGGTTTAAAACTGAAAACTTTGTGCCAAAACTGAATTCTTTTGTAACTAAACTACTTCTAACAATTCGGGAATGCAGCTGGCCGAATGAGATTTGAAATGGAAACTATCACTGAAGAACTTGGCAGGAATAGATGAAGAGACAACTCACTTAGTCACAACTGAAGCAAAGAGAAGAATGCAGAAATTAAATAAAATGCAGTAATGAAAACAGAAATTCAGAATTGTAGTGCTAACTAAGCTGAAAACATGGAGAAACTTGCACGAAATCTAGAATCTAAGCTCTAAGTTAACCAAGCAAGCCTATATCAGACTAAAATGCAGGAATTAACACCTAAGAAACAAGAAATCTGATCTGATGCAAGTTCAGAAACCGAAAGGAAGAAAATAAAACAGATTCTACTTGGCACGCAAACAACACAGCTTGGCACGCAAGAATTGTAACTACAACTAACTGAATTTTAATCTAATTGTCATCTAAACAAGTTCCTAACTTACTGACATTGAAGATTAGCATCCTAATTAAGCTAAACACTGCAGAATCGAAAACTAAGATAACCTAAAACTGAATTTTTGCAGAAACAAAACAGAATTTGCTCAAAACTGTAAATGACAACTAAACAATGGAAAATTAAGTATCTAAACTACTCCTCAACCCCTCCTCATCTCAAGAACTCCTTGGTCGTCAATCAAGAGTGAACTTCGGACCCGCAAGCTCAACAAATCAGTGATGAAACGCCTCTGCTACTGAAACAGATCAAATCCATGCTCAAACTGAAATTCAGCTTCCGAACTTATCAATTTTGCTGTGGTGACTTGCGATTTGGATTTGGGAGTGTCCGAGACCTTCCAGGGAACCCCTCTGGTCAGCTCAGATGCGATGGAAACGGAGCACAGCTGAGCTTGATGAATTCAAGTAGTGAATCTGCTGAAACCTCACGCAGCTTCACTATTTGAGCAGAAATCCAATCTGAGACTTCACTGAGCTTCCCTTCACTGACCTAGCCCTTGATCTGATGGTGGATTGAGTGACCGCGCCTTCAATTGGATGAAAGATGGAAGAAAACGATGAAGAAAACGAAGAACTCGAGAGTTGCGGCGAAGACGCGATGGGCAGAAGCGCTGGGGAGTTTCTGATTAAATAGGAATCGATGGACGGCTGTGATTCATTTGAGAAGATCCAACGGTAGATCTTGGTCTGATTTGAGCCAAACTTTTATGATGATGATCTGGGGTGAGGATCTGCCTTGTGGTAGCTCGGATCCTCCAGATATGCAACGGATGGTCCAGATCAACTCTATCTGTGATTGGACGCTCTAGAGCCCTCCAAGCTTGATCCAACGGTTGATTGAGCTCTGATTGTGGTGAAACCTTCAGATCTTGATCAGGGTTCTTGATCAACCCTAGCCCTAGCTCGGATGGCTTCAGATCATCCCGGATGGCTCAGATCTAGCCGCTTTCGAATCGAACGGCCCAGATTTAATCGTAATCTTGATAATCTGATCCGGGTCACTTCCGACTCGAGTTTGACCCAATATGCCCTAGATCCTTGAACCTTGATGCCTACAAAAATAGATCAAGAATTTAGTGGCCAAAATAATCCAAAAATTTGCATATTTGCAATTAAGTCCAAAATAAAGGTAAGTTCTAAAACCTAGGGCAATTTCACAATTTTGACAATAAAAACATAGATCAAACATGGATTTTAGCAGCTCAAATGATCAATAAAATGGAATCTATCAACTCCCCCACACTTAGCCTTGAGCGTCTCGCGAAAACAGTAAAGATGTATCCCCTAGATTTACTTAAGCATAATTAGAAGCAATTGAAAAGAAATTACCTAGGGTTGCCAATTCTCATAAATCTAAGCTCTATGGATTACTATCTTGTTCTTAAATCAACAACTTGACCTTTTCATCTATCATGAGTCATTGAGATGAATTTAAATCTCTAGCCTTTCCAGGAAAATAGTGGTGGCTCTCTCCTTAAATTCTAAGTTGCTAATGGAAGTGGAGCTCACTCTTACACATATGCTTCTTGCACTACCATAGGCTTGCTTATTATCTACTCTCTACCATTTATCATGATTAGGATCAACATCTATAAAAACAAGTGTAAACATGGAAAATGATAAGAAATGGAGTAAAAATCAAGGAAATAGAAAATTGATAAAGTGGAAGACTTGAGTGCTTGAGGATGTCTCCAATGAACTTTGCCTTCTTGTCAGTCCTCTAATGTGCTCAAATGTTTGATGGAGTAAAACTTTTGCCTTGCCCTTCAAAAATTCAATGAAAATTCCTCACTAGTCCCTTTGTGCCAATTTTCCACCTTGCTTACTATCTTTTCTTCTTTCTTCTCTTTTCTGATTTTTCCTCTCTTCCTTTCTCTCTAGCAGGGTCAGAAATATAGTGGAGCAAAGCTTTTAATTCGGATGAGAGAAATCTTCACTGATTTATGGTGCCAAGTCAATGGTGTGCCAACTTGCTCTTGTTTCTCTTTTTTTTTTTTTTTCTGATTTCTCTTCAAACTGTGTTCTGTTTTTTTTTTCTTTTCTGCAATTGGTCTTAGCTGGAGCATATCAGATCTTGCAACACTCTAATTTCTTCAATTCAGTTGGTATTTAGGATTAGTGGAGCATTTAAACTGCTTCCTCAAAAATTCTGCTCCCAAGAAGTTTAGTGCAATCAAAGTGCAATCAAAAATCATTCTGCAAGTTCGGTTTGAAGGCAGCCAGGTATTTCTGATTTAGAAAGCATGAATTCAATTGGAAATTGGTATAAAACTGCCTTACTATCTTTTCCCACTGATTCTTTTCGAATGCAGAAATTTACAGCAGCTTTTCATGGATTCTTCAGCACTTTGCAGCTTCACATCAGAGTGTAGCAACATGTTACTGATTTTTCAGCTTCAATTCACTTACAACTGCAATTCAGCTTCAGATTTAGCACTCGGCAGCTTCTATGATCATCCCTGCATTGCTGAACCTGCTGTAATTGCTTCAGATTTATGCTGCAATTTTCTGCTCGTATCTGCATTCTTCTGCTTCAGAATTCAGCAGCTACAGCTTCATGATTTCTTTCCAGCTTTTTGGAACCACAGATTTCTCAGCTTCAATTCAGATGCTAGCATTTGGCAGCAACCTTTCATTAGTTTCCATTCAAAACAGCTCAAATTGTATCATTTCAGCACTCCCATCACTGATCTGCACACTGTTTTTCAGCTTTCAAATCTGATCAACTCCCTCCTCAAGTGCTTCAAGTGGACTGATCATCATATTGGCATAAAGAAATGGCAGCTCCAAATAGCAGATTTTTACTTCCTCTTCCTTGCATACCAATATTTCTCATTGAACTCCCCATTGCAATGCAGTTTCGAATTTCCAGCTTTTATTCTTCATTCATCAGCTCTAACATTCAGCTCTCGGCAGATTACAGTTTTCAAGTTGATCAATTTCGGCACATTTGAACTTGGCACAACTTCCTTCCTCTGATTTTCAGCTTCAATTCAGCTTTTACATCTCAGATTTTCCTCAGCTTTTGTTCATCCTTTACTCAGCTTTAATTTCAGAATTCAATCCAGATTGTATTCCTTTCCAGCACTCGGCAGCCTTGGTTCAGAATTTCTTTGCAATCAAGCTTCAATACAGATTTTTCAGCTTCTTTCCACTTACAGCTTTTCCCTTTTCTGTTCTGCTCCACCTCCATCTCTAGCAGCCATTTGTTCTTTTTCGATCCAAAGTTGAATGTGCACCTTCAACTTCAGATAACTTTTGCAATCCAAGCTAGCAGATTTTCACTTTCTTTCCTTGGCACAAACTTCTCTTTTCTGATTTTTTCTTTCAATTGAGTATGCCATCTTTGTTTTTGCTCTTCTCTTTTTTTTTTATATGCTGTTCAACTTCAGCCATGCCTTGCTGAATTAGGAAGCCTGAATTAGCTCGAAGTTGGTACACAACTGCCTCCTGATTTCCAAAAATCGAAATTGTTTGTTACTCCTTGAATGCTTGCATCAATTTCATCTCTTGACCACTACTTTCCACTTGAGTCAGAAATTTTCCGAAAGGGTGCAGATTTCCTCTTTGTTTGCCACTTAAATCTTCAAAATATAGTAGGGAAATTCAATCTCCAATTGCTTCCATAGCTCTAGCTCATTCTTGGCACCAAACTTCACTCACTTGGCACATGAAATTTTTTTTTCGATTTGAAATGCATCCTTGATAAAAATTGTTTCCAAATCACCAATCACTCCCCCACACTTAAATCTTTGTCCGTCTCGGGCAAAATAGCATCATGAAAACATCCCAAGTAAACAAATCCATGGAAAAAAATTTTTGGGGTTAGAATTAGGAATAAGGAGAGACAATTCAAGAAGAGTATGTATCAAGTATGATCATGAAAAAATGGAAACAATAGGATTAGTCTTCGTAAATGTGATCCAATCAACGAAATATGGTTTTAAAAGAACCTAAGCAAGTTCTAGAGTGTAATAACATGTGTGTATCACAAAATAAGGCTAATCTCAATAGGTAAAAATAATCCATCTCAAATTCTCAATTAAGAATCCAAAGCAAAATCGTACTCAAGCATCCAAGATTTCATCCATGAACTAAATTCTAAGTCTTGACAACCAAATTTAATTTATTTTCAAAAGACTCTAACATGACATGAAGCAAATCTAGAGGGATGCATTTATTCCTAATCATGCAAGAAGAAGTGCGAAAACACAAAACATAGTATTTACAATGATTTTATTCATGTCATGTTACTCTACTCACTTATTTATTAACAAGATCTCATTTTAAGAGTGAAAACATGCAATAAAGGAAAAGGCGACAAAAATCAAACTCCCTTTTATTTCTGGCGGTCGGAGTCTGTCAAGAAAAAGCCTCCACCGCGGTAGTGGAGGAGTCAGGGTGTGCGAAAGAGCTTCTTCCATTTGTTCCACTTCACTGTGCATCGCTCCCCCACACTTGGATTTAACTGCAACTCCCTCTTTATTCTTTGTGGGACTCATTTCAGGAGGTTTCAGTCTGTTCAAATGAAGCTTCCACTCCAGCAGTCTTCTGGACCCTGCAAGACAATGTACTACCCCTCTAGAGCGTGCAGGGTACGAAGGAAATAAAATAATATCAGTTTTTGCATACAATTTATCCAAAAATGAATCACATCCAATAAAATCAAGTTTAGGCATCTCAAAGAATTTTTACAATGAATATCTACCCAAGATGCATCAAGACACTTATCATAATCAATGAAATCTATTTTGGATGTTCCCATGAAATTCTCCCAATTATTTCCCACACATGACAAATCAAGAAATGTATTGCAGCCAATAAAATCAACTTTTGGTGCCCCTCTTGATGTATCCAAAAAAATAAAAGAAATACTTACCTGATCACGCTGAAAAATACCTGGAGGTTCCACAATGATAGATGTGTCCATAGCTCCCTCCTGGTCAAGTATAGAGTCCGTATCAGGTTCAAGTTCTAGTAGGTGCTCAACTGGTATAAGTGATCCTTGGGGCTCTGTGCAATCCCCTACACTTTGAGTCTCAACAGAAATAGGTGATCCTTGGGGCTCTGTGCGATCCCCTACACCTAGAATAATCTCTCCAGCTATAAATGTGTCTGAAATGTCTTCTGAAAATTCCTCAGTCTCAGCAGTAAATACTCTCTCAGCCTCCTCTGAATGAATAACTTCTCTAGGAAAATCCTCTAGAAATCTCTCAGCCTCTATCTCTGTCTGTTCCAGCTTCTTAATAATGTCCATGCTCCTGATGGAGTGATCCTCTCTCGGTTGCTTCATAGCATCGAAGAGGCTAAACTGAATAACCGTATCTCCAATCTCCATGGAAAGTGTACCGGCATATACATCAATCTTTGTTCTGGCCGTCTTCAGAAACGGTCTGCCTAAAATCAATGGAGAACGGTGTGCCAGATAATCTCCCTCCATATCCAAAATATAGAAATCAGCTGGAAATATCAGCTCCTTTACCTTCACCAAAACATCTTCAATCATACCTGCTGGGCGTGTCTGGCTCCTGTCTGCTAGCTGTATCATCACGCCAGTGGACTGTAAAGGGCCTATGCCGAGCATCTGAAAGACTGACCTGGGCATCACATTTATAGAAGCTCCTAGATCTAACATAGCATCGTGGAATATGGTGCTCCCTATCTCACAAGAAACAGTGAATACCCCCGGATCTTCACACTTCTGAGGAATAGTGTGGATAAGTGCTGAGATGTTCTTCCCAAAGCTGACCAATTCATTTTCCTTGAGTCTCTTTTTATGAATACAAAGATCCTTCAAAAACTTAGCATATTTGGGAATCTGCTTGATCATGGTCAACAAAGGTACATTGATCTCCACCTTGCTAAATAGCTCCACTAACTCATTGAATTCCTTGGCTTTCTCTTCCTCCATTTGCTTTTTGGCATGTTTTCTCTGCTGTGGAAAGGGTAAAGGAACCCTAAATTCATCAGTTTTGGCCGGAAATGGAGCTGCTGAATTCTGCTGTGCTGTCCCCTGCGTAGCAGCTGCTGTCCCATGTGTCTCGGCACTGTTTTCTTCTCTGATTTCCACCAAATTTGGAGGGTTGCTTGAGGATTGAGTTGGGAACGGGCTAGGGTTGGAATCAGCCGAATTTGAACTCATTTCAGTATGGTTTTGGGCCGGAATTTGAGAAGCTGTCCAGCTGCCTGAAAATTCTGCTCTTGGACTCTTCGGTGATGTTGTAACCTTCCCACTTCTCAAAGTTATAGCACTCACATTCCCTTTGGGATTAGGAACGGTTTGGGAAGGGAGTTGGCTTGATCCTTGAGCTTGATTTTGGTTAATTCCACTAGCCAATTACCCTAATTGCCTCTCGACATTTTGTTGCCAACCTTGTTGTTGTTGTTGTGTTTGCACAACTTGTTGTAGCATCTCCATCATTTGCTGTTGCTGAGCATCTGCTCCACTTGAGCTCCCATAACCTCCTTGGTAAGCATATGGTTTCGATGGTCCCTGGAACGATGAAGTAGAAGGCTGAAATTTTGATTGCTGATTTTGTTGAAAGCTTGACTGTTGGGGCTGATATGCAAACTGATTTGCCTGATTGAAGGGCTGATTAAATGGTTGATTTGCATGGAAACTTTGCTGAGAGGTGTACCCTTGAAAGCTCTGATTTGGAGCTTGAAAATTAGGTGGTGAGGGCTGAAAATTTTGGCTTTGAAACCCTTGGTTGTAGGGCTGAAAATTCTGAATCATGGGCTGTGATGGTTGAAAATTCGATTGGTTTTGAGCTGGAAAAGCTGGGAATGAGTGCCATCCTTGCTGCCCTTGATAAGATTGTTGGAATTGAGGATCAAATGGCTGAAATTGTTGCTGAAAATGTTGAGAATTAGGTTGAAATGAAGGCTGAAAACTTGGATTTGATGGCTGAAATTGTTGCTGATTGATCTGAGTTTGTTGGGGCTGCTGGAAACTCGGTTGAGGCTGCTGTGAAGATTGATTTTGAGGCTCTTGTTGGCAGAAAGCATTCCCATATCTCAAGTTAGGATGATTCCTCCAACCAGGGTTATAAGTGGAGGAATATGGATTGTTTCTGGCTGGAAATTGTCCTCTCACTAATGCAGCTACCGTCTCGTCCTGTTGGAGATTGGGGCATGAGTCTAACGTGTGCTCTTGATTAGAACAAATGCCACACACACTTGTAATTTGAGTAGAGGGTGGAGGTACTGAAGGAGTAGAACTAAGTCTGTCCACTTTCAAATCTATTTCTTCAAAGCTGAGGTGAGCTCCATCAATGCATTCTTAACCTCCTTGTTATCAGTGGGAACTGCCTGAACTTCACCCACTCCTCTGGTGCTCAAGGCTCTGCCTCCAAATTGTTGGGAATTCTCAGCCATATTAGAAATTAACTCCCTAGCTTGCATTGGTGACTTGTTCACTAAGGCTCCTCCAGCTGCAGCATCTATAAGGACTCTATCCGTCTGCAGCAGTCCTTCATAAAAATATTGAATCAATAATTGCTCACTGATTTGATGCTGGGGGCAACTTGAACACAACTTGTTAAATCTTTCCCAATAATCATACAGTGTCTCGCCCACCACTTGCTGAATCCCACAGATACTTTTTCTGATTATAGCTGTGCGGGAAGCTGGGAAATACTTCTCCAAAAATGCCTTCTTCATGGCGATCCAACTAGACACATGTCCTGTAGGCAGATAATAGAACCAGTCTTTGGCTGCTCCTGTCAATGTGAAGGGGAAAGCTCTCAGCTTGATGTCTTCTTCAGAAATGCCCTGAGGCTTCATAGTAGAGCACACCACATGGAATTCATGCAAGTGTCTGTTTGGATCCTCCCCAGATAAACCCTGAAATTTTGGCAACAAATTAATAAGCCCAGATCTTAACTCAAAACTTTCCCCCAGCTCTGGATAGGCTATGCTGGAGTACTGAAATGCAGCGTCAGGTGCTGCAAGCTCCTTCATGCTTCTCTGGTGATCTGCCATGTCTCTGCCTGAGTGAGTAAAAATAGTCTGAGTGGGAGGAATATCTGTAGTCTCAGCAAGAATGGCCTGACTCCTCCTGGCTCTAAAAGTCCTCTCAATCTCAGGATCGAAATCTTCTAATTCAGCACCTAGAGACCTGGTCATAAAAACAAAACAAATCGCAGTAAAAGTGGATAAAAAGATAAATCAAATAAAATCAAATCAAAAGATATAGCAATAAGCACAGAAACAAATCAAGAATGATATGAAATAAGTGCGCAAGCTAAAATCAAACAAGTCAACTAACAGTTCCGCGGCAACGGCGCCAAAAATTTGACGGGCCCAAATATACTAATTAATTTGTCACGAAATGTATGGGCTCATCAAATTTAAATATCAATAAATGAAAGCTGGAAACCCTTTTACAATCAAAATGTATAAGAATATAGCAAAGGGCCACAGGTCGTATTTTCCTCAGGGATAGTTGTCGTGCTTGATTCAAACTTGCAATTATGTCGTTTTTGAGTTTCGGGTTTCAAGTGAATAATTTGGTTTTTGGTTGTAAATAAAAGTGAAATTGAAATGGAAAAATAAAGGAACTTAACTAATAACTAAACAAGAAGTTGACACTAAAGAAAAACTCAACTCAATGTAAACCTAATCAAGCAATGTACTTAACCGGATTGGAGAACCAAATCTAAATTCCAATTTCAAACAAGCACTAAGCTGAAATATAGATGCAGTTATGGCAATTTTCGGAAACAAACAAATTAGGACAAGTCAATGCAAAACAGATTTCGAATTTACACTAGCAACAAATATCAACTTAGCCATTATTTTAGGAAGCTAACCAATGCAAGGAAAATTCAGGAATTCTAAGTATGATATCAATAGATCTCAAAAGCTATCCTACACCAAAAACAAGTGAAATCTGATGTAAATTCAATGCCCAAAACAGATTGGTTTAAAACTGAAAACTTTGTGCCAAAACTGAATTCTTTTGTAACTAAACTACTTCTAACAATTCGGGAATACAGCTGGCCGAATGAGATTTGAAATGGAAACTATCACTGAAGAACTTGGCAGGAATAGATGAAGAGACAACTCACTTAGTCACAACTGAAGCAAAGAGAAGAATGCAGAAATTAAATAAAATGCAGTAATGAAAACAGAAATTCAGAATTGTAGTGCTAACTAAGCTGAAAACATGGAGAAACTTGCACGAAATCTAGAATCTAAGCTCTAAGTTAACCAAGCAAGCCTATATCAGACTAAAATGCAGGAATTAACACCTAAGAAACAAGAAATCTGATCTGATGCAAGTTCAGAAACCGAAAGGAAGAAAATAAAACAGATTCTACTTGGCACGCAAACAACACAGCTTGGCACGCAAGAATTGTAACTACAACTAACTGAATTTTAATCTAATTGTCATCTAAACAAGTTCCTAACTTACTGACATTGAAGATTAGCATCCTAATTAAGCTAAACACTGCAGAATCGAAAACTAAGATAACCTAAAACTGAATTTTTGCAGAAACAAAACAGAATTTGCTCAAAACTGTAAATGACAACTAAACAATGGAAAATTAAGTATCTAAACTACTCCTCAACCCCTCCTCATCTCAAGAACTCCTTGGTCGTCAATCAAGAGTGAACTTCGGACCCGCAAGCTCAACAAATCAGTGATGAAACGCCTCTGCTACTGAAACAGATCAAATCCATGCTCAAACTGAAATTCAGCTTCCGAACTTATCAATTTTGCTGTGGTGACTTGCGATTTGGATTTGGGAGTGTCCGAGACCTTCCAGGGAACCCCTCTGGTCAGCTCAGATGCGATGGAAACGGAGCACAGCTGAGCTTGATGAATTCAAGTAGTGAATCTGCTGAAACCTCACGCAGCTTCACTATTTGAGCAGAAATCCAATCTGAGACTTCACTGAGCTTCCCTTCACTGACCTAGCCCTTGATCTGATGGTGGATTGAGTGACCGCGCCTTCAATTGGATGAAAGATGGAAGAAAACGATGAAGAAAACGAAGAACTCGAGAGTTGCGGCGAAGACGCGATGGGCAGAAGCGCTGGGGAGTTTCTGATTAAATAGGAATCGATGGACGGCTGTGATTCATTTGAGAAGATCCAACGGTAGATCTTGGTCTGATTTGAGCCAAACTTTTATGATGATGATCTGGGGTCAGGATCTGCCTTGTGGTAGCTCGGATCCTCCAGATATGCAACGGATGGTCCAGATCAACTCTATCTGTGATTGGACGCTCTAGAGCCCTCCAAGCTTGATCCAACGGTTGATTGAGCTCTGATTGTGGTGAAACCTTCAGATCTTGATCAGGGTTCTTGATCAACCCTAGCCCTAGCTCGGATGGCTTCAGATCATCCCGGATGGCTCAGATCTAGCCGCTTTCGAATCGAACGGCCCAGATTTAATCGTAATCTTGATAATCTGATCCGGGTCACTTCCGACTCGAGTTTGACCCAATATGCCCTAGATCCTTGAACCTTGATGCCTACAAAAATAGATCAAGAATTTAGTGGCCAAAATAATCCAAAAATTTGCATATTTGCAATTAAGTCCAAAATAAAGGTAAGTTCTAAAACCTAGGGCAATTTCACAATTTTGACAATAAAAACATAGATCAAACATGGATTTTAGCAGCTCAAATGATCAATAAAATGGAATCTATCAACTCCCCCACACTTAGCCTTGAGCGTCTCGCGAAAACAGTAAAGATGTATCCCCTAGATTTACTTAAGCATAATTAGAAGCAATTGAAAAGAAATTACCTAGGGTTGCCAATTCTCATAAATCTAAGCTCTATGGATTACTATCTTGTTCTTAAATCAACAACTTGACCTTTTCATCTATCATGAGTCATTGAGATGAATTTAAATCTCTAGCCTTTCCAGGAAAATAGTGGTGGCTCTCTCCTTAAATTCTAAGTTGCTAATGGAAGTGGAGCTCACTCTTACACATATGCTTCTTGCACTACCATAGGCTTGCTTATTATCTACTCTCTACCATTTATCATGATTAGGATCAACATCTATAAAAACAAGTGTAAACATGGAAAATGATAAGAAATGGAGTAAAAATCAAGGAAATAGAAAATTGATAAAGTGGAAGACTTGAGTGCTTGAGGATGTCTCCAATGAACTTTGCCTTCTTGTCAGTCCTCTAATGTGCTCAAATGTTTGATGGAGTAAAACTTTTGCCTTGCCCTTCAAAAATTCAATGAAAATTCCTCACTAGTCCCTTTGTGCCAATTTTCCACCTTGCTTACTATCTTTTCTTCTTTCTTCTCTTTTCTGATTTTTCCTCTCTTCCTTTCTCTCTAGCAGGGTCAGAAATATAGTGGAGCAAAGCTTTTAATTCGGATGAGAGAAATCTTCACTGATTTATGGTGCCAAGTCAATGGTGTGCCAACTTGCTCTTGTTTCTCTTTTTTTTTTTTTTCTGATTTCTCTTCAAACTGTGTTCTGTTTTTTTTTTCTTTTCTGCAATTGGTCTTAGCTGGAGCATATCAGATCTTGCAACACTCTAATTTCTTCAATTCAGTTGGTATTTAGGATTAGTGGAGCATTTAAACTGCTTCCTCAAAAATTCTGCTCCCAAGAAGTTTAGTGCAATCAAAGTGCAATCAAAAATCATTCTGCAAGTTCGGTTTGAAGGCAGCCAGGTATTTCTGATTTAGAAAGCATGAATTCAATTGGAAATTGGTATAAAACTGCCTTACTATCTTTTCCCACTGATTCTTTTCGAATGCAGAAATTTACAGCAGCTTTTCATGGATTCTTCAGCACTTTGCAGCTTCACATCAGAGTGTAGCAACATGTTACTGATTTTTCAGCTTCAATTCACTTACAACTGCAATTCAGCTTCAGATTTAGCACTCGGCAGCTTCTATGATCATCCCTGCATTGCTGAACCTGCTGTAATTGCTTCAGATTTATGCTGCAATTTTCTGCTCGTATCTGCATTCTTCTGCTTCAGAATTCAGCAGCTACAGCTTCATGATTTCTTTCCAGCTTTTTGGAACCACAGATTTCTCAGCTTCAATTCAGATGCTAGCATTTGGCAGCAACCTTTCATTAGTTTCCATTCAAAACAGCTCAAATTGTATCATTTCAGCACTCCCATCACTGATCTGCACACTGTTTTTCAGCTTTCAAATCTGATCAACTCCCTCCTCAAGTGCTTCAAGTGGACTGATCATCATATTGGCATAAAGAAATGGCAGCTCCAAATAGCAGATTTTTACTTCCTCTTCCTTGCATACCAATATTTCTCATTGAACTCCCCATTGCAATGCAGTTTCGAATTTCCAGCTTTTATTCTTCATTCATCAGCTCTAACATTCAGCTCTCGGCAGATTACAGTTTTCAAGTTGATCAATTTCGGCACATTTGAACTTGGCACAACTTCCTTCCTCTGATTTTCAGCTTCAATTCAGCTTTTACATCTCAGATTTTCCTCAGCTTTTGTTCATCCTTTACTCAGCTTTAATTTCAGAATTCAATCCAGATTGTATTCCTTTCCAGCACTCGGCAGCCTTGGTTCAGAATTTCTTTGCAATCAAGCTTCAATACAGATTTTTCAGCTTCTTTCCACTTACAGCTTTTCCCTTTTCTGTTCTGCTCCACCTCCATCTCTAGCAGCCATTTGTTCTTTTTCGATCCGAAGTTGAATGTGCACCTTCAACTTCAGATAACTTTTGCAATCCAAGCTAGCAGATTTTCACTTTCTTTCCTTGGCACAAACTTCTCTTTTCTGATTTTTTCTTTCAATTGAGTATGCCATCTTTGTTTTTGCTCTTCTCTTTTTTTTTTATATGCTGTTCAACTTCAGCCATGCCTTGCTGAATTAGGAAGCCTGAATTAGCTCGAAGTTGGTACACAACTGCCTCCTGATTTCCAAAAATCGAAATTGTTTGTTACTCCTTGAATGCTTGCATCAATTTCATCTCTTGACCACTACTTTCCACTTGAGTCAGAAATTTTCCGAAAGGGTGCAGATTTCCTCTTTGTTTGCCACTTAAATCTTCAAAATATAGTAGGGAAATTCAATCTCCAATTGCTTCCATAGCTCTAGCTCATTCTTGGCACCAAACTTCACTCACTTGGCACATGAAAATTTTTTTTCGATTTGAAATGCATCCTTGATAAAAATTGTTTCCAAATCACCAATCACTCCCCCACACTTAAATCTTTGTCCGTCTCGGGCAAAATAGCATCATGAAAACATCCCAAGCAAACAAATCCATGGAAAAAAATTTTTGGGGTTAGAATTAGGAATAAGGAGAGACAATTCAAGAAGAGTATGTATCAAGTATGATCATGAAAAAATGGAAACAATAGGATTAGTCTTCGTAAATGTGATCCAATCAACGAAATATGGTTTTAAAAGAACCTAAGCAAGTTCTAGAGTGTAATAACATGTGTGTATCACAAAATAAGGCTAATCTCACTAGGTAAAAATAATCCATCTCAAATTCTCAATTAAGAATCCAAAGCAAAATCGTACTCAAGCATCCAAGATTTCATCCATGAACTAAATTCTAAGTCTTGACAACCAAATTTAATTTATTTTCAAAAGACTCTAACATGACATGAAGCAAATCTAGAGGGATGCATTTATTCCTAATCATGCAAGAAGAAGTGCGAAAACACAAAACATAGTATTTACAATGATTTTATTCATGTCATGTTACTCTACTCACTTATTTATTAACAAGATCTCATTTTAAGAGTGAAAACATGCAATAAAGGAAAAGGCGACAAAAATCAAACTCCCTTTTATTTCTGGCGGTCGGAGTCTGTCAAGAAAAAGCCTCCACCGCGGTAGTGGAGGAGTCAGGGTGTGCGAAAGAGCTTCTTCCATTTGTTCCACTTCACTGTGCATCGCTCCCCCACACTTGGATTTAACTGCAACTCCCTCTTTATTCTTTGTGGGACTCATTTCAGGAGGTTTCAGTCTGTTCAAATGAAGCTTCCACTCCAGCAGTCTTCTGGACCCTGCAAGACAATGTACTACCCCTCTAGAGCGTGCAGGGTACGAAGGAAATAAAATAATATCAGTTTTTGCATACAATTTATCCAAAAATGAATCACATCCAATAAAATCAAGTTTAGGCATCTCAAAGAATTTTTTACAATGAATATCTACCCAAGATGCATCAAGACACTTATCATAATCAATGAAATCTATTTTGGATGTTCCCATGAAATTCTCCCAATTATTTCCCACACATGACAAATCAAGAAATGTATTGCAGCCAATAAAATCAACTTTTGGTGCCCCTCTTGATGTATCCAAAAAAATAAAAGAAATACTTACCTGATCACGCTGAAAAATACCTGGAGGTTCCACAATGATAGATGTGTCCATAGCTCCCTCCTGGTCAAGTATAGAGTCCGTATCAGGTTCAAGTTCTAGTAGGTGCTCAACTGGTATAAGTGATCCTTGGGGCTCTGTGCAATCCCCTACACTTTGAGTCTCAACAGAAATAGGTGATCCTTGGGGCTCTGTGCGATCCCCTACACCTAGAATAATCTCTCCAGCTATAAATGTGTCTGAAATGTCTTCTGAAAATTCCTCAGTCTCAGCAGTAAATACTCTCTCAGCCTCCTCTGAATGAATAACTTCTCTAGGAAAATCCTCTAGAAATCTCTCAGCCTCTATCTCTGTCTGTTCCAGCTTCTTAATAATGTCCATGCTCCTGATGGAGTGATCCTCTCTCGGTTGCTTCATAGCATCGAAGAGGCTAAACTGAATAACCGTATCTCCAATCTCCATGGAAAGTGTACCGGCATATACATCAATCTTTGTTCTGGCCGTCTTCAGAAACGGTCTGCCTAAAATCAATGGAGAACGGTGTGCCATATAATCTCCCTCCATATCCAAAATATAGAAATCAGCTGGAAATATCAGCTCCTTTACCTTCACCAAAACATCTTCAATCATACCTGCTGGGCGTGTCTGGCTCCTGTCTGCTAGCTGTATCATCACGCCAGTGGACTGTAAAGGGCCTATGCCGAGCATCTGAAAGACTGACCTGGGCATCACATTTATAGAAGCTCCTAGATCTAACATAGCATCGTGGAATATGGTGCTCCCTATCTCACAAGAAACAGTGAATACCCCCGGATCTTCACACTTCTGAGGAATAGTGTGGATAAGTGCTGAGATGTTCTTCCCAAAGCTGACCAATTCATTTTCCTTGAGTCTCTTTTTATGAATACAAAGATCCTTCAAAAACTTAGCATATTTGGGAATCTGCTTGATCATGGTCAACAAAGGTACATTGATCTCCACCTTGCTAAATAGCTCCACTAACTCATTGAATTCCTTGGCTTTCTCTTCCTCCATTTGCTTTTTGGCATGTTTTCTCTGCTGTGGAAAGGGTAAAGGAACCCTAAATTCATCAGTTTTGGCCGGAAATGGAGCTGCTGAATTCTGCTGTGCTGTCCCCTGCGTAGCAGCTGCTGTCCCATGTGTCTCGGCACTGTTTTCTTCTCTGATTTCCACCAAATTTGGAGGGTTGCTTGAGGATTGAGTTGGGAACGGGCTAGGGTTGGAATCAGCCGAATTTGAACTCATTTCAGTATGGTTTTGGGCCGGAATTTGAGAAGCTGTCCAGCTGCCTGAAAATTCTGCTCTTGGACTCTTCGGTGATGTTGTAACCTTCCCACTTCTCAAAGTTATAGCACTCACATTCCCTTTGGGATTAGGAACGGTTTGGGAAGGGAGTTGGCTTGATCCTTGAGCTTGATTTTGGTTAATTCCACTAGCCAATTACCCTAATTGCCTCTCGACATTTTGTTGCCAACCTTGTTGTTGTTGTTGTGTTTGCACAACTTGTTGTAGCATCTCCATCATTTGCTGTTGCTGAGCATCTGCTCCACTTGAGCTCCCATAACCTCCTTGGTAAGCATATGGTTTCGATGGTCCCTGGAACGATGAAGTAGAAGGCTGAAATTTTGATTGCTGATTTTGTTGAAAGCTTGACTGTTGGGGCTGATATGCAAACTGATTTGCCTGATTGAAGGGCTGATTAAATGGTTGATTTGCATGGAAACTTTGCTGAGAGGTGTACCCTTGAAAGCTCTGATTTGGAGCTTGAAAATTAGGTGGTGAGGGCTGAAAATTTTGGCTTTGAAACCCTTGGTTGTAGGGCTGAAAATTCTGAATCATGGGCTGTGATGGTTGAAAATTCGATTGGTTTTGAGCTGGAAAAGCTGGGAATGAGTGCCATCCTTGCTGCCCTTGATAAGATTGTTGGAATTGAGGATCAAATGGCTGAAATTGTTGCTGAAAATGTTGAGAATTAGGTTGAAATGAAGGCTGAAAACTTGGATTTGATGGCTGAAATTGTTGCTGATTGATCTGAGTTTGTTGGGGCTGCTGGAAACTCGGTTGAGGCTGCTGTGAAGATTGATTTTGAGGCTCTTGTTGGCAGAAAGCATTCCCATATCTCAAGTTAGGATGATTCCTCCAACCAGGGTTATAAGTGGAGGAATATGGATTGTTTCTGGCTGGAAATTGTCCTCTCACTAATGCAGCTACCGTCTCGTCCTGTTGGAGATTGGGGCATGAGTCTACGTGTGCTCTTGATTAGAACAAATGCCACACACACTTGTAATTTGAGTAGAGGGTGGAGGTACTGAAGGAGTAGAACTAAGTCTGTCCACTTTCAAATCTATTTTCTTCAAAGCTGAGGTGAGCTCCATCAATGCATTCTTAACCTCCTTGTTATCAGTGGGAACTGCCTGAACTTCACCCACTCCTCTGGTGCTCAAGGCTCTGCCTCCAAATTGTTGGGAATTCTCAGCCATATTAGAAATTAACTCCCTAGCTTGCATTGGTGACTTGTTCACTAAGGCTCCTCCAGCTGCAGCATCTATAAGGACTCTATCCGTCTGCAGCAGTCCTTCATAAAAATATTGAATCAATAATTGCTCACTGATTTGATGCTGGGGGCAACTTGAACACAACTTGTTAAATCTTTCCCAATAATCATACAGTGTCTCGCCCACCACTTGCTGAATCCCACAGATACTTTTTCTGATTATAGCTGTGCGGGAAGCTGGGAAATACTTCTCCAAAAATGCCTTCTTCATGGCGATCCAACTAGACACATGTCCTGTAGGCAGATAATAGAACCAGTCTTTGGCTGCTCCTGTCAATGTGAAGGGGAAAGCTCTCAGCTTGATGTCTTCTTCAGAAATGCCCTGAGGCTTCATAGTAGAGCACACCACATGGAATTCATGCAAGTGTCTGTTTGGATCCTCCCCAGATAAACCCTGAAATTTTGGCAACAAATTAATAAGCCCAGATCTTAACTCAAAACTTTCCCCCAGCTCTGGATAGGCTATGCTGGAGTACTGAAATGCAGCGTCAGGTGCTGCAAGCTCCTTCATGCTTCTCTGGTGATCTGCCATGTCTCTGCCTGAGTGAGTAAAAATAGTCTGAGTGGGAGGAATATCTGTAGTCTCAGCAAGAATGGCCTGACTCCTCCTGGCTCTAAAAGTCCTCTCAATCTCAGGATCGAAATCTTCTAATTCAGCACCTAGAGACCTGGTCATAAAAACAAAACAAATCGCAGTAAAAGTGGATAAAAAGATAAATCAAATAAAATCAAATCAAAAGATATAGCAATAAGCACAGAAACAAATCAAGAATGATATGAAATAAGTGCGCAAGCTAAAATCAAACAAGTCAACTAACAGTTCCGCGGCAACGGCGCCAAAAATTTGACGGGCCCAAATATACTAATTAATTTGTCACGAAATGTATGGGCTCATCAAATTTAAATATCAATAAATGAAAGCTGGAAACCCTTTTACAATCAAAATGTATAAGAATATAGCAAAGGGGCCACAGGTCGTATTTTCCTCAGGGATAGTTGTCGTGCTTGATTCAAACTTGCAATTATGTCGTTTTTGAGTTTCGGGTTTCAAGTGAATAATTTGGTTTTTGGTTGTAAATAAAAGTGAAATTGAAATGGAAAAATAAAGGAACTTAACTAATAACTAAACAAGAAGTTGACACTAAAGAAAAACTCAACTCAATGTAAACCTAATCAAGCAATGTACTTAACCGGATTGGAGAACCAAATCTAAATTCCAATTTCAAACAAGCACTAAGCTGAAATATAGATGCAGTTATGGCAATTTTCGGAAACAAACAAATTAGGACAAGTCAATGCAAAACAGATTTCGAATTTACACTAGCAACAAATATCAACTTAGCCATTATTTTAGGAAGCTAACCAATGCAAGGAAAATTCAGGAATTCTAAGTATGATATCAATAGATCTCAAAAGCTATCCTACACCAAAAACAAGTGAAATCTGATGTAAATTCAATGCCCAAAACAGATTGGTTTAAAACTGAAAACTTTGTGCCAAAACTGAATTCTTTTGTAACTAAACTACTTCTAACAATTCGGGAATACAGCTGGCCGAATGAGATTTGAAATGGAAACTATCACTGAAGAACTTGGCAGGAATAGATGAAGAGACAACTCACTTAGTCACAACTGAAGCAAAGAGAAGAATGCAGAAATTAAATAAAATGCAGTAATGAAAACAGAAATTCAGAATTGTAGTGCTAACTAAGCTGAAAACATGGAGAAACTTGCACGAAATCTAGAATCTAAGCTCTAAGTTAACCAAGCAAGCCTATATCAGACTAAAATGCAGGAATTAACACCTAAGAAACAAGAAATCTGATCTGATGCAAGTTCAGAAACCGAAAGGAAGAAAATAAAACAGATTCTACTTGGCACGCAAACAACACAGCTTGGCACGCAAGAATTGTAACTACAACTAACTGAATTTTAATCTAATTGTCATCTAAACAAGTTCCTAACTTACTGACATTGAAGATTAGCATCCTAATTAAGCTAAACACTGCAGAATCGAAAACTAAGATAACCTAAAACTGAATTTTTGCAGAAACAAAACAGAATTTGCTCAAAACTGTAAATGACAACTAAACAATGGAAAATTAAGTATCTAAACTACTCCTCAACCCCTCCTCATCTCAAGAACTCCTTGGTCGTCAATCAAGAGTGAACTTCGGACCCGCAAGCTCAACAAATCAGTGATGAAACGCCTCTGCTACTGAAACAGATCAAATCCATGCTCAAACTGAAATTCAGCTTCCGAACTTATCAATTTTGCTGTGGTGACTTGCGATTTGGATTTGGGAGTGTCCGAGACCTTCCAGGGAACCCCTCTGGTCAGCTCAGATGCGATGGAAACGGAGCACAGCTGAGCTTGATGAATTCAAGTAGTGAATCTGCTGAAACCTCACGCAGCTTCACTATTTGAGCAGAAATCCAATCTGAGACTTCACTGAGCTTCCCTTCACTGACCTAGCCCTTGATCTGATGGTGGATTGAGTGACCGCGCCTTCAATTGGATGAAAGATGGAAGAAAACGATGAAGAAAACGAAGAACTCGAGAGTTGCGGCGAAGACGCGATGGGCAGAAGCGCTGGGGAGTTTCTGATTAAATAGGAATCGATGGACGGCTGTGATTCATTTGAGAAGATCCAACGGTAGATCTTGGTCTGATTTGAGCCAAACTTTTATGATGATGATCTGGGGTCAGGATCTGCCTTGTGGTAGCTCGGATCCTCCAGATATGCAACGGATGGTCCAGATCAACTCTATCTGTGATTGGACGCTCTAGAGCCCTCCAAGCTTGATCCAACGGTTGATTGAGCTCTGATTGTGGTGAAACCTTCATATCTTGATCAGGGTTCTTGATCAACCCTAGCCCTAGCTCGGATGGCTTCAGATCATCCCGGATGGCTCAGATCTAGCCGCTTTCGAATCGAACGACCCAGATTTAATCGTAATCTTGATAATCTGATCCGGGTCACTTCCGACTCGAGTTTGACCCAATATGCCCTAGATCCTTGAACCTTGATGCCTACAAAAATAGATCAAGAATTTAGTGGCCAAAATAATCCAAAAATTTGCATATTTGCAATTAAGTCCAAAATAAAGGTAAGTTCTAAAACCTAGGGCAATTTCACAATTTTGACAATAAAAACATAGATCAAACATAGATTTTAGCAGCTCAAATGATCAATAAAATGGAATCTATCAGTGGGCAATCCACTAAAAACCTCTACCGGCAAACTCCCGGTAGAGTGATTCGAATACAAGATTAGGTGGAAGTGTAACAACCCTACACTTCCCCTTTTAATAATTTAAGTGCAGACAGAACAAAAATTATGTTACCCAACACTTAGATTTATCTGAAGCAGCTTGGGTGTTGGGAGCGATCTTCCGGCAGCGGTCGGACAGCGTCGAGTCAAAGCACAAACCGCAGCAGAGGAGCGTGGAAGCAAGAGAGTGCCAAAGATTGAACCAGAATGAAATTTTTCTCCCTTTTAGAGGGCTTGCTTACTTCCTTTTATAGTGCCTCGATGCATGATCTTCTCAGCTCAAATTTTATCCATCAGTAAGAAAGAATAATTCAAACAAGATAACGTTTCTATCTTTGCTTCACTTAAATAATTTAAATAAAATTTAATCTGAAAAGTTAACCAAGAGGTTTTATCCTCTTACCTCACCAAGGTTTTTTTTTGAAAAAATAATTCACAATACAAAATAATTTAAAAAGAGATTTTATCCTTCTAGCTAGGCTTCACGTGAGAATTTTAAGCATTAATAGGAATAATTAGAAAATAACAATAAGATTTTATCATTAGTAGGAATAATTTTATTCTAAAAAAAAATAAGAAATACGAATAATTTAAATGAAAATTTATCCTCCACCGAGGCTTTAGATGAGGAATAAATTTATAAAATTAACCTACAAAATCTAATTAGTTCACATATCAAATAAATCCTAAAAATAGAGGTAATGAATTTAGAGTTAATTAGACCCCGTCCAAATCTGGATAAGGATCTAACCAGGACTCAACCGAGGTCACCAAAATGGGCCTAAGTTGGACCGCGCCTACAGTCCTAAAATAGGATCCGTCTTCACTGGTTCGCTCCTCCAGTGACTTACCTTACTTACCTCGTGCAGCTCTACTCAACTTCTTAACCCACCAGGTCTTCCTGCCAGGGCTCAACCACCCTGGTCTTTTTGTCAAGTTTCAACCAACTTGGGCTTCAGCCAATTGTCAGGCCCCACGGACCCAACTGGACTTCCTGCCAGGACTCAACCACCCTGGACTTCAGCCTGGTGTCAGGTCCTAAGTCTTTCAACCCTGCACACTTAGTAAAGAGGTCAAAACCAAAAACAAGCCTAACTTTAACCTATTTGTCATTCATTAAAACCCAAGTTTAACTATTAGTGCAAATTGCACCAACATTTTCTTCTTCTTTTTCCTGCAACCCATGTTAGAATTTAAAGGAATTGACTTGGGTTTAGGGTTTACCTCCTTTTTACCTAATGGACACTTGTCCTTGTAATGTCCCTTTTGATTGCACCCAAAGTAAATTATGTGATCCTTTGACTTTGCTTTGATGGAGGTGAAGACTTCTTCTTGCTCCGACCTTGAGGATGGTCTTTCCTCCCTCTCAATCCTTGACATGGAGACTTCTTCTATTTCATCTTCACTTGAGGATGTGGACGATTCCACTTTCTCCTCCTCTTCAGATGTTGAACTTGATTCACCCTCTGATTGGTCTTTTTCCTTCTCTTGGACCAATGACCCCTTTTCCTTGGGCTCCTCTTCTCCTTGTCCTTGTGTCGAATTTTCATGTAGAGCTATCACCTTTCTCCATAGCTCATATGCATTCTTGTATTCTCTTACATTTGACACAATATATGGAGGTAATAAATTTAATACAGTTCTAGTTACCTCCTTATCCACCTCCGCTTCCTCCGTTTGATCGTTGGTCCAATACCAAGGTCGAAGGCGTTTTCCCTTCTTGTCTGTTGGAGCTTCAAATGGAACCTCCAATGCGGTCTAATGGCCCCAATCCATTTGGAACCACGTCTCCAACTGCTTCCTCCAATAATTGAAGTCCTCTCGATCGTATGGAGGTGGGATCGGAATATCCCATCCAAGTGGACTTTCCGAATCCATCATCCTCTAGCTTTTTCTCTCCCGGCGGTTAGTTTGTAGACGAGCGAACCTCGCTCTGATACCACTTGTTGGGACCTTGTCGTTTGGCTAGGAGGGGGGGGGGTGAATTGCTACTTTTCTCGATTTTCCTTCCTACAAGTTGTTAGTGCGTAAGCGGAATAACAAAAACTAAAACTAACAACTAACACAAACCGTTTACGTGGTTCAGAGAGAAAGCTCCTACTCCACGGCTGTCCGTAAGGTGGATGATCCCGATCCATCGGTGGATGACTCTCCGGAAGGCCTTCGGCTAGCTCGTGTAGCTCTTTGTGGGTGGAGAAACCTCGCCACAACCTGCAACACTCTTCTGAGCACTTAGACTACTAATTGTCCTCTAACCAAATCCAATTTTGTCAAAAACTCTCAGCCAAAATCGAGCCCTCTTAAATAGAGCTCTTTGCTGAGAAGACCATTACCAGTCGACTGGTCAAGCACCAGTCGACTGGTGCCACTAGGATTCGAACGTTACAACTCAATGTTTGAATTCCAGCTGCCATTAGTCGACTGATCTAGGATTAGTCGATTGATCTTTCTGTGGACTTTATCAGTCAACTAATCCAAGCATCAGTCAACTGGTCCACTTCCAAACCTAAGGTTTCCCTTCCCGAGTACATTTTTCTCAGCACTCGAACCATAGGATTTCCTTCCCTTGTACAATTCCCTCAGCACTCGACCCCTCACGACTCAATTGACTCTCCATTCAGCAGCCTCGACCTGTTGCCTTCAAGTCCTCTTCGACTTTGGCTCTCGTCCCTCGGATGCATGCAAACCCACGACCTGTCTCCCATGTCATCCTTCGCGTATGCCTCGAAGTTTGCTTCCCTCGGCTCATCGTCCCTGCTTTGTCTACAGTCCCTCGGATGCATACAAGCCCACGACTTGTCTCCTCACACCATCCTTCATCGGACCCGGAGCCGTCCAACTAAGTCCATGTGTATCCTGCAAACCTGCATACTCAAATACACATATCAAATACAAGGGTGAACCTAACTTAAACCCTTTGCCCAAATATCAAAACACATGGTCACTCCGGACCATAGATTGCCCCTACACCTAGGGTTTCAAGTGACGTCCCTTGTTGCCACTTCTCTCCCCCGACCTCTCTAGCTACTTCAAGTCTTCCCAAGGTTCTGAAATCGTGTTTCTAGCCCTCCTTCACCTTAGATCCTAATCTAGGGCAAGAAAAGCACCCTCCTTGAGTCAAACTTGATCATTGTCCGTCATGCAACGAATGGAGAGACGGTAATGAATTATTTGCCTTATTTTTCCCATTTAATCCATGATTCATGACTAACTCTTCATTTTGTGCATGTTTACCTTATTTTTTTCTTCTTGATTGGGTCATTCATGGTACATGCATGTGGTATTTGCATCTTAGGGCTAGGCAAAAGAGAAGGGTTGGTGAGGGATCGTCTCGATAGCCTCCCATAGATCCTGCGGCACCTCGGTTCCGTTCCGAGGTTTGTCGGAGGAGATTTGAAAATGCTGACTTTGTTTTAATGAACTGTCGATATCTCAATCAATCATACTTTCAGGAGAATACTCCTCATATCATTGAGATCATCACTCATTTTGGGTTAGAAAAGTTAGTGTACTGTCATCATTATGTAAATTTTGACCTCTGCTAGGAATTTTACGCAAATCTCATATGTAGTAGTCCCAATGACGGGACGTATGAGTCCATGGTAGGGGGAGTTACTATTCCTTTTTCATCTGCATTATTAGAGTCTTTCTTAGGGTGTCGGGTTTCAAAAAACCAATTTACATGCTTCCCCAATGTCACTGAGCCATTAACATTGCCTAATGTAACCATTGATCAAATTCATCGTCATTATTTCGATAATCCTCGACCTCCTCTGCAGCGTATTTTTAAAGCTAGGGAGATGAGTGTAGTTAGCAACATCCTGTATAAAATTGTCCTAGACTGTATTCTGCCCATTGTCACCAAGGGGGGGTCAAAGATTCGGCTACCTCACTTGGTAATGATGTATGCTTTAGAGAGGAGGTTAGACATTGACATCGCCCGTCATGTATTCGCATCTATTGTACATTTTTCGCATGACGTCAATAGGAAGATCTACATGTCATTCGGTCATATTTTGACCGAATTCTTTTTATCTAGAGGTATTTGCATCACTAGAGGTCAGATTCATCAGCTGTCCAAGGACTACGACCAGATAGGTTCTCGGCAGCTCTCCTTGGCTGGGATTGAGAGACAGCAGGGAGTGATGATCTGGCGACGTCGTCATGCATCCTCCAGCTCTGATGATGATGAGGATGAGGAGGCTGCTCCAGCTGCTGCTCCTGCTAGGATTACAGAGGAGGTTCTTCCGACTAGAGGCAGAGGTTCATGGACTCAGGGAGGATTTTCAGAGTTTTCAGCAGAGACAGGTTGCTATTGAGTGCGAGGTTCACGGTCTCAGGGGCGACTTCCAGATCTTTCAATAACAACAGGCTGACATGTATGAGATGATGCAGCGCTGGGATCTGATGTACCAGACTCCTCCTCCTCCTCCTGGCAATGACGCATAACTTCCATATGACTTGGATGTGATGGTGTTGAGTGTGTGTTAGATTGAACATATTCTTATATTATCTCTCAAACACTATATTTTATATTGTAATATTTGAGGATATTTGTAGTACTTATTTATGGTTCCATATGACTTTTCAATTCATGTCTGAGTATTGCCTATGTGAAGTATTGTTACTTTGTTATTATTTTATGGTTATATGATGAATTTCAATATACCTTCTATCAAAAGATTATGGTATAAAGGGGGAGCTTTCATCACCTTTTCTTTCTTTAATGTTGAGATGAGAAAAAGTGGGAGGATTGAAAACATTTCTATGTTTTAAATAGTATGGGATAGACTTGTCAAACATATGTGTTTAAATCTAGGATGGAAGGTTGATACAAAATGGAGTGCTTTCAAAGAATTTGAATTATGGTAAAAAAGTCAAGCATATTTGGTATTTTCATGAAAATGTATTTTTCTAGGTTAGAATACATCATAAGAAATATGTTTGCAAAATTTCATAATTTTTCGAATTTTATGAAATTTATAGGGGGTTTCTGAATGTTGGCTCAGGGGCTGAAAGGTTTCAGATTGGTTAGTATCAATCGACTGCCCCATGGGGCAGTCGACTGATCTTTCTATGGGTTTACAGTTCGAAGGCACCAGTCAACTGATAACTGACGCAGTCGACTGGTGCTGATGTTTTCTGTTTTCTGGGAATTTTCAGAAACAAAAGGTATTCCTAATTGATACCAGTGGTTAATATTGCTTGGGGCAATCCTTTTGATGATGTCAAAGGGGGAGAATCGAGAGGTTTAAGTTAGTTTTAACTTAACTTGTGGAGTTAGTTTTTAACTTAACTTGTGGTTATGCAAAATTGAAAATTATGTGTGAAGGCATAGGTTAAGGGGGAGGATGCATGTTTATATTTCTTAATTTGCTATGTCTGTAATTTTCAATTGTTATTGTTATACCTAACTTAAATATATTGTCACACATCAAAAAGGGGGAGATTGTTGGTACAATCGACCCAAGTTTGATCGGGTAGATCATGGGTTTTGATGTGTGTGTCAATATGATTAAGTTAAGGTTTCATGTTGATCTAATATGTGTATTTGAGTGTGCAGGTTTGCAGGATACACATGGACATAGTTGGACATCTTCGGGATCGGTGAAGGATGGCATGGGGAGACGAGCCGTGGGCTTGCATGCATCCGAGGGACCGTGGACAAAGTAGGGACGATGAGCCGAAGGAAGCGAACTTCGAGGCATACGCGAAGGATGACATGGGGAGACGAGCGGTGGGCTTGCATGCATCCGAGGGACGAGAGTCGAAGTCGAAGAAGACTTGAAGGCAACAGGTCGAGGCTACTAGAAGCAGAGACGATGAGCCGAGGGAAGCACACTTCGAGGCATATACGAAGGATGGTATGGGAGACAAGCTGTGAGCTTGCATGCATCCGAGGGACGAGAGCCAAAGTCGAAGAAGGCTTGAAGGTAACAGGTCGAGATTGCTGGATGAGGAGTCAACTAAGTCGTGAGGATTCGAGTGCTGAGAGAATTGTACTCGGGAAGGGAAATCCTAGGGTTCGAGTGCTGAGAGAATTGTACTCGGGAAGGGAAACCTTAGGTGGCAGTCGACTGATACTTGGATCAGTCGACTGATGAAGAGCACAGAAAGATCAGTCGACTGGTGTCGACCAGAATTTGAATCGTCGGGCTGTGACATTCAAATTCGCGAGGACCATCGACTGGTGATAGCAACAGTCGACTGGTAACGGTCAGAACAGTATCGAACACTATTTAAGAGGACCCATTTTTGGCTGTTTCTTCTTGGCGAAACAAGCTTGGGTAAAGCCTGTTAGTAGCCTACAAGTGCTCAGACATTGTCAAGGGATTGTGGCGAGGTTTCTCCACTCACAAGGAGCAACAAGAGCTAGCCGGAGTGTTCCGGAGAGTTATCCACCGAAGGATCGAGATCGTCCACCTTACAAACAGCCGTGGAATAGGAGTATCATCTCCAAACCACGTAAAGGGTTGATGTTAGCATTGTTTTAGGTTTTTGTTTTAATTTTCCGCTTGCGCTTGCTAACACGTGTAGGAAGGAAAAATCGAAAAGTTGCTATTCACCTTCCCTTTAGCTAATCGTCAAGGACCTAACACTACTCACCAAAATTCGAGGGGGAGTTCACAATGTGAAAGCACAAAATGGAGATATTTTTTAATATGGATTTTGAATTGTTACTAATTATAAAAAATGGTTTTGTAGTGCTTAAAGATAATAACAGTGAGGAAAAAGAAGAACCCTGATGGACGAAGAAAGAACAAAATGACTTCCTCGCTAACGAAAAAGTAAAATTTCATTTGTTGACCGTACTACCACCGCAAGAAGTTAACCGGGTTGACGCCTACAAATCTGCAAAAGAGCTTTGGGAAAAGTTCCTAGAGTTGCATGAAGGAACCTCTAAAGCCAAACTAGCTCGTCGAGATCTACTAAGAAGCCAGCTAACCAACCTCCAGATGGAATAAGAAGAGACGATATCCCAACTACATGCAAGGATCAAGGAGCTGATCATAAGACTCAAGAATCTCAGAGAATCGGTAACTAACTGAGATTCTAAAAGGTATGCTTTAAACGTATTTCCAAGAACACCGAAATGGACATCCATAATAGACTCGTAATACATCTCCAAAGATATTGAGATAAGTATTTTGGAACAATTATTTTTTACTTTAGAACTTCACGAGTCTTGGTGAGCAGGAAAGAATAAAAAGATGAACAATATCGCCCTAAGCACAAGAAAAATCCAACACGAGGAGGAATCTTCAACTAATGAAGAAGAAATGACGTATATGGTAAGGAAGCTGAATAAGTATTTCAAGTCTAAACAATTTAATAAAGTGTAGGGTAAAAAATATTCTCCAGGATAAAGGAAGGTCCACTGTTACAACTGTGATCAAGAAGGACACATCAAGGAGAACTGCCCAAGATTAAAAGAGAAAAGGTAAATAAGTCAAACATAAGAACTTGAAGGTCACATGAGATGAATTTTCATCACAAGAGTTTGAACTCAAGGACCATGTCGAACTAGTGCTAATAGTCAACTATCAAGAAGAGAACATCAATACAGGAGGAGTCACGTTAGAAAAAAGTAACGACAAAGGGAGAGCTTCAAACTTCGAACACGATATAGTAAGTGAGACATGCCTTCTACTTCCTGATCAGTTATATTGTGGAATTAAAAAGATGACTAAATCGCTGTGTAAATTAAAAATAAAAAATACACATCTAAAAATAAAATTAGCTTATGCTTGCCCATTAAAGATATATGATAAACTAAAATTAGAAAATAAAAAGTCAAAAGTTCAAATAAAGAAGTTGAAAAATGACTACTCATACAAATTCAAATTGTTTTCAAAATTTAAAAATTAAATATTTTGAAATACTTAATTGCTATATTAGAAATCATAGAGGGCAAATTGTAAAATTTATAAAAAGTTATATTCCATCCAAATTTTTTATTAACCCTGTAAATAGAAATTTATATTGGGTATCTAAACCTGTACTGTTAGATTTTTTTTAATAATTAATGTTTGTGAATTTTTGTTTGTTTATTATTTTTAAAAATTATTTTTGAATATTTAATTTTTACAAAAAATTCATTTAAAAAATATTTTGTGATAGACTTCAATTTTACCTACTCACAATTTTTTTAATTTTTTTGACTTTTAGTTAAATTTTTATGAATTTTTATCAAAAATCAATTTTTAAAATTTGAAAAATACTTAGAAAATTATTTTTAAAATATTTAATTTTTTAGGAGTTATGGACTATATTTTAAACGTTGAAAAAAATTTTAAGTTTTTTTTGGTTTGAAACTCAATTTTAAAAATTTATTTTTCAAAAATATCTATGTTTGATGATGAAAAATATTTTCCTATACTTGAAATGATTATTTTTCTATGAACATTTTTAAAAAGTCAAACCTGACATTTTTAAATTATGTGGAATATTTTCAAAAATTTTGATCAGAAGATAGAATTTTTTATAAATGTTTTCTTAAAAATTGTATTTTAATTTTAAAATTACTTTGACACCGATTTTTGAAAAACCAAATTTTTTGTAAACTATCCATTAAATTTTGATTTTTATAACAAATTATGAAGATTTTTTCAAAGTTAAATGTATTTTTTTCTCTCATTTACTTTCTCAAAATTTATGCATTGTTAAAAAAATTATAAAATTGCTTCTTAAATTTTATTTTTCAATGATTTTCCCTTAACATTTCTTTTTGATAATATCAAAGGGGGGAGAAATATGATTAAGTTAAAGGGAGGTTTTTACTATTAAATTTTTATATGTTAAACTGCAACATTCAATATTTGTTTTTTTTATGTTTAAGTTTAACCCTAACTTAACTCGGGTTGATGTATATAAAAAATAAAGAGATTTTAAGTACCGGAGATGATTTTGATATGGTCAACCGAGTCAAGATAGGTCTTGTTAGTTTTTGATCCCTGTGTCTAAGTGTGTAGGAGCTTAGGAGCGCAGGAAGTCAAGCGGAAGATGCAGCAGACGAGAAGGATGACGTAGGAAGGGAGCTAACGGGCTTGGAGTATTCAAGGGACACGAAAGCTGCGAAAGAGTACACCGGTGGAGCGAGAAGGGCGCATGCGACATCGAAGGGATGAGAAGCCGGGGAGGAAGTTCGTTCGAGGAGACGACTGGTGTCGGGTTCGGGTGAGCCCAACTTCGGAAGGTCCGAAATCATTCAGAAAATCCACCAGAAGACTGGTCAACCAAAGGTTGGCCAGTCCTAGCCCAACTCAGGCCCCTGAGTCAACTTGGGTGCTCGGAGATACAGGGACCCAATTCAACGCAAGCGCTCGCATACACGGGCACCCATATTGACTTAGGCGCTCGAGTCAAAATGTTATCAACAACTAGCTGTTCTGTGGCCGTTGCGACGTGGATAAGTACTGACCCAGTAACAGACGTCAATATGCACTTGGGCGCCCGAAAAGTACCACGTTAGCATTTCGATAAGTTTTTTCAAGAGTTATAAATATACCCCTTAACTTAGAAGAAATTATTCATTCGAGTTGTAATTCTCTTTTGTAATAATCTTCTCTAATTTTCTCGAGTCATAAATTTGTAAGAGGCTTCTCCACCCATAAGGAGATAATTTGGAGGGTGAGCTTTCATTTGCCTTGGATTATCAACCATCTAGATTGCTAACCAAGTACATTATGTGTCTCTTTTCTTTTAAGTTAATCTGATTTATGATTCTTATTTTGTGCTAACTAATTATCTTTGTTTAGTAAAAACAAAAGTTTAAGTTTCATTTTTCAAGGACAATTCACCTTTCTTGTCGGCCGACCGATCCCAATAGATACTTTTGGATATTAATATGGAAATGGATATGATAACATCCTACTCATATTCTACCTGATATATATAGATTTATTTTTTATTAGGAAAACTAATTTTAGCCCGTTTTTCGTTTTGGAAAAAAAAAACTTAGTTTACCTCTATATCCAATCACCAACATGTATATATAATCTTTTTTTCCATGAGAAATGCTCACTTGATCGAAGGAGTGCAAGACGAGGAAAAGCAGCTAAGTACATTGAAATAATTTATTTTTTTAAAAAAAAAGAGAATGGTAGATAGTAATAGGATGATAGGTAGGATGTGGATATCCGATTTTCCGACGGGTATAGGGATGAGGATGAACATAATAAATGGAGATCGATACGAAGACTATAAGGGAGCATTTGATTTGCTTTATTTTTTATTTTTATTTTCTAGAAAATTATTTTTTTTATTTCTTAAAAAATAATTTTATTTTATTCTCTAAATTTTTTTATAAAATACTATATATATATATATATATATATATATATATAAACAGACCTAAAAAATATAAACCAACCGTTTTTTCTAAAATCCTATCTAAATGAAAATAAAAAAAAACGAGGATGATAAATAAAAACAAATGGTACCTAAAATCCTATCTAAATCTTATCCACTATCATCTCGGGAGCCCAACTATTTCTCTAAGACTATGTTTGGTAGGGATTAATATAATCGGGTCTAATGTAATCAAGTTTGTAATATAATGTAATGTAATCTTGATTACATTGTTATGTTTGGTAATGAGTTGTATGTAATCTTTGATAACCATTACAAGTTAGATTCCTTTGTTTGGTGAGAGGTAATCCATCCTGTAATGTAATGAAGATTGACGACCGACGACTACCGCCGGCCGGCGGCCAGCGGCCGCCGAGGACTGCAGCCGACCGGCCGACGACTGGCGAACCGCAGGCGACCGACGACCGTCGCCGCCCGACCAACGACTTTACAAGCTGTAATGTAATCCAGATTACAGAAGTTTTGTTTTGTAATCCATATTACAAATCCTCAACCTCTTTTGTAATCGAGATTACATTACATTACAATTTTAAAGTTATTCCAAACAAAGAAATCCAACTTGTAATGTAATCTTGATTACATTACAGGATGAATTACACTCTACCAAACGCAGTCTAAATCTTATCTATTGCCATCTAGGGATCCCAACGAATTGAGAAAGAGGAGGAAAAAAAATATAAAAGTTAATCAACCGGGTTTTTTTATTTTTGATCAGGTCAAGTAAATTAGCTCCAAAAATATAAAATTTAATCAATCAGGGGTTTTATTTTCGATCAGTGCAAGTAAATTAGCCCGAGTCCCTGGCTATCGATTGAGGCAACAAAGCACTGAAATTTGCTGACTAAATCATCCATAAATCTCCACTCAAACTATTGTCATTCAACTAATCACCAAGTCCACTGTTTCCGATTTCAAAATTTCTCATTATTTCAGATAAGTAACTTTCATAATATTCAAATCACTCCTAAAATACTCCTTTCTTTTTCTTTGACAAAATTATCATGATTTTCTTTATATACATTATTTTTACTTTTGTTTTATAAATTTATTATTCTTAATTTAAGACTTTGATACATTAAGAAGAAGTCTCTTAAAAATATATTGATTTTGAAATTAATCGAAGTTCTATTGGATAGTATAAATTAAGAATAATAAATTTTAATTACGAATAATAAATTTTTAAATTTTAAAGATTTGATAACATTTATTATAAAATTTATAATAATGATATTCATTAATCAATACTATGGGGAAATTTTACCGTACTATTATCAATGGATTTTTAAGACACCTTGATTTGAAAAATAGCAAAATTTTTTGAATAGCATAGAACAAAATTTTTTGAATAACTTAAAATCAAAACAAATACTTTTGGAAACCTCCTTTGCGGGAGGAGATCCTCTGATCCGCACTTTTACAGAACAGGGATCGACCACTCGCGATTGCGGCCAGATCGTGATCGCGATTGCGGCCGATCGTGATCGCGATCCGGCCGCAATTTATTGCGATCCCTTTTAAGGTTCACCTTGCCCCCCAGGTTATAGTTTGGGTTGGGCGGATGACCGGAGGCTACCTGGCGGCTTAAACCCTAAATCTTAAATCCTAAACCCTAAATCCTAAATCCGGATTTAGGATTTAGGTCGTCGGGTGGCTTTTGGCCACCCGCCCGAACCCAAACTATAACTGGGGGGCACGGTGAACCCTAGAAGGGATCACAATAAATTGCGGCCGGATCGTGATCACGATCCGATCGCAATCACAAATGGTCAATCCCCTGGTCCGTAAAAGTGTAGATCAGAGGATCTGCTCCTCTCCTTTGTTCTCTAAAATGAGATTTGAATTTGATAGTATAAATTGCAAACGATAAATTTTTAAATGTATAAAGTCTCAATAAAATTTATCACAAACTTATTATAAAATCTACAATAATGATATTAAAAAATAAATTCCTAAAACTCTCCTGATTAAAAAAAAATCAAACTTTTAAATTTTTATTAAAATTAATTGATAAACTTTAAAAAAAAACTCCATATTATTTTAAACCAAAATTAATATATTATGCCTCTTTGATGTCATATCCTCATATCTAAAAAAAAATAATCAAGTTGGATAACGTCGAATCTAAGATGATCGATCTAGTCCTATGAAAATTTCCCACCAACTGCTATGATAAATAAGAAAGCACTCGCGACAGACGATATAGAAGTCCAACATCACACAATTGAACACCTCATTTAGAAAAAAAATTTCTATAAAATTTATCATAATTAGAGATCGAACCACGAATACTTAAAAAATAATAATTATTCTTCTATTATACCATAATTTTGGAGGCATATTTTCATATTTAAATTCGATGAATTGAAAGAATTTTTTTTGAATGAGCAGAGAAAATATAAATAAATCACTTGATTATTTCAAAAAAATAACAACGAGGAGAGACATTTGAAAGTACCATACATGATTTAAATATTATAAAATGAGATACGCGATATAAGATGCTGAAAGATAGATACGCGAAAGGAGGAGGGGCATTTCCTGATGCGCGGCCGTTATTCTTAAGATTAGTTTCTAGTGTACATATGCAATTTTGCTTTCAAGCTGTTGCAGAAAACATGAGCAGCTGTTTCCACTCAGACTCGATGTTTGAAGATGCGAACAATTCTGGAACAGATTCATTGGGATCTCGCCTACCAGTAGAAATTTAAATTTATGTTTCAAAAATATAAACACTACTTGCCAACCAAATAAGAACTAAGCTAGTGGGAATGAGCTTAAATAACATTTAAGTAGCACCTAAAGAAGTTTTTCTCCAAGTGCATTTTCTTTCTTTTGTTCCATAGGGAACTATGTTCACATACAACCACCACCCATGCAGAAAAATAAACAAGATATAGTTCACCAATTTCTGTAATTTTTTACAAAGAGAGAAATCAGAAATCCATTTGGACCAGATCAATACCACTGATTTTATGCAAACCATCAAGCTTCTCAAATGACTGATGAACACAAGGAAAAATCCATGAACTGTGATTTTACTCTGCTTGCCTTATTCGTTCGTTTTTTGCACACTCTTCCTGTAACATTTATCAATTCTTCAGGTTTACAGAAGTGAAAAGCAATTGCAAACTTGTGTCATTATCATTTTAATCAGATCTTCTTTATGCGCACATCACTTTATGCTAAAACCAACCAATTAATGGTATAGTACAGAACATGTATGTGGTTCAAAGGGCAACTATGCATATGCTTTCATTGTGGTAACACTCTAAATATTCATGTGCTCAGTTGTGAGTTTAGAGAGACCTGGAGTTCCTTCAAAAGGGATGAAAAATGCCGTTGGTCTGCTAAACTGGCCGTTAACTTCTCTGTAAGAGACTCGGAATTCTTCTTTTCAGCCAGCAGGCTAAGCTCTACCTTTTCCAGCTTCTGAAGCATAAAATGTAGTTTAGACTTATCTGGATGTACTCAAACTTATCGGGATGGCCAATATTTGTACTAAAGCTTAACGATGAGAATGGTTTTGCTTACTTGTCGAGCTCCCTTCACTATAGTCTCCAAAGAATCTACAAGTTTAGTAAAACTGACAGTGCCTGTTAAGGCATCTTGAAACTAGAAAACATGGAGAACAAAAACACTAAGATTATCATCACATTAATAGAACAAGAAAATATTTATTAGTCAAGTTATATCAGATATCAGATATCTTTGATCTTTTATTTTTTTTCTTAATTAAATTGACACAAATTCAAACAGAAAAGAAAATTCAAATGACTACTTGATCATAGTGACGTCTTGGACAAACCTGTGAATTTATGGAGTTCAGTATTGATGTTTCTTTTAGCATCAGTTCCTTTATTTCCAGTAGTGAGTTGTAAGTGTCATACAATGTAGAAGTTTGCCTATGCTTGTCCTATAAGCAAATAAAATCAGATCATCTAAGAATAAATTTCAGATAATTCATAAGTTATCTTTCAGAGAGAGAGAAAAAAAAGAATAGCAGTATAACATATTTCCAATAATTCCGTACAACCATACCCTAATCTGGGAATAAAGTTCAGATAATCTCCGCTCATACCTGAAGTAATTAAAAGCCGGCTACTGAGTCCAGTATCAACATAAAGGATAATGTAGGAGATTAATTGCTAAACAAAGAAACTTTATAAATAAACCAACTTAACAAGCAGATACTATGTACAAAGACCAAAAGCAATTGCTATTGGTAAAAGCACCTAAGATTATAATCATTATAAGTTTCAGATAAAAAATGCGGGAGAACCCAAAAAGAAAAACCCCATCATCCCTTCTTAGATTCCCCTTAGGTTGAATATATCAAGAAATTATTAAACTGAATTATGGTAGTCTTCCTTATTTTCGCTAATTGTATATACCCTTTGATTATTCTAAATCTTCTCAGTTTGAGCTGGACGATAGGTATGCTGTAGCCCAAGATTGCTAAAAAAACAATGACTCTAAAACCTCCAAAAGATATGGTAAGAAGATCAATTGATTGATCATTTGAGTTAATATAAGCAAGTAACAATAAAATCCTGCCACTGGAACTTTAATTAGAAAGATCAAATTAAATATCTTTGTTATATTCATAGGAATTAGAAACAATGACTCATTAGTGAATGACCACAAATAAAGAAAGATTTAGGTGACAACGATGGCTGCACAATAATGAAGAAATGTCAATGTTATATAGCTCTGTTGCATTATTAAGATTTAGGTCCTATTTATCAGAGAAGGTAAGATAGATAGTTGTGAAAAAACAGATATTGAGGGGAGATAGAAGATGAGGGAAGAAAGTACAAACACCAATCCACCACCAAGAACAATCTTCCTCCAATTTTTCTCGTTCCTTTACTTTCTCTCCAAGTGAACTGGGGTTTGGGGATTAAACAAGGGACTAGTGAAAAAAATTCCTTCAGAAAATGGATAAGATGGCAAGAGAGAGTCCTACCTTGTTATTATTAGGTAAAGTTAAGTCAGGTCTTGCACCATTAACTTACCTGTTGCTTCAGCTACCTAACTACCTGAGTCGCCAACTATTTAAGTACTAAAGAAAAACTATCATCCTGCTACTATTCAGCCAAGCCACACCACTAAAAAACTATCTGCTGGCAGCTACAAAAGCAATATGTCGCTGAAACTTACTATAAAACTGATAACAGAACTTAAGTAAAAAACTCAGCCAAGCATCCCTTGTTCTGCACTCCGAGCATCCCTTGTTCTGCACTCCGAACATCCCACCACTGCATGACATTACATTTCAACAGATCCTTCTTTTCCCTCATCTGAAACATTATCTTTCTAATCCCTCCAGCAATGTCTCAGCTAATGACCTCATGTTGCTGGGTAGCTTGACAACCCAACTCCACGATAGAGATCTCCATTTCCCTTAAAACAAACCTCGTGCATTACTCTGTGTAGGTGATTGTATATATAGAATGTTTAATAAAATCACTAACCTCTCCCTTCTTTAAATAATTATACGAACACACCTCTCTTATATATACATAGTATTCGTAACAGTTCTCACATTGTGTTGATACTGGTTCACTCTCAAATTGCTACAGATAAAAAAAAATTGCTACAGATGAACAGTATACCGAGCCTTGCAAACTAGCTAGTAAAATAAAGGGAGAAGACATGTAAACTAGCTAGTGACTTGAATGGTTCTTCTTGGGACTGGTAATGGAAGTGTGCTATGAGATCTGAAACAACAAGAGCAACTATTACAAAAACATAAACATACTGAATCAGTTCTGCTTGTGTGGGCACATCATCAATCTTCCGTTTCACCGACAGTATCATCCTTAGTTTAGCTGCCAGTTCCTGAACAAACGCACACAGATACCATCAGTTACCTTTCAGATAGATTTTGCTTTATCAACAAAAATTGTTCACAACAGAGATTTTGTAAAGAAAGAAAGAAAGAAAGAAAAAGGGGGGAAAAGAGATCCAAATAGTAAGGAACTTTACTAGTGAAACAGAATCTTAACACTATTTCCAATTCATCAAGTATGAATAAGGTGAAGTGCAACTAACGCCATCATAATTGAATTGCATTGATAATTGAGTCTACCTGTTTAGATGAAATCATTTTGTCCATAGCTGGAATTAGTGTTTGATCAAATTCATCCAACTCCAGTTGTTGTTGTTCATATACAACAGAACCTTCCAAATCCATGTGCACTTAACAAGAAGATGATGAAGATCAGACCTTTTCCTCCAAAGTCCTGAAGAATGAATCGAAGTCAATGTAGCCGAGAGAGGGCCAGAGATGGGGAGATGACAGTCTGCTAGCTTACGACTATTTTGAGGCGGCAGCGACGCGGGAGGAAGGGGAATCCCTTGCGATTTTCTGGTTTTGAGTCGTCGGAGGAGAAAGGGCCTGGATCTGCAGCGGCGAAGCGAGTATCTGATCGGCGATCACTGCGAGGGCATCTCTATCATGTAGTTTTGGGGACAATTTCATACCGTCCCTACTGGACATCGTACGGTCAATATTAAATCATAAAGGAAAGCTCTACGATCATATCTTATCGAATTAAGCAACGACGTGTCGATTGATTGAAGGCATTAACTATCACAATCACGATATTTAGATCTGATCATAATTATCTGCTCTCTCGCCCCGTTCCTCATCTTCGATCCAGATCATCGTCGATCTCAGGAGGCAGCTTCGTCGATTTCTTCACTTCTTCCGTTCTTCGATCGATCGCAGAGTTTCATGGGTCAGATTTTGGCGACTGTTCAGGATAAGCTCCACGGTAAGTCTCTTTTCCTTTCTCTTAATATATAAGAATCTCGTCGATCGTCGTCGGCAATGCTTGGAGATGACGTGAATCCTAATTTCAGGGAGGCAATGGAAGGAGAAACAGATTCGGAAGATTACAGATCGGTGTGTTCGACCACATCAAAGACGATTCCGCCTCCAGGGATTTTCTGACCTTCGAGGAAGTCTACATCGCCGTTCTCTGCGTCTTCAAGTAAATCAAACCCCCTTTCTTCTTCTTCTTCTTCTTCTTCTTCTTCTTCTTTTTAATCACTTTGGGGGAATCTCTCTGACCCTTTTTCTCTTGTCGTGTTGTGGATTTTCTTCAGCGACATCAACAAGCACTTGCCTGGACCCCACCAAGATCCTCCCTCCAAGGAAAAGCTCAGATCGTTGATGAAGGTTCGTGTTCCCAGCTTCGATCGATTCCCAATTATCGTTCCTAATTCTCAAGACATCGAGGAAATTCTGATTATGCACGAATCATGTAGATCATTTTTCCTGCTTCAACTGCTCGATCTGAGGTTGTTTCGTTGATTAACAAGAAATGGCTAAGCGCGCGCACACATTAAATTTCACGTTGTCCTAAGAAGAAGATCATTCATTTTTCTACGGAAAACTCTATTAAAGCAAGAACGTCATTCAAATTACCTTGATTTGCTTCATGAAGATCTTCCCTTATCTGGTAGCATAACTTGCATTGATTTCTTCCAATTGTCCCAAGGCAAACCCTTCCTGTGTCCTCGACGAGGATCGATCTGCTTGAGGCTGCTTTCATCTTCATCGTTTATAATTATACTATTTACTGCTGGCTCGTGACTGCTGGAAAATCGCTAAACTGTTAGTTTATAGAAACAGAATCATCTGGCTATTGCTTACTAAGATAGCAATTGCATATTAGATTTATGCATCTGATTAACTAGTTTGGATCTAAAGTTTATGCAACCATGTACTTTTAGTTCTGCAAGATCTAAAATTTTGTTTACAAATTTGTATCTTTGAAGTTCACATCAATTCTCTATGAAGTAGAGATACTTATGCTGCTATACTACTTCCACCTATGCTCTAATTCCTCACCTTGCAGGAGTACGATGTTAATCTCGATGGACTACTCGACCGCGAAGAATTTACCAAGTTCATACGAAAATTGACAAACGACACCTTATCGGCTGTTAGTGTGAATCTTATAATCGCACTTGTGCTGGCCCCGACAGTGGCACTGCTGACGAAGAGGGCGACCGAAGGGGTTCCCGGCGTGGGTAAAATTGTGCAAAAGCTTCCGAGTTCCGTCTACGCCTCCATAATTACCCTTGGGGTTGTCGTCGTTCAAAAGTCTTCTGAGCGTTGTGAATAATTCATCACTTCTTGTTCTGCTCAGGAACATTGTTGCACTCCTATTATATACATTGTTGCTAACTTGTGTAATAATGTTGCTTATTGTTCTTGAGAAAATCTTTACCAATTATGTATGGTTGCTATATCAATAAACTAAAAACTGGATATTGTAATTAGCTGCTATTCTACTGTTTTATTGATCTTCTGTTGTGACACATCTTCAACTCAGATTGAATATATGATTTGTAACTTTGTGTGAAAGATAATATATGATTTGGATGGTGATTTAAAATTTGGACAAGCATAAGTACATGCATAATCACTTGAGATTTTTGCACTCGGGGCTATGGTGCAGTGGTAGGGTGACTAGTCGCCATTCCAGGTATTCGCGGTTCGATCCGTAACTGCGGCGTATTTTGCAAGAATTTTTCCTCCAAATGGGAGGCGAACCCTGAGACACTGGGCTTTTAGACCGTCCACTGCGAGCGCTTCCCGATTTACCCTGGTGACCGGTGGAAAACTTTCGTGGGACCGGGCCGGTCACCCCAGGCTCATCTGCTACTTGGTCCAAGAGCCCCCGGGGCTATGGTGCAGCGGTAGGGCGACTAGTCGCTATTTCAGGCATCCGCGGTTTGATCCCTAGCTGCGACGTATTTTGCAGGAATTTTTCTTTCAAATGGGGCGCGAACCCTGAGACGCTGGCCTTCTAGACCGCCCACCGCGAGCGCTTCCCGATTTATCTTGGTGACCGGTGGGAAACTTCCGTGAGACTGGATCGGTCACCTCAAGTTCATTTGCTATCTGGTCCAACATTTTATAATCACTCGGGGGTTTTTTTCCAGGATAACGATGTAATGGTTAGGTTATTCAACGGATAATTTAAGGATTTAATATTTAAATCTTAATTGTAATGTATTATTGGAGATTTTTCTCTTATGAAAAATGAGTATAAGAATGTTGACTATTTGAATGAGTCTTCATGAGCGTTTTTTGATTTATCTTAGTGATCGATAGAAAATTTTTATGAGTTTGAGTCGGTCACCGTTGGTATAGAAGTCACTTCGAAAAGTTGAATATTGAAAAGTTAGTATTTGATTGGATGAGAATTTATTTATATTAGTTTAATATATATAAATTAATAAGTTTAGTTGGTTAATATTCTTAAGTAATGATTGTATTAGATTGAATTATTGTATTAGAGTAAAATATTTTTCATGATTTACGAGTCATATCTAATAGGGACTGATGGTATTGACATTTGGATGAGTGTTATCATCCAATAAATAAAGTGTGTAAATAGTGGGTAAATGAATATTATGTAATATTCCTAAATAAATTCTGAATTATATTATCAATAAAACTCCTGCGAACCTAATAAATAAATAAAAATATTCAAAATAAATAAATAAATTTATATTATTGAATTTAATAATCAATTAAATAAATTTAAAAATATAAAAAAATTAAACGGTTTTGGAAGTAAACGACGTGGACGGTATGTCACCACGGTGTAGCCTTGAGTGATGACAAAGGGGGACGTCCGCGCCTGCGAGATTAATACGATCGTTAAAGGGATACATCAGAAGGAGTTCCGACGGAACCCTCTCCGACGCTCAAGTCAAGAATTACTAAAGGATTACTAGAGTTCAAAAAGATCCCCCCTCCACCTAAGGGTCTAAGCATCTTATATAATTGCTACTTTCTTCCTTTGAGTGCTCCCACATTGTTGTAAGCGTCTCCCCTGTTTCCACGCCTCATGATTTGTGGTTGTCTGTCAACTGTCGTTCGCTGGGGGTTACTGGTAACGACTACCGTGCATATTAAATCATGCGTTGTGGGCCATAACTGCAAGACAATATTCCTATTCAGGGAGGGGACACTTAAAACTATCGCCATCTGTATTAAGTATGTCATTATCGTCGTTAACGATAAATTTCTCCTCATCCGTTCTCTCTCTCCCAAGTTGGTCTCGAGCTCCGCTCTCCGAGTTGAGCTCAGGAATTTTCAGTGCCCGAGCTGGTCCCGAGCACACTTCTCCTGAGGTGGTCTCGGGAACCCCAGCCCGAGCTGATCTCGGGCACTTTTCTCCAGAGTTAGTTTCGGATACTTCTCTCCCACCCTTGTACCCACGCCACGCAGCTTTCTCGAGCCACGTGTCTACTACAAGCTAACATCCCAATCACAAGCCCCTCGTTAAGTCTAATCGAAGGAAGTTTTCCTAACTGATTGGACTTGTGACGATTTGGGAGAGAAGTGTAGATAAAAAATATAGTTAGGAATTCTCCACCTTAACCATTTCATGGATCCTAGGAATCAAAACTTTCATGGCAGGAGGCCAGGTAATTATTTGAATTAGCCCCAAGAGTTTCACGAGTTTCGATGCATCGCGATCGATGGCTGTCAATCACTCATTAAGAGCGCATGGGACACATTAGTGATGAAATCCTTTTGGCTAATAGGCTACCGCCACACGGCGCGCCCCTCGAGAAGTGTCATTTCGTCGACGTGCTAGTCAAGGCAGACCAACCGGCGGCTATAATGAGCTGCACACTTCGAGATCCACAGCTAACCCTCATCCACGCGTCGCACATCCATCCTCTTGCATCTCCACTGCCCCCCTATAAAAGGGGAAGCGAAGACGACCATCTGCCTTCTTGGACCATCGACTATCGGAGCTCGTTACTTCCGCTTCCTTTCGCTAAAGTCTCTTTCAGTATAAGTTTTATTAAGCCATCCTCCTCCTCTTCTTCCTCTTCAATCATCGACACCTTTTCCTTAGAGCCATGGGCAAGAGTGGGAAGGCAGAGGGAAAGAAAGGAAAGAGTAAGAAGGGGGAAGTTGAGGCGAAACTGAAGGAACAAACATATCAGCCGGAATGATACGAGGTCACCTCATCAAGGGTTAAGCCCGGAGTCTTGCAGGCCGCCTGTGACGCCTATGGTATTTCGGTAGATTTTGAAGTTAGGATGCCTAGGCTTGTTCAATCTCCTCTAGGGTTTTACACCTTTTTCCTAGGTCAAATAGAATTCGGTCTCCGCTTTCCAATCCTCACTTTTTTCATGGTCATATCTTAGTACTTTGATATTCCTCTTTAACAGATGACTCCGAATGTCTTTGCTCAGATGAGCGGGACATTCCTTCTATTCAAGTTGTTTGAGATACCCTTAGCCCCTCGTTTCTTTCATTATTTTTTCCTTCTGAGTCTCGCATATAGAGGGGCTTTTAGTTTCACAGCTCGAGCTAGCCACAGATTCATAGGCGACCTCCCTTCTTCACATAAGGGATAGAAAGAGTGATTCTTTTTTATCAGACTTCCCGAGCGTCCTTTCTCCCCCACTCATTGGCGGGAAGAGCCGCCTCGCCCCCCCCCCCCCCCCCCCCGGACTTAGGCGACTTCCAGCATGACCAAGGGTACCAGCGAGCCAAAAGCATCTTGGCCGGAATGGAGTTCCATGGCCCAGACAAGGTCCACTGCGAAGGGCTTCTTTATAGGGTTGGGATTATCCCCAAGGCCACCAGCCTTGATCGTGACCTCAGTAAATTTGTTATTTTATTAAATGTCTATTTATACTAACTGATATTCTTTTGCCTTTTTGAAGAATCCATATACTCGCCCGATCCATGAGCAAGCTTCTAAAGTGGGAGTTAGCCGATGAGAAGACACTTACTCCTTCTCAAGTTCATGGGGACCTGTCCTCTTAGTCTGCTAGGGACTTTGAGAGGACTCAAAGTCAGGAGCCTCTCGTCGTGGAGCTGTCCACTACTCACGAGGTCGGCCCCTCATACGCCATCATTGTGGCACAAGGGGTTGATGTGTAACTAGCGCTGGTTCCTGCATCAAAGGCGGAGCCAGCTCAAGGAGTAAGTCCCCGACCTCCTTGACGAAGATTTCTTATCCTTTCAGTCGAGGGGGAGGAGGAGAATGAATCGCCCGTCGTCCTTCAGAGGCCCGCACCAGCTCCCGCCCTTTAGAAGAGGAAACCCCAATCAGACCGAGCTCACCATAGCATTCCTGAGGACGGGGAGGATCTCATTCCTCTTTCTAAGCGTCAAAGGGGGACGACATCGCCTATTGCGGAGTCTGAGAAGGAAACTGAACCACCAATTGGGGAAGCACAATCCATTCTTCCTTTGCCAAGGGCCCTCAGTCACAAAGCAAGATGGTCCAATTTGAAGAACCAGAGCCTACAAGCACCCGCCTCCGCAGGAAGGTATAGGCTGCTGAAAAGGCGGCTAAGATTGACCCCTAGCACATACAAATTAGGGAGCTGCCCTAGGGGAGTCAACCTTTAGAAGAGATATCTTCGAATACAGATAACAGTCCTTCGGGGCCCTCTGTCATACTTGACGAGGAGACTCATCGATTGGCTCTCTTCACTGGCCATTCTGAAGCTACTTCAGGCATACCTTCTTCGAGAAGTCGGGGGCGATGAGGGATCGTACCAAGGAGTATATCACCTCTCTCAGGAGGTGACTTCAGCTAGAGTGATCGCCTAGCTATACGAGTTCCTCCTAAAGGTATAACTTCGCCTATCCTTTCTTATTATTTTTGCTTTTTAATTCTTACTGCTTCCCGTATTAGGCCATGTCCGAATGCCTGCTTCTTGGTCACCGGATGCTTCCTGAGGGTGAGACAGAAGTGCGGCAGCAGAGGGTAGTTGAGCTCGAGGCAAAGGTCTGGCGGATCAAACGAGAGGGCCAGATGCAGGCCAACGTCACCAGAGACCTCCATGCCAAACTTGAGCATTCCACAGATAACGCCTAGGCTTTAGAGTCAACTTTGAACAACATTCGGCACCAGGAATGCCTCTTAATGGAGAGAACCAAATCTCTTTCGGTGGAGACAGCTCAACTAACACGGGATAAGGAGCAACTGCAGACCCGGGAGACCCAGTTGCTAGAAGACATTCGCCTCCTTGAGTTATCCAAGGAGGAACTCCGTGGCTAGATTAAGGAACAAACGAAAAAAAATAGCTAAGGATGAGATGAGTCTACGGGATGCCACTGCTTACATATATGATCAACAGGAGACCCTCTCCCAAGCTGAGTCTCACTTGTCAATGACTCAGGAGCAACTTGAAGAGGCTCTAGCGGCCCGAGACCGGGCGTTGGTCGATGCGAAGGAAATGAAGGCTGATTGGGATCGAGTCTTCAAAGAGCTAGAAAGTTATAAAGCTAGCGAAGAAGCTCGTCAACCCGAAATAGAAGCTGCAGTCATGGCCAAGTTCCTCCAGTCCGTGGAGTTCGATGACATCATGGACATCCAAGTACTGAAGCGGCTTATGCAGGGCTTCAACGGAGCTGTCTAACAGATCCAGCGAACCGAGGTATTGAAGCCAGGTGTCGACCTGAACTTCCTTAGCGTCGGCCAAGCTTGGAGGAATTGTCCGTGGAAAAGAAAGAACATTAATGTAATCTTCTTTCTCATTTGGTTGCCGGGAGGTTTCTCAAAGCATTTATGATTGTAAACCTTGTGCCTTTGTTTTACTATCTAAATGAATATATTTTGCCTCGTGTGTCATGTTTCGTATTTTGCCTATAATTTGCCTTGTGTAATATATTTCGTATTTTGGCTTCTGAATGTAACTTGCTTTCTTCTACATCCTATTCGTTGGGATCTCGCCTTCATCCTCTGGAAGTATAACTTCCCCTAAAGTTTTTTACTAGCGCTAACGCCAACTCACATCTTGCCGAACACCACTTCCATGTCAGCTATCCACCCACATGCCCGATAATCTCTTTTCACACTGGGGAGGGTTAAATCGCTGGAGTATCCTTGGCGACTGTGCACTGGCAAGGATTTCAACTTCTCCTGGCCGGGCATCGCCCATGTCGTGGCCATGTCTACACAGCTTGGGCATTCTCGGCACCACAAGTTGGTAGGAACTCGGGCTGCTCCTGGCCTGGCATCCTCAGCACCACGACCAGGTCTACACAGCTTGGGTATCCTCGGCGCCACAAACTGGTAAGAACTCGGGTTGCTCTCGACCGGGCATCCTCAGCACCACGATCAGGTCTACACAGGTTGGCCATCCTTGGCGCCACAAGCTGGTAGGAACTTCGGCTGCTCCCGGCCGGGCATCCTCAGCACCACGGTCAGGTCTACATAGCTTGAACATCCTCGGCGCCACAAACTGGTAAGAACTCGGGCTCCTCCTAGTCGGACATTCTCAGCACCACGCCCAGGTCTACACAGTTTGGGCATTCTCGGCACCACATGCTGGTAGGAGCTTCGGCTGCTTCCGGCCAAGCATCCTCAGCACCACGGCCAGGTCTACATAACTTGGGCATCCTCGGCGCCACAAGCTAGTAGGAACTTCTATTGCTCCTGGTCGGACATCCTCGGCACCACGGTAAGGTCACACAGCTTGGGCTTCCTCGGCACTACAAGTTGGTAGGAACTGCGGCTGTTCCCAGCCATGCATCCTCAGTACCACGTCCAAGTCTACACAATTTGGGCATCCTTGGCGCTACAAGCTGGTAGGAACTCGGGCTGCTCTCGGTTGGACATCCTCAGTAACTCGGCTAGGTTTACACAACTTAGGCATCCTCGGCGCCACAAGTTGGTAGGAACTCAGGCTGCTCCCGGTCGGGCATCCTCAGCACCATGATCAGGTCTACATAGCTTGGGCATCCTCAGAGCCATAAGATAGTAGGAACTTACGAGAACATGCTTTCATTGGGCTTCCGACTGACATTTTTCCTGTTCATTCGATTGACCAAGCTTTAAGAGAATACAAATACATGACAAGCAAAAGTATTTCACAACCGAGTTTACTGGGCACGGTAGGGTTGGAGGTGACTTGCGTTCCATAGTTTTTCTAACCTTTTGAAATTAACATATTACAAATAACAACTGCTACCTGTGAGTTTTTCGATAACCGTGTAAGGTCCAATCCATTATGGTTTGAGCTTTCTGACGTCGTCGACAGACTTGATTCTTTTCCATACCCAATCCCCGACCTGGAAAGTCCGAGGGATTACTCGGCGGTTGTAGACTTGTCGCATACGTTGGCGATATACAGCTAGTTGGGTAGCCACTTTGTCGCGCACCTCCATAACCAAATCTAAGTCGAGTCGTCACTCCTGGTCGTTATTCTCCTTGTTATAAAGTTGTCGCCGAGTTGATTCGTCGCCTATCTCAACCGGGATCATGACTTCCACGCCATAGAACAGATAAAAAGGACTCTGTCTCGGTCCCCTCTTTGGGAGTCGTACGATTGGACCATAGGATACTCGAGAGCTTATCGACCCAACTCCCCCGACATGTTCTAGCTTTATCTTGAGTCCTCTGATTATTTCTCGATTGACAACTTCGGCCTGGCTGTTGCTTTGTGGGTAGGTGACTGAAATGAAGGCCTGGTGAATACCCAGCCCTTCATACCATTCTCTGAGCTTGCGATCTGAAAATTATCTATCATTGTCCGACACCAATTTATGAGGAATTTTATACTTGTAGATGATATCTTTCCACAGGATTTTCATCACGACGACCATAGTAATTTGGGTGAGTGGCTCGACTTTAACCCATTTGGAGAAGTAATCCACCAGTACCAACAAAAACTTCTTTTGCTATGACACCCTATCGAAAAATGACCTACTATACACATCCCCCACTGATCAAAGGGACAAGAGATTGTAGAGGCTCGAAGTAGTTCAGTTGGGTGGTGAGCAATATGTTGATGCTTTTGGCAAGCTTTGCATCGACGACAAACTTATTAGCATCTGCCTGCAATGTGTGCCAAAAATCTTCGTCTAGAACAATCTTCTTAGCCATCGATCAGCCTCTATATGACTCCCGCATATGCCTTCATTAACTTCCCGTATGATATACTCAACGTCTCCTGGGCCGATACACTTGAGTAATGACCAGACAAACGCTCTTTTGTAATGATGTTCCCTGACCAACGTGAATCGAGCAACCCAACGCTTAAAGAGTCAGGCTTGATTTCAATCTTTAGGTATTGTTCCATCGTGAAGGAACGATTCATAAACTTCTCTCCAATCAGGTAATATAGCGTCGGCAAGTTCTCTGCCGACCTGAGCCACTGTTCCTTCCTGAATCGTAGGCTCATCCACGATCCACAATGCTAAGGATCTTGCAAACTTAGTCAGTTTATCGACCTTAACATTATTCGCTCGGGAGATTTTCCGTAGCATGACTTCCATAATGGTGGCTTTCAGGTGATTATATGTTGTTACATACTTCTACAACCACTCATTACGAACCTCGAAATCCCCTTCGAGTTGTTGAGCCACAAGCTGAGAATCAGAATATAATATAATCTGGGCGGCTCCGACTTGCCTAGCAGCCTGCAGCCCGACCAGTATTGCTTCATACTCTGCTTCATTGTTAGTAGCTCGGAAATTAAGTCGTATAGATAACTACTATACATCTTCTCGAGGAGATATCATTAGAACACCTACCCTGCTTGATTTTTGATTAAACGAGCCATCAACATAAATCTTCCAGACTTCCTCGTATTCAGGAATTGGAACCATTTTGAGCATGAAATCGACCAAAACTTGAGCCTTGGTAGCCGTTCTAGGTTGATATGCAATCCCATATTCGCTCAACTCGGTATTCCACTTGATTAACATCCCCGATGCTTCAGGATTTGTAAGGACACGCCCGAGCGCGCTATTGGTGAATACAATGATGGGATGTGCCAGGAAGTATGACCTTAACCTTTGCGTCGTTAAGACTAGCGTGTACGCCAGCTTTTCCAGCATGGTGTACCGAGTCTCTACATCTTTAAGAAGATGAATGAAAAAATAGATAGGGTATTGGATGTTACCTTCTTCCCGAATAAGTGCTGAACTCACAGCCTGCTCGGCTGCTGATAGTAGACAAAAAGAGTCTCCCCTTCCCGCGACTTGTATAATATAGGAAACTCAGATAAGTATGTTTTCAGGTTCGTGAAGACCTTCTCGCATTGATCATCTCATTCAAATTTGATTGTTTTCCTTAAAATTTTGAAAAAAGTTAGTGTCCTATCGGCTGACCGAGATATGAAATTGGATAGAACTGTGATCCTTCCATTAAGTTGTTGAACCTCTTTGAAATTGCTTGGTGACGACATATTTAAAATAGCCTGCACCTTCTCAGCATTCGCCTCAATTCCTTTCTCTGTCATAATGTACCCGAGGAATCACCCACTTTCAATCCTGAACAAACACTTAGCTGGATTCAACTTTAGACTGTTAGCTCTCAGGGTGGCAAACGTCTCCTCTAGATTGGCAATCATGTCTTTCTCTTTCTCCGTTTTGACTAGGACATCATCAACGTAAACATCGATATTTCGACCAATCTGATGTCGAAATACCTTGTCCATCATCCATTGATAGTAGACCCGACCAAGGGCCGGGTCCAGCTCGGACCCGGTCCGGGACAATGGGTCTGGTGGCCCATTGACCTAGTTCGCCAGGTTGAATTGGAACCGGCTCGGCATCCTGCCGGGCCGGTTCCCGTTCCAATGGCGGTGGAACCGCCGGTTCCAACAGCTTCGAACCGCTGGTTAACCGGTGGTTTAAACTGGCGGTTCGGAGTTGTTGGAGAGATTTTTTATTTTATTTTATTTTTTTTCAACGATTAAGATCATTTGACCATTTTTTGATTAATGACTATGATTTAGTGACCGTTATGATCTAAACTCTATAAATATGGAGTTCATTTCATCATTTTCACACACATCTTCTCTACTCTCATTCTCAGCTTCATATTCTCTACGCGTTTTCGACTTCATCTTTTGACGACAATAGAAGGTGGTCACGGAGCTTCATCATCTCGATCTCGGAGGGGAAAAGAAATAATGCATGAGGATCCCAACATTCAAATTTAATCCACCGATGATGAGATTGAGGCTTAGCCCGAACACCTTCTGATGCCCGAAACACAAGGAAGTACCGATGTAATTACTTCTAAGGTTCGGAAAAATCCTCCTTTAAAATCTTCTATTTTCACTAAACATTTTGAGAAGGTTACACTTCCGTCGGAAGAATTGCGTGCAAAATGTAAGCATTACAATGCTTCCTACAAATTCCAAGTCGACGACGGCTATGGGTCGTTAAAACGATATGTAGAAACGAAGCACCCGACGGAATATGGACTTGACCGCTCTCAAGCATAATTATTAAGATTTTCTAATGGTAGTAGTACTGATTCTGGTTTATTTTTATATTCTAATAATAAACTAAGAGAATTATTAGCTAAATTTATTTCCGTAGAACATCATTATTTTAGTTTTGGATCTAAATGCACATTTGATGATTTTTTTAAAAGAATATCTTAATCCATGTGCTAAATATGTTCCTAGGACTACACTTACTCATACAAATAAAAGATTAGTAAAACAAGGAAAAAGAATTTAATTGATAAATTTAGTAAATTAAATAATAATGTTTCTTTATGTTCCGATATTTGGAGTGATCATTGGCAAACTGATTCTTATATGGGTGTGATTTACCATTGAATTGATAACTCTTGAATTCTCCAAAAAAGATTACTAGCTTGTTTTTGATGAATCACATATTGATCATAACATTACACAATTATTATGTTTAATTTTAGAAGAATATGAATTGACTCATAAAATATTTTCAATATCATTAAATAATGCTAGTTCTAATACCGCTTCTATAGATGAACTAAAATTTATTTGGCAACCTGTTATTGGTGGTTTATTTTTTCATATTCGTTGTGTATATCATGTTTTAAATTTATGTGTTCAAGATGGATTAAAACTTTTAGAAAATTATATTAAACCAATTAGAATCACAATTTCATATTTATGGTCACATCCATCTAAGATGAAATAATGGGGTAGATTTTTTAAAGCTAATGGAATGAGACCTAAAAAATTTCCACGTGATGTTCCAACACGTTGGAATTCAACATATCAATTATTACAAGATTCATTTCAATATAAAGATTTATTATGTTTATTTTTTGCACAAAATAGTAATACTAATATATATTTATTTTTACAACAATGGAATATTTGTAGTAATATTTGTGAAATTTTAAAAGTATTTAACGATGCAACTGAACAACTTTCCGGTGTTTATTATCCCACTGCTCATTTAGTTTTAGTGAAAATTTCTAGTATAGTATTAGTATTAAATGAACATATCAATAATGAAGCTTAACTTCTTGCACATTAGCTATGAAAACTAAATGGGAAAAATATTTTTATTTTATTCCTAAAATTTATTTAATTGTATTTTCTTTAGATCCTAGATTTAAATTAGAAGTTTTACAAGAAATATTAACTTTATATTATGACGCTTTAATTCCTATTAAAGATTCTTTTTCTCTAGATCCAATTAATATTATGTATAATATTAAAAATTATTTATATGATCTTTATAATCAATATTGTATTAAATATATAATACAAACTAATATTTCTGAAACATAACAGCCTACTAGTACTAATTTAAAACTTACAAAAGCACAACTTTTATTAAAAGAACAGACAAAATGTCCACAAGGATCCTCAAGTTCCACATAGGACTTGAGAATTATTTTACAAGTTCTTTTGATTTTAATAAGACAACTTAAATAAGTGCAAGCCATTTTTTAAAATAAATTTTATATTTTAAATTTAATTTTTTTAAATTTAATTTTTTTAATATAATAATCTCGAACCGTGATGAACCGTGAATCAAACCATGAACCGGCGATTCCGAATCATGAACCGTAACCATCTTGGGTGGTTAAGGTTAAGGGTCGATCTCCCACGAACTGTCGAACCAGCGATTTCGAACCGTCAGTTTCGAACCGTGGTCGGGTCTAGTTGATAGGTTGCTCCTGCATTTCTTAATTCGAATGACATAACATTGTAGCAGTAGGTGCCATCAGTGGTCACAAAACTTACTTTCTCCTGGTCTTCTCGGGCAAGAGAAACCTGGTAATATCCTTGATACGCGTCCAACATTGAGATAAACTCATAGTCGGAGGTTGAATCTACCAGCTGATCGATGCGAGACAAGGGGTAGCAGTCTTTAGGTCATGCTTTCGTTAAATCTCGAAAATCAATACAACCCCGTCGTTTCCCCACGGGCTTAGGGACCAATACAATATTTTCCAGCCAGGTCGGGAATTGTACTTCCCGAATGTACCCTGCCTTCAACAACTTTGCTACCTCTTCTCTGATTATTTGGTCTTGTTTTGCCTTCGCCTTTGCTTTACTGGTCGGGCTCTTCGAGGGATGTGTAGTCTGTGCGTAGCCAGAGCAGGAGGACCCCCTTTGATCTCGTCCGTAGCCCATACGAATGCATTTTAATGACTGACCAAGCAGTTAATTAGCCTGTCTCTGAGTTCAGGGCTTAGGTATGTAGCGATTCTTGTAACTCCTCCCTGCTGACGAGGATGGATTTGGACTTCCTCGCAATCCACTGCCCGACGTTCTTCCTTGGCTTCTTCTTTCGCCCAGGGATCAGTTAAGTTGATCTGCAAGGTCTCATAGGTCTTCATTCTCTTGCGAACGTCAATCTGACTTCCCCACTATAACATCACCGGGAAACTAACTGATCCCCCTTAACCGCAGTCGCCTAATCCTCCATCGGAAATTTAATTTTCTGGTAATAGATCTAGACCACAGCTTAGAATAAGCTGAGGGCTGGTTTCCCTAAAATGACATTATATGACGATGGGGTGCCCACCAACATGAAAGGAGTTCTCCTCGTCCTCTATAAGATATCATCCCTGAGGGACAGGGACAGGGACAGGGACAATGAGATCTGTCGTAGCGGCTGCATCTAATGTCCAGTGAAGCCGAACAGTGGTGTTGAGATGGGGCACAACTCACCCTCATCTACTTGCATCTGGTCCAGCACCGCCTTGTACAGGATATTGACGGAGCTTCCTGTATCCACGAAAATGCGCTTAACCTCATAATTAACTATGCGAGTAAGAATTACCAGTGCATTTTCATGGGGAGCTTCAACATCCTCCAGATCATTAGGGTCGAAAGAGATGACCGACCTATTGCACTTCTCCTTACTCGTCTCGATCGCATAGTTTTCCAACCTACGCGTATGAGACTTCCTTACTCGATGTGAATCCCTACCGGTCGGGCCTCCTGAGATCATTCCGACATGACCCATGGAGGTCCTTGGGCTGGAGCCTTGCCCTTCCCAAGGTCTCACTCTGGTGAGGCAGATCGGCGGCGTGAGACCTCCTTGGATCTCCCTTGCGAAAGCGATCGAGCCCGTTTCATGGATTCCTCTTCCCTCGATTGCTGTCGATTAGGAGATCATCTTCGGCGAGGGGATCTTTGTCGATACCCCAAGTTGCTCCACTTCTTGCGTTGCTTGGCATCTGCGTCCTTGGATCTCCTCGTCTTCAAAGTGTAGCACTTCTCTGTGAAATGCGTAGTACTGCCATGAAAGTCATAGTACTTCTCTGGCAGTGTTAGTCCTTCAGTGTCCACTGTTTCCACTAGCTTCTTCCTGTGGTCCTAGTGACTTTTGCCTGAGTGAGAATCCTTCGCCTGGGTAGGAGCAGGTGGTTCCTTTCTTTTGGATCGTATCGAGATTTGGATAGGTGTTCCTGCCGAATCCTTTCGGCGGGCTTGTTGCATTTCCTCCATATTGATGTGCTTAACCGACACCGACCGCCATAATAAATCATCGAAGCTGGTCGGTGGCTTCTTCACGAGGGACTGAAAAAAATCTCCTTCAGTGAGTCCCTACGTAAAGTTGTTGACGAGAATCTCCAAAGTCGCACTCGGCACGTCATGTGCTACCCGATTGAACCGTTGGATGTAGTCCTTTAGTGGCTCCTTGCTCTTCTGTTTCAGGGCGAACAGATTCAGTGCCGTCTTCTGATAACGCCGACTGTTGGCGAAGTGGTGTAAGAAGACAGTCTTAAACTTCGAGAAGGAGTTTATAGAATCCTGTGGTAACCTCTAGAACCACTGTCGCGTTGCTTCCGACAACGTGTTCAGGAATACCCAACACTTCACAACATCCGTATATTGGTGCAAGACGCGTTCTCGAACTTGCATATATGATCTTCGAGATCCGTTTTCCCATCATAATCAGCAATTCTGGGACCGCGAAATTGCTTAGGCTTGAGATCGTCCACGATGCCTGGACGAATGACGAAGATGTGTATTTTGGGAGAACCTTTATAGGTTCACTCTTTCCTTGTCCCTCTTCTTGGTGCAGAATGCTAGAAGTGGTTGTATGTGCTTTCTCTAGTCCTCCATTAGAGTCTCGTCGATATCTTAGGGTTGCGTTCACAGGCACATCTGGAGGAGACATGTATCTCAGATTTCGAACATATGAGGTTGACGCTCTCTGGGTGTCTGGTTGTAGTGGATCTGCCAGTTGAGAAGCAGTCTGTTGGATTTGCTACTACTCTAGTGCCCCTCGAATAGCATTGTCGATTAGACGGTCTAACTCTTCCCTTATCAACGTGATCGGCCATCTCTCCGGTTTTGCCATCACAGTATCCCTTTTGGTGTGTAATCAAGGTTCCCACAGACGACGCCAAACTTATTCCGGAAGTGAATGACGTGGACGACAGGTCACCACAATGTAGCCTTGAGCGATGACAAAGGGGGGCGCTCGTACCTGCGAGATTAACACGAGCATTAAAGGGATATATCGGAAGGAGTTCCGGCAGAACCCTCTCTGATGCTCAAGTCAGGAATTGCTAAAGGATAAAAGAGGAGTAAGAAGAATAGATTACTAGAGTTCAAAAAGATCCTCCCTCCATCTAGGGGTCTAAGCACCTTATATAATCACTGTTTTCTTCCTTCGAGTGCTCCCACGTTGCTGTAACCGCTTCTTCTGTTCCCACGTCTCATGATTCGTGGTTGTCTGCCAGCTGTCGTTCACTGGGGGTTACTAGTAATGGCTGCCGCGCACATTAAATCATGCGTTGCTGGTCATAATTGCCGACCAATATGTTGGAACCCGGATGGCTAGAGAGGGGGGGAGGTGAATATAGTCAATCACTTAAACTTTACCCCTTATCAAAGATTCTGCACTTAAAGGTTTAGTAGCACAGCGGAAGTAGCAAAAATAGAATATGTAGAAAACTTAAACCCTAAACTATGAGCAAATACAAGAACGTTAACAAGAGGATTTACAAGGTTCGGGGATAACTTGCCCCTACTCCTTGGCGTGCCCTTAAGGTGGGCGATCCCTTGATCGTCGGCAGATCATGCCCCGGAAGATCCGGATAGAAAACAACCTCCTTCTCGGTGGAGGAACCTCTCCACAGTGTTTCAATCAAAGATATAGTTTTAAGCACAATGAAACACAAGAAAGATCTTACTTAGCACTTAGCACAGACAAGAACACAGTAAGCTTCTCCCGAGCTCCACCCAGCGACGATCTCACGCAAGAAACCTTTCTTCGTGTCTTCTCGCTGTTGGGCTCAAAGCCTCTTGTTCCTTCCTCCAAGTGCTCAAGCAAGGGATGGTTGCTTCACTGATTGCAGTTGCTTGCTCAAGATGATGGAACTTCAGAACGCACAAGCAAGAATGTGGAGAACACAAAATGCGCAGCAAGAACTCAAGACTCAAGTCATGTATTCACGAACTCTTCTCTACGCCCTTTTGTTTCTCCACTAGGCACCAGGTGACACCATCTCACTGCAGCCTCCAGCTACTCTCCTGCAACCACCAGCCACCACTGAGCTCTTCTGGACTCCCTGAGCTTCCCTCAGACCAGCCCCAGTCAGCAGCTCCAGCCGGCGCCAGTGTCCGTTGCAACCTGAGATGGAAAACAGACAAACCTGCTCCAAGGAAAGGCCTCCATTGACTCTCCTTGAGTGTTTGAATCCTTCCCTGTCACCTGCAGCTCAATCAGAGTGTTAGCACAGCATATCAAGCAGAAAATCGTGTATCAGATGTTAAGCGCAGAGTATCAGATACGTTCAGACGCGATCAGAGCGTCTGACAGTGCATTTTGAATTAAAGTGATCGGTCACCGGACCGATCCAGTGCTTGTGGGTCGGTCACCAGACCGATCCACCGCTTTGCTGGGACCTCCCAGATCTTGCGGTGACACAAGCCTGATCAGTCACCGGACCGATCAGAGTGAAGCCTGATCGGTCACCAGACCGATCAGGTAGCTCCCTGTCCGATCAGGCTCAAGCTTGATCGATCCACGTCTGAGTGAACAGTAACCGCGGAAATTAAATCCTAAGTCTTTGATCGGTCACCAGACCGTTCAGGAGCTGATCAGCGGGGGAACTCAACTAACTGAGTGCTCCCTGATCGGTCACCAGACCGATCAGAAGCGAAGCAGTGAGGAAGCTGCCTGCTCCCTGATCGGTCACCGGACCGATCAGGAGCCAAGCAATGAGGCAGCGGCCTGCTCCCTGATCGGTCACCAGACCGATCAGGAGCCACACAGTAGGTTCCCAACCTCACTGTGCGCTCCCTGATCAGTCACCAGACCGATCAGTCATTGCTGGATCGGTCACCAGACCGATCTACGAAGGAGCAGCGTGCCAACTTCCCTAATCGGTCACCAGACCGATCCAGGGACCCAAACCCAGCCCTCCAAGCTAGGGTTTCATCCAACCTAGCCCTCCAAGCTAGGACTTCTTCACCTAACCCTCCAAGTTGGGAATTTTCACCTAACCCTCCAAGTTAGGACTTTTCACCTAGCCCTCCAAGCTAGGACTTTTCACCCAACTCTTCCGAATTAGGACGTTTCCAAAACTAGCCCTCCAAGCTGGTCCTGACCCTCCAAGCCAGGACTTTTTCACCTAACCCTCCAAGTTGGGAATTTTCACCTAACCCTCCAAGTTAGGACTTTTCACCTAGCCCTCCAAGCTAGGAATTTTCACCCAACCATTCCGAATTAGGACTTTTCAACACCTAGCCCTCCAAGCTAGGATTTTCCTCACCTAACCCTCCAGGTTAGGATTTTCCAACACCTAGCCCTCCAAGCTAGGATTTTCCATACCATGCCTAATCCCCGATCAGGACTTAACCATAATCATAATCATCAACCTAAACTAAAATCGGTGTCAACACCAAAACAACAATCAGGGTCAGACTGCATCAACAATCTCCCCCTTTTTGTTGTTTGACAACCCGATTTTAAGTTTAGGGATTCTCAATCAATTTTCTCAAATTCAGAATCGTAGGGGAATCGAGATCCTCCCCCTACAACATAATCATCCTAAACTTAACCAACCACACTCTCCCCCTTTGTCGAACACCGAAAAGTGTCTAGAGAGGCTACTAAGTTTACCCATACTCCCCCTCAACCCTAGTGGTATCCCAAAACAACAAAGAAATGATTGATTTTTGATAAACATATGAATACATATGACAAAAGTAGGGCATGATTAAACAAGTATATGTATCATACGGATATGGCATCATAAGCATGAATAATAAGGCATACACGCAGATAGTAATCATGTGAACACACATCAAGATCGCATCAAAACATGATAAGGCAAATATAAAATACATGCAAAGTAGCAGATGCATCATTTAGCAAAATTTAGTCATAGTCAAGTGCATCTCAAAAGAACTGATCACAATCAATTATGAAACTCATCATAATAGTCAAGGTCATCAATCCCCCGCGTGGTTATCATCTGAAGAATCAGCAATATATATAACATCCCCTGGCGGAGGGTCGCTGGGGGACGCACCACCAGGAAACGTATGATGATACCACTCCTCATACCATGTGTCATGTAGTGAGCTGATCTCAGAGACATCAAATTCTAGAGCATCGAGACGGCGATCAAAAGATTGAAACTCTGAGTTGACCTCCTGGTGCCAGCGCTCGGAAATCTATAGCTCACGCTGCATCAACTGCTCTAACTCCGCAACCTGCCAGCGTAGATCAGGAGCCCACTCATCATAATCCGTAGCACCAGTGGACGGCTCCTGATCAGGGACTACTCCTGGTAACTCCCCCACATGTCGTCGATCCTTCCACCTTAGCCCCTGTGATCCGACAACAATGCCGGACTGGGCCATCATGCGACGATCAATTCGACAGTCCTGTCAAATCATGGGTACAATGCAGCCATGTGAAATATCAATGCCAACCGACTCCAGCCAGGCAGTGATGATGTGGCCAAATAGCATATAGACTGTCTGGCCGTACATCTGACTGTGGACAATGATGGAGAAATAGACTGAGGCCACTGGGTCAAAATCTAACTGCTGATGCATTCCGTAGAGCATCAAGCAGTGGAACGGGTGAATCTCATCTAGATATTTTGAAGTGGTCGGGAGGAGACAATTCGTGATAATCTTAAACAAAACATACTCAATGGGGGAAAGACGGAGAGCAGGAAATGTGGGAAAATTACGGGTGCGCTCACCGGAACCCCTTGGCCTGGGATGACCTAGAAAATACTCGTAGATGGAATCAGGAGTGGCTCCATCAAAGGGAACCGGAAGAGGATCAGGAAGATAAGGGTAGAGAGAAAAATCATTTTCTGACCGGCGACAGCCAAGAAAGTCAGTGAAAATAGATCAATTAAAACTAAGGTCGACACTGGCGACACGGGTTCTCCACCCCGTGCCCTCCCCACTGACCATGTTGTTATAGAATTCAGAGACTAAATCAAGGTTGATTGGCCTCTCAAGGTACAAAATGGATTGAAGATTTAATGTTCAATAATTTGCCGGACTGTTGGACAATGTTCGTAGATGAAGGTTTGGTTCACAGTTCGACATGGCATCAGTTTGAAGTTGTGCCATTGAAAATCTAGAGCATAATAAATGTTTTGAATCCTAGTCTGTGGAGGTGGAGGAGGTCCCGAAGGAAGTGTAGATGATGAAGGGCCTTTTCCCTTTGAGCTTTCCTCCACTGGGGCTTTCCCCTTGGATGATTTTCTAAAGATTTGAATAGATCATGAAAAGAGCATAAATCAATTGAGCAAGGTTGAATCGATCCCATGAACATAGGTTTAACCAAGATTTGATCACCCACATAGTTTGAATCAATTGAGCAAGAGCGAATTGATCATATGAACATGGATTAATCAAGGACCCAAGATTTGATCACCAGAACAATAATCATGTGAACATAAGGTGAAATTGATCATAAGAACATAGTTTAATCAAAGACCCAAGATTCAAGCACAGGAGAAATAATCAAGTACACAAGGTAGAATTGATCAAAGGTAGGACATGGCAAAAGCAAGGTCACGGCAAGCACCACAAAACAAAAATTTTGATTAGCACAAACTCACAATCTGTGAACTGATTTGCAAGAAAAACTAAACCAAAAACTCACTTTGGTGCCATTGGAGTTGATTTGAGAGGATCTTGAAGGTTGGAAGAAAAGGCTTGCGCAGGAGAGGCTCTCAGCGCAAGAGATGAACGCAAAAACCCTTCAGCGAGAGAGAAGGAAGAGCTCGTAGGAACCCTTCTCGGAAGAGGAAGAAGAAGACGCAAGGAGGGCTCTCACGCAGGTTGAAGAGGTGCAAGAGGGAGTTTCGGTGCTAGGGTTCGGCAATGAGGGGTTTTGGAGGAGTTAATCGGTTGGTGGATTGGTCCACCAACCGCAATTTAATGCGATTGAACGGATCACCGTTCGATCTGGAAGCGCTCAGACCGATCAGGCTCTGTCCTGATCGGACTGGCATGGTCCTAATCGGTCGGGTGACCGATCAGGCAGGCCCCTGATCGATCGGCTGATCGATCAAGAAGCGATTAGTAGGGTCGGATGATATTGGGAAGCCCCCTGATCGGTCTGTGGACCGATCACAACAGGGTGCCAGATCGGTCCGGGGACCGATCCAGGCTAGCACAGAATGTTTGGTCATAATTTCGTTAAGTCTCTGTGACCCCTCTGATCGGTCTGTGGATCGATCAATGCAGGATGGAGCCAGATCGGTCCGGGGACTGATCAGCCCTACTTTTGATCGGTCCAGTGACCGATCAGGGTTCCTGATACTCCCAGATACGATCTGAAACTTTCAGTTTCAGACATTTACACGATTTCTAAGGGAATCTGATGGAAAATATCGATCTTGGAAGTGATCCCCTGACTATAATTGATCTCTAAACAAGAATCAATGGTCCTTATGGTTCGAACAAACACTTTGCTCCATCCAAGTGGAGTCAAACTCAATCAACAATCATCCAATCAAATTCAACCAAGATCATGCCAAATACAGGTTTCCAATCAAGTTTCCTTGATTGGAATGTCCAAGTATGATCATGGAGCCAAATACACATGTGTTATGCATTGGTTTTCCCCATACTTGGTCACCGAAGTGATTTTTATCTCGTCAACTTAATTTCTCAAGGGATGCATTGACATTTTGAGAAATCGAGTTGATCCTAACATCTCACCCCATTTTTAGCAAACAAAAACATTTTGGTAAACCTTATAGTTTGTGTGAGATGTTTCCAAAGTTACCCAATTGTATCCCAACAATTAGAACTTATCATGAAGGGTTTTGAATTTTTTTTTAAAAACCTATGAAGCGCGACACATTCCCAACTCCCTTCTTAAGAAACTAAACTCATTTTCGGGGAGTGGCTTAGTGAAAATATCAGCCAAATTCAATTTGGACTCTACATATGAGAGTACAACATCTCCTCTAGCAACATGATCTCTAATGAAGTGGTGACGCACTTCAATATGCTTAGTCCTAGAGTGATGGACTGAATTCTTGGTTAGATTAATTGTGCTAATGTTGTCACACAACACTTGCACACTTTTGTAACTCAATCCATAGTCCTCTAGAGTATGAATCATCCATAACAATTGCGATATACTCTCTCCCATAGCAATATATTCTGCCTCGGTTGTGGAGAGAGCAACACAATGTTGCTTCCGACTTGACCAACTAACTAGAGCTGATCCTAAAAATTGGCAACCCCCACTAGTGCTTTTCCGATCCAACTTACATCCAGCATAGTCGGAATCAGTATAGCCAATTAGATCAAATGATTCGGTACGGGGGTAGCAAAGACCGACTCCTATTGTGCCTTTAAGATATCTCAAAATTCGCTTAATAGCAATTAAATGAGATTCCTTGGCACATACTTGATACCTTGCGCACATACCCACAGCGAAAAGAATATCAGGTCGACTAGCTGTGAGGTGTAGCAGACTACCTATCATGCTCCGATATTGAGTCAAATCAACAGGTTTACCACTCTCATCATTGTCTAATCTTGTGTTTGTAGCCATGAGAGTGATTACCTCTTTTGAATCACTCATATTGAATTTACGGAGCATTTCTTATGTGTATTTCGATTGGTGCACCTGGATCCCATCTCGGGGTTGTTTGATTTCAAGTCCAAGAAAGAAAGTCAACTCTCCCACTAGACTCATTTCAAATTCATTTTCCATGTGTCCAATGAATTCATTTAAATAGCCCTTGTTATTTGAGCCAAAAATTATGTCATCGACATATACTTGGGCTACAAAAATATTGTCACCGTCTCTATGTAGAAATAAGGTAGGGTCTATTTGGCCTCTTACAAAGCTTTTTTCAATTAAAAGCGTCGACAACCGCTCGTACCAAGCTTGGGGTGCCTGTTTAAGGCCATAAAGTGCCTCTTTGAGCTTGAACACGTGGTTTGGAAATTCGGTACTTTCAAACCCCGGAGGTTGTTCGACATAGACCTCATCTCTAATCAAACCATTTAGAAAGGCCAATTTGACATCCATTTGATACAATTTGAACCCTCGATGTGCTGCAAATGCTAGCATCAATCAGATGGATTCTAATCGTGCCACGGGAGCATAGGTCTCATCATAATCAAGGCCTTCAACTTGACTGTAGCCCTTGGCTACTAAGCGTACCTTGTTTCTAATGATTTCTCCCTTATGGTTTAATTTATTCTTGAAGACCCATTTGGTTCCAATGATGGTGGTCTTCTTAGGTCTAGGGACTAAGTCCCAAACTTGACTTTTTTCGAATTGACCTAGTTCATCTTGCATTGCAATGATCCAATCGGGATCATTTAATGCTTCATCAATTTTTCTAGGTTCAATTTCGGAAATTAGAGAAACTTCATTAGTCTCATTCCGGAAGAATGATCTAGTCCTAACCCCATGATGGATGTCTCCAACAATTTGGTCTTGGGGATGACTAGAGACTAATCTAGTTTGCCTAGGTGTTGGTGGTGCTTCTTGAATGGGTTCACTAGACACAAGCTCAGCCTCAAGATCCGGCTGATCTATGGATTGTCTAGGCTCACCGTCATCAGACTCATCACCATCAACACCATTTGGACTCTCATTCAAACTTAGTCTCCTAAGTTCGACTTGGACTTCATCTTCTGGTTGTTCATTGGCCTTTGGAATTTCTTCAAAGACAACATCAGAAGACTCTTCAACTAATCTAGATTTTTTGTTGTAGACTCGATAGACTTTGTTAACGAGGGAGTACCCGACTAGTATCCCTTCATCAACTTTTGCCGTGAACTTTCCAAGGTGATCCTTGGTGTTTAGGATAAACATCTTACAACCAAACACCCTAAGGTGTTTAACCGTAGGTGGTTTCCCAAACCAAAGTTCATGGGGAGTCTTTCCTAAGAACCTATGGATGAGGACTCGGTTTTGCACATAGCAAGCTGTATTTACAGGTTCAACCCATAAGTAACTCGGTAGTGATTACTCATTAAGCATGCTTCGTGCAGCCTCTTGTAGAACACGGTTCTTGCTCTCTACAACACCATTTTGTTGTGGTGTTCTAGGAGTAGAGAACTCATGTTTATACCCTCTATCTTGACAAAATTCTAAGAATTGTTGATTTTGAAATTCATCTCCATGATCACTTCTTATTGTCTTAATTGTTGATGATTTTTCATTTTCAACTCTTCTACAAAAGGAAATGAAAACATCTAAGGTTTGGTCCTTATATTTTAGAAAATAAGTCCATGTATATCTAGTAAAATCATCAATGATAACAAAGCAATATCTACTTCCATTCAATGATATGATAGTACTACAATCAAATAGATCCATGTGAAGTAAATCTAAAGCGGTAGACGTACTTACAACGCTTTTACATTTATGTGCAGATTTTGTTTGCTTACCCATTTGACATGCATCACAAAGTTTATCTTTTTCATACTTGATGCTTGGTAAGCCTCGAACTAATCCCTTGATGGCTAACTTCCGGATGTTCTTCATGTTAACATTGATTTTAACTAACTTATTATTTGCTGTTTTGGACTAACCCTGGATGCAGGACCGAAGGACTGTGTTTCTGCAGCTCAGAGAGCCTCAAAGGAGTGAGGCCGTAGCTGAGCAGGGCGCCCCGGATGTGTCGGGCGCCCCAGAGTCAACCCAAAGTCAGCAGAGAGGTAAACGCCCCGACAGCAGCGCAATTGGGGGCGCCCCGCGTGTGTCGGGCGCCCCGCATGTCGGGCGCCCCGCGTGTCTCGGGCGCCCACTGTGTCACGCCACTGAAGGCTGCTGCAGCTCACTCTCGCGAAGCCCTGAAGATGACGCTTTGACCGGTCAACCGGGCGCCCCGCGCGCGTCGAGCGCCCCGGTCAAAGCTGATCCCGAAGATGAAGAGATCAGCCTTGACCAGAGGGCTCGCCGGATCAAGAGCCACGTGGGGGCGCCCCGAGCATGTCGGGCGCCCCCTGCCCTATATAAAGAGGGCCTCGACCCTATTCTTGAACAACGAATTCCTTCGACAATTCTACGCTCTTCTGCTTCCACGACACGCTCCAGAAAGCTGCCAACTCAAGCCGACGACGTCCCGCTGCTCCAGAACTTCAATCTTCACCGGACGTCGGTAACAAGAGTTGTATTTAAGTTTACGAGAATATTTTTATTATTATTTGTGTGTAAACTTTTGCGAACTTATAGAATTGCCCGTAGAAAACGGTCAACGACCGTGGGCCTTGGAGTAGGAGTCGACCCAGGCTCCGAACCAAGTAAATCGGCTGTGTTTGCGTTGTTGTGTTCTCTTTTATTTCCGCTGCGCACCCGCTCTTTTTAAATCCGAACGAATTGCGACATTCACCCCCCCTCTCTCGCATTTCTCGATCCAACAAGTGGTATCAGAGCGGGGAAGTCAAACCTGGTGCAACCACCAGTTTGAATATTTTTCGGATTTTTTTTTCTCTCTCATTTTTTTTTAAAATAAAAAAAATCTTCGTTCGAGTTTTTATCTCAAGGTTGGTGCAACACCCCTTGAAATCTGTGTTTGATTATTTCTTCCCGCACTACTAATCCAAGACCAAGTCTTGGAAATATTTTTGTTGTTTACTTTTATTTCAGTAACAAATGTCTATCCAAGAAGGATTTAGCACCGCCAGACCTCCACTTTTCAGTGGAGAAGACTTTCCCTACTGGAAAAGTCGAATGGAGGTCCACCTGAAAACTCAGGTGGAAATGTGGATAATCATCCAGTCTAAACTGATGATTCCCACCAATGCTGAAGGTGTACCACAAGACTACTCAGAATGGGACACTGCCCTTAAACGAAAGATTGAAGCTGACGCCAAAGCAACCCAGACTCTACAATGTGGACTAACGAAAGAAGAGCTGAACCGCGTAGGACCCTTCAAAAGTGCAAAGGAACTATGGGCTAAATTGATTGAACTCCACGAAGGAACTTCAGATACAAGGATCAGCAAACGAGACTTGCTACTGAACAAGCTCTTCACTATCAAAATGGCAGATAACGAGACAGCAGCCCAGCTCCACGCCAGAATCCAGGAGCTGATGAATGGTCTTCACGCAATAGGTCACCAGGTTCAAAACCGTGATCTGATAAGGTACGCCCTAAACGCATTCCCTAGGACCACCTTGTGGGCATCTATGGTAGATGCATACAAGGTCTCTAGGGATCTTTCAAAAATTAAGCTAGTGAGTTA